>JAGFZM010000123.1:847065-876465 GCA_017657215.1 Limnothrissa miodon | reverse complement strand
TAACAGCACAACTTCCAACAATCCCATTATTCCCTTGCTGGGACACGGATTATCTTGTTATCCTGCTTTCACAGTTGCAACTCATGCATATAGTCAATAAGTGAGCAAGCAGATGCTATACTGTTGCTATATTGTTAACACAAACTAAGCTTGATAATGACTGACTACCCTTGTTTGCTAGCTCATATCAAAGATAGAGGGAAACGCAACTGTCTTTTACTAACTTTAAGAAGAACATTGGTATGGAACAGTATTTTTTTACAGATCTATTCGCCTTTAGCCAATCATTAAACAATATTTCAATGTCCATGTGTTAAGTGAAGTTGTCAGGATATTGTTTGCTGTGGTGTCTGTAAGTAAGTAGGCCTATCAATGAATGAATGTTCTAACTTTAAGGATTATTTGATTTAGAATTAGAATCAGTTTACAAGTAATAATATATAGAAAGAATTTTGACACCATCAAATGCAGGTTTTTACCCACAGTTTTGTTCACAATTTGCCAGCTTAGAGGTAATTAATGTAATTTGCTGTGTGAGAGGCATACGCCACTGAACCTGGCTCCTCTGTCATGGCAGACAAGCAAGCAGGCATTGAAGCATTTTCCTACTGGTAGTGGTGCATCTCACACTAGCATCACTGCTAGGCGTCTGAATGACTCTACTCTTCAGCTCTGCGCTACTGGACACATTACAGTAAAGTACACTTGTGTAAGAGTTATTCTTGACATAGGCCCAACAATGACTCTGCTCCTATCGGTTGATCAATGCTGCTAATCAGCTGAAGTGTTCTGCCTCTAAAACCCTCAACCTCTTTGCTCCACTTGATCCTGTTAGACAGCCAGGCCGTTCATTATGAATAGATAGATAGATACTTTAATGATCCCCAAGGGGAAATTCAAGAGGTAAAATTAGCAGGAAATTAGTATGAAATGCCTGCTGAAGCATTTGCTTTTAGCCAACTGGATCTCTACAGCAAACCTTTTTGCATTACCGCATTTAACTCATATACCAGTTTTTGTTGATGTGAAACTGTTACATAAGCAACACAGTGTTTTTTTCCACTGTTAACTTCAACTTGTTTTTTACAACTAGGTTTATTTTTTTATTAAGATTTTTTCAAAACTCAGTGGGGTCTTATTTATTTCTTTGACATAACAAAAACAGGACTGTTATAATAAGTATTTTTTTAACGCTGTATGGGGTGTTCTCCCTTATCAGCAAAACTCATTAGCTTGCATTAGTTCAGTCTGAGTCATTTCAATTAAAGGAACAAACACACTGAGTTTCTATTGTCTTACACCATCTGGAAACTGGCATCTGGACATTACCAATGGCCATAAATGGGAGGAAAAAACTCATGACTAAGAGAGAAAACATGGGTTTCCATGACTTAAGGGAGTTAGTATATGATTCAATATGTCAAATATGTGTTTATTGTACCTGTGAAAATGTGTCCATTTCTATTTTGTCAATTCAACCTAGCCCTGAAATCTCAATGTATCCTATGGTATACAGAAACAAACTGTTAGGCCTCAGCTATTCTCCCAAGTTTGGGCAGACCAATCACATTTCTCTAATCTCATATCAGGGAGTCACCCAGATGTACCATAGTGGTTGCCTACTAGGTTGCCTAGTGTGGACAACTGCTAATGGGACAGATCCAAGTCTATTGGTCAGAGACAGACTACTTTGACAGTCTGGATTGTCGGTGTGACCAATTTTTATTTTTAGAGAAATGGGAACTAAAGTGCATAGAGTTTAGAAGACTACTTTACAAATTCCACACAGAGAGCACAAGTTTGGTGAACCTACACGTTTTCAAAAAATAGTATATTCTGGAAAAAAAATGATCAAGTAAACTTTTATGAAACTACCCCAACTGGACCTCATGACATCACTTAGAAAACATTATTTCATAGTAAAAATAAGTTTTTAAAAATCCTGCATATGCATATGTAGTCCGTTGCATGTTTCCTCTCTGACGATTTTGTATGCTTTTGTGTGTGAATTCCAGCTCTGTGTCTTTGTGTGACTGGTAAATGTGATAGCTGTTTGGCCTTGTATTTCCATCAAAAAAGTAACGTCATTTGTTACTTTTAAGTCATCACTTCCTCTAATATCCCTCTACACCCACGAGCACCACATGAATCTGCTGTTTCCATAGAAACGCTGTTTCTCACCAAGGCTGCATTCCCCTACATCAGTCTCATGGCAACCGTCACTAAGCAACCCCATCTTCCTCACCCTCACATTTCCTTTGTATGTGTAGGTGTTCTGAGGGTTGGGGAAGTTGGGAATTAGTGGCCCAAAGAAAGAGACAGAGAGGAAGAAAAACTGATATTAACAAGAGTCTGTGTATTTGTAGCACCTATCTGTGAGAGAGATAGAGAAAAAGACAGGAGGCGCAGGTAAAGTAATAAGAGAGGGGTTCTGCACCACCCCCAAACATAAACCCAGTCTCCTCTAAAAAAATATTTGCCCTACAGAACCTATCCATACCAATGAAAACTCAAATTTAAAAAATCTCTTTTTTAGAGAACTTCTAGCATCTGTCAGTAAAAGTACTTATTTGATTTTACACAATAGGCCAGTTTAACACTAGCCACTGCTATAGCCTGATGCATCAGTCCCTTTCATAGTTTCACTTTGTGCAAAGTGTCTGAACACACATAGAGGCCAGATCACTTTCTGGGAGCATTCTGATTAGAAGCCTCTATGCTCACATGCTCTGTATGATATGTGAGCCAGTTAATAAAAAAAAAAATATTTAATCTGTGGCACTAAGCAGTTTTACAGTGGAAGTGGCAGCTACAGCTACCCAGGCTAGTGTTGACTTGTGCTTACAGCCAGTTAAAACAATAATATTAAATTTAAACAGTGCATTCCAGCCTTTAACGTACATTTTGACCAAACAGTAGCAATTGGTTAAAGCGGAAAGTGATCTGGCTTCTGTAATAATTTTTGGTTTGAGCTTGTCAAATAAAGGAGGCAGCATTCTGAGGAGCAGGATTTCTCGCAACATGCAACTATTGCATAGAACTGTTCCATGCATGGCCTAGATTAGATTAGCTGCTGTGAGCTGATACTCATACCCTAGAAATTTTGCATCCACTAACGTTACATGAACAAAAAATAAAATAGCCGATTATGCTGATTCATAACACAACAACGCTACTTAGAAATGTAGTTGAACAAGTTCTGAGGATTGTAGTGAAACTTCAGCCCTACACTGATAACCAAAATAAAACACAAAAACAAAATTAACATACCATATTACCAACTTTCCCGGAGTGTAATCGTAAGCATTGTTTTTCCAATGTCCAGTCCTTCACTTTTGTTGCCTGTTACCTGAAATCAGACTTAAGCAGTTTTTTTTTTTTTTTTTTTACATCTCTAGGAGAAATAACATAGACAGAAACTACAATATAATCGTATCTTCTTGTCATTAGAACCTGGGAAATCGAGCAAAGAAATAAGATTAGGTAGCCTGGCATGAGTGAACAGATTTGCACTGGTGGCGCGAGCATCCTTACATTTCCCACTCTGCAACGCTACCTGGCTTTAGCAGGAACAAAAATACGCCACTGATAAACTGTCTACCCTCTCAAAGAAAATTGTACTGCACTGTACACAGAGATGTTGACACAGTATGGGAAATATTACTCAAAGGTAAGATTCCTGAAAGTTATACTTTCCATGAAAGTTCGCGTTGGGATCTTATGTGGAATCTTGGCTAATTTGTCGTGTTGAACGTTGTTCCAGATTTGGTGAAATGTGCGTTTGAATGGCTTAACCTTACGTCCTCATAAATCATGAATCTAATACCCAGGGTTGAGCACAATATGTTTGTCTAAATTTAATTCCAATTCCACCTTGAACTTTTCCATGTTAACCAAATAAAGGACAATTCGACCTGAATAGTGAATATCCTTTAGTCCATGACTGCCTGAACTAGCCAACTGAATTTGTCAGTTAACGGTAACTTGTCAATATTTGGCTAGGTCGCTGTCAAACCGTTTGACAGTCTATGGTTTGACTTGACGAATGACGATATTGGGTGCAACGCCGTAATTTGCTCAACATTACTTGGTCACACAAGCATGTTTTCTTTGACACATCACATATTAAAGGGCAGTCAACTTTTGGTCAGACTCTAGAAGTGTGTAGACAGAAAAAAAAACTTGCTGCCCATTTGCCAATAATCCAATAAAAGCAAGCTTATGCAGCGTGCGATGGTCATTGTGATATAGAAGTTGTATTTATCAGTAAACATCCGTAATTAAAACAATTGTGTTCATAACTGATTCCCAATGTTGGGTCTGCAGTGTGTTGCCTGGGGTCCCGTTTAAAAAAAAGAAAGAAATATAGAAGCGCAACACCATTTTAATGTAGGGTGGGAGTGTTGTATGAGTAACAAAGTTCGACGTGGAGAGTCAGTCTGTCAAAGCACTTTCCTCAGCCATTAAAGAAGAACTAGGGTGCGATAATTAAGGCGGTCTGTATGTAGAAATAACTGGAAAATTTGAATAACAAATAACTAACTGAATAGGTCATAGCAAAATGAAACTCAAAGTAGGTTACTTTGTCCCATTCAATAAGCGTTAGCTGCCTCTTCAGTAGGCCTATTTGGTCTATGTTATTGTTTTTGCTATGCTTTTTTTCTGTTACTTTTTCTTTTGACTTGACGACCTTGAACAAGGCAATGGATTGTTTCACACTGTAGGCTATTTCTCCTTTAATGTCAACTGCAGGTATTTTAACTATTTTATGTCACAGTGGGCCTACATTTCACAAAAAAACTGATCCTTTAAAAATGCTGCTACATACTGTCAAGTTTTGCCAAATGCACTTAACAGAATGCTTGTATAAGGAAATCTGGTGTCAAGAATGCAAAGCTACCTGTACACTTTTCATCTACTTGCTCTGTTGTGTTAGACAAGACAGACTATCCCAGGTCATGCACTTCATAGTTGATGCAGCGGGCCATGTCCCAGTACGTCTGGTACCTGCTTTATAGACAGTATTAGCCTAAGGATAAAAGTTCAAAAATCACTCATGTAACAGGTCCTCATTACTAAAGACCAAGGAGTTCTGCTTGCAAACTTAAGTGTGAAGGAGATATTTTGACTTTAGCCTGGAAAAACTTTTGATGCACACAGACAGACAGACACACACACAAACAGTGTGTGGCCTAGTCAAATTCTGTAGGCCTACCGGTATGTGATTCTATGATATTGAGGTTAGACTTTTTCTTTGTATCTTCTCTACTTAATGTAGGCCTTTCACAGGCCATTGGGTGATTATTGGGTATGCTCCGGTCTCTGATGACCTGAGTATTTTTAGGGGCACAGTGATGTGTTTCGGGTCTGATGTCTGATGTTTAGAATGCATCATTTAAAATATAGTCTACTTTAAAGGATTTCAAGTGTGTGAACCTATACTTTGTGGATTGATTTGGGGTTTTGTCTTGATTGTCATGCTCAAATTAGATGGCAAAAAAAATACATTCACTGGTGTGTAATAAAAAACAGATGGTAGTTTGCCCTCTTGCAGGATCTTTGACTAAATAAAATTGATTCACCAAATGAATTGATATGTCAACTCTAATTATAGTTTGTAATATTTAAATCTGGTCTACTTTTTACTCTCAAGTCATATACATTGCCTTCTGAACCTTATTTGATTAGCTGAGTATAGACTTAGAAGTCTTTAGGAAGAAGAAAAATAGATATTGATAAATGTAGGCCTATTTGACAAGAAATTGTACTGACAAGCAAATTGATTTCATATTTTATTTTAGATTTTTTATTTATTTACAACATCTTTTCAATTTCTCCTTTTTCTGTCAACACATTTAAATGAGGAACACTAAATTGAAACTTTATACTGAACAACTTAGGCTAGATGTTAAAATGTGAGCTCACAGAGTAGCCTAATTTCCACAAGTTTACTTCTTACACCCAGGGTGAACTGTTGCCCTTCTACTCACCCAGAGTTCAGTTTATCCAGAAGAACAGCCTTATCAAATGGATTCAAACTGGTACTATTGACATATTTCACACGATCCTCTCATTTTTTGTTGTTCTCTAGTTCTGCCAACTCTTTGTCTATTGAATCATGGAAAAAGGCCAGAACCATATTTGGAATGAATGTGTGAATACTTCAGCCCTCATTGTGGATATGAGGAACACTTAATTAAAACACTGAACAAAGGTGCTGTCTGATTGCATTGTCATCAAGAGTTAGATTGTGATAATGTTCAAATTTCCTTCAACACATAACCCATAACACATGCACTTTTCCTACTGCAGAAACACCATCCATACTGTCAGCAGATAGATCAGATACTATATATATTATTCCATGCTCGGCCTGGATTTAATTTCTGATGTTAATAAATTAATCAAGTGTTAGAATATATTTCTTTAATTGCTACAGTTATGAATTGCTAGTGTCAAGCCTTACTGCCATCAAAGATGGAAAGTATGATGATACTAATCATGACACAGTAATAAAATATAGGATGCTAAAGTGAAAGAAAGAATGAAACCAACAATTGATTTTGATTACACGCACACCATAGAAGTTTCGTCCGGATAGGGTGAGACCAGTACATACCTGACAGGCTCCAACATAGCCTGTATGTTAGTGTTAGTGTTTGGGTTCTGAAGATGTGCCGTTTTGTTCTACTGTGTTCTGTCTTTGACTGTCTGGTTGTGCGGGCCAAACCAGACGATATTTAGAACATTAGGCCAGTGGGCAAAGTAGAGGGCAGAGCCTTGAGTGGATAGTTTACATTAAAACCCAGACCTCATGTCTGTAGAAAAAAGTTTTTGCTTAGGCCTAGTTTGTGTTAGCTTGTTATTCAGTTTGCTATGGGCCAGGGTTTCATGGCTTGTTATACTGCAGCATGAGAGGTTCTTCCTTAAGCCAGTCTCACCACAGCACAGCAGCACACAAACACAGGAAACGGTGTCAGATTGGAGAAGGTGGGTGGGAGACGGCTGGAGAGAAACAGAGAGAAAGAGAGAGAGAGAATTAACAAGCAGCTGTGGTGTTAGCAAAAAGACACAATATGCAATGAAACTTTTGCTACACTTTCATTGTCATTTCATTGAACAGACAACAATTTAATTTACATTAATTTACCATTTACTACATAAATCAGTCATCTGTTTCTTAATGTTCTCATTGTTTTGTATTAGGATCAACTCTATTATAGGTCATAATGGCAGTGTTAGCTGCAGCATTCCCTGGGAGAATAGATGCTATCAGACTGCATAGTTGGCCAGTGGCCATGCAGCATTTAACTGTGTGCAAATACTGTGCACTTCCTCAGTTTTGTTGGAAATAACTACTGTATCCTACATGCCTGTCAAGGATAGGAAGTGTGTGTGGGAGTGTTTATGGTGTGCGTGTGAGAGAGAGAGAGGGAAAGACAGAGGGAGAGCAGTGTAAACAGGAGGCAGTATAAAAAGGCAGGAGCAGAAAGGCAGTCATGTGATAGAGTGGACGTTACCTCCTGACCTACTGTCACAACAGCAGAGCCACACTGAGATGAACATGGGAATTAAGCAATTTTACATTGGACTCTCTTGGAAACCAGAGTGTGTGTTTGGGTGTATGTGTGTTTAAGTGTTTGAAGGTCAGTGAATGTATAGTAGGCATGTTTGTGTGTTTGTCTGTGTCTGAAAGGTTGATCACCTATTGTTAATTGAAAGTCTGTGAGTGTGTGTGCGTGCATGTTTTTTGTAGTCTAATGTCACCGGTGGGTTGGTGTTTTTTTTGAGGTACAGAGATTCTCTAAAAAAGTTTGTTGAAAACCGGCAGTGTTGTCAGCAGCATAGTGAGTACATCTAAGACAGAAGGGTACAGACTGTAGGGACATCCTGTATAGCATGTAAAGTGCGTGGGAAAGGGTAAGAGTTGATGGAAATGTTTAACTAGTGTGAACGGTCTGTTTTTAACTGTGGTCAGAGTTTTCCAGCACAGGATTAGGGGTCATGGAGATCATCTGCAGGTGGGTCAGGTGTGTTAGCCAGTTGAAACATTGCTCTACTCTCTGCTGTCTTGCTGTAATTGTCTGTTTTGGCAATTAGCTTGTGTGTGGGATTACAAAAGATATTTTTTCAGAAAGTTCATGGGATAAGATCAATTTCAGCTTGTGGACAAACATAATTTTGTTTTTGCCTGGGCTGTACTACATGGAGTTGCATTTGCCCTCATTGTGCCCTATTGTACTCTACCCTGCTTAAGTAATATTGGTGTTTATAGAGGACTTGTTTGGCTGTAGCCTAATTAACTCACACCCTGGCAGGGCTGATTTTAATTAGACTAGGCTTTGTGTTTGCCATGCTATGGCCTTTGATGCACATCATTAATGGTAATTATGGGGGGCATGTTTCTATTTTCCACCCCTGTTCACACATGGGTTGTACTATCAAAATTAAACTGGAGTATTTGACACCGTGTGTGTGTGTTAAGCGTTGACCGATTGAAAAGACAAGCAAGATCTTCTTATATAGTATCTTGTGGTGGTGGTGTTGTAGCTGGAAATGTCTTGTATTGGTGTGTGTGTGTGAAAGAGAGAGAGAGGGAGAGTGAGAAAGATGCAAGTGAATGTGTGTGTGGTTGTTTTCATGTCTCTGTATGAAGAAAGTTGGTTGTGTCTCTGTGTCTGTCAGGAGGCATCAAACCCCTTTCCTCAATGCAGCACACCAAGACAAGTGACCATTCCCTCAAGCCAGCTGGACACAAGTGAGTCTGACCAACAGAAACACACAGTGGGAGTTTGGATCAATCCTCAAGGTCCAAAGATGAAAACTAAGACATCCAGAGACTAGGTCAATTACTTCTAGTTCTTGCTGACAATCCCACCCTCTCACTTTGGGAGCATTCAGAGTGGAGAAACGAACAGGATTTGACTGAGCCCATTGTTTAATTTAGTGCTGATGAGAAAGCAATGCTTCATTATAGATAGAAGACTTTCCTGTGAGTGATGTGGGTGTGTGTGTGTGTCTTTGATGTGTGTGATGTCTCTTGTCCAATCAGGTTTAGAGCTCCTGTGTGTTATTCCCCGGTGTCGTTATCTGAGTAGCAAAACTGCGAACGTTGTGGAAAAGAGCCAGGGTTTTTATGGCTGCTTGGCTTGGTGATTCTTATCAGCGAGGATGTCACGCTATCGAGGGAAGCGAACAGCACGAAAAATAGCCCACAAAATTCTACCTGTTTATGTGGCGTGAAATTTGTTTCCCACCTCCTTGTTCTTTCAGGAGGACTAATTCAAGTTTTGGGGCTGTTGATGGTTCTGTCAGTCCCTGAGGGTTCTTGGCCTGTTAGGAATGTTTTTGGTTTTGTTTTCTGGCTTCCAGCTCCGTTGTGAGTGTTGGTGAATTGCCCAGGTGAGGAGTGCCACACTGTCATATCAAATGATTTCTGGAGTGAAAACCCAGTCTGTCCTGATATATGAAGGGACCTGTTGGAATTTGTCCAGAATGTGAGCTAAATTTAAAGACAAAATTGTTAGTGCAAAAAGCGAAATGAGAACATGATGACAATCTGTCCACACTGCTTTCAATGTGATAAGGTCCCCCTAGTCCCAGAATCCAGTGATGCTGGTGACAATTATGTTTGTTTATATTATTAGGCCGACACTGTTAACCAACAAAGCTTACATTACATTTGACCTGAGAACTGAACAAAACTTACCACACATGGGACTCACCCTTGCCCTTGGTCCTTCTGGAGAAACTCTGAGAAGCAGGCTATATTTTCAGCATTTTGTAGCCAGTATTGTGTAAAAAAACAGTGTTTAGTATGCAAGGTGCATTTGAGATGAAAAGAGGTAATCTGTAGTGGTGGGGGAAAAAATCGATTCTGTTAAGTATCGCAATATTTTGCGTACACAATTAAATCAATACAGTAGAGCAAAATATTGCGATATTTAATAAAATAATTATCTGTTTCACTTTCGTGTTTTCAGTTGGTTTTCTCAGAGTTTACTCTGGTAATTTACATTTGTGTATTACATCCATTCACAAGGTGGCGCTTGTTGCGGCGCTTTGTTTTCATGCATTCTTTGAACGGCAAGTTAAAATAGAAAATGGCTTCATCAGAACCGATTCTACACGGCGCTCCGTCCTCTTTTAAATCTAAAGTATGGCTCAATTTTGGTTTTCATCAACAAGCAAGTGGTTAAGACCTTGACATGCAGTACGCCATCTGCAAAGAATGCCACATGAAAAGAATACAACTAACTGGAGAGCCTATCTCTCAAGGTACCATTTGGAGTTTGGAGCTTTTGAATATGAGGGACATGAATCGCAAAATATTGCAGAAACGAATCGCAATACTTGCTGTATCGCAATATGTTAAGAATCACAATAATATTGAATATTGGCCCAAATATCGCAATACTATCGAATCCGCACATCTTTGCTAATTCCCACCCCTAGTAATCTGTAAATTAAGTGTGCAAGATAGAGAATTATAAACTGTGTGAGATTGAATGGTCACAGTGGGGATGACCTAACTTTTCAGCAGAGGTGGGAATAGAGGACCTGGTAAGTAGATCCGAGAAAGCAAGGCTTCCATCTGGAACCGTATGCCTCTGACCTTATCAATTTTTCTGATCATCTGATCAATGCCAGAGTGTTTCTTAAGTCATTGGCAACTGGTCTTTTGGAGAATAGAATTGAAACATACATACAAAGTAGAGATACAAAGTTGTGTTGATTTCTCAAACTTAAAAAATCAGCACAACTCCTTAGATCAAATGTGGTCAAATGAAAATAGTTAGGCAGCCCAGACACTAACTTTTTCATGTTGAAAGTGTGTATTGTTATACAGTGTACTGATAAAATCCAGCAGCAGTTGACGGTGAGAAAGATGCTAATCTTGTATGGTTCTTTTGGTGAGTAAGGCTCTGTAATGCCTGCCTAAAGCAAGGAGGTTAATGACTGTAGGATTTGTGGGGTCTTTAATGGTTCTTGAATGTAACTTTAGTGGACTTCAGCATTCAGCTATGAGTTCTACTCATGTCTTTAGTCACTGTGCAGTTTGGCCTTTTATCCTTTAACCATGAGATGGCCAGACAGACAGGGGCGGTCTTTGTCTCTCTGACTGTCTGGACATGCCAGGTTGAGTGACCACTTACTGTGCAACCTCAGTCTCCTTTCTCACCCTAACATCAGAGCTCTATTGATAGACCCTTAAGTTGCAGAAGTTGTCAACCAGTTCTTTTGTGTTCTCTAAACCACTCCCTCAACTTCAAGTTCAAGGGTGCTTGACAGATAGCCTAGAGGAGTTGTTGCATTGTGGACAGTTAGACTGAACATACAGTACACATCTGTCTATTTTGCCCTTATTCTTTAAACTTCTTTCTGTCTTTTGGGCTTTTACTTTGTACCGTAACCTTTTTATGTAATGCTGTCTAGCTCTCTTTCTGCATCTGTCTCTTTCTATTTGTCTATTTATGTTATTTATTCACCCTTTGCCTTTCTCCTTCTCTTTCCAGTGTTGAGATTGAGTCCCGGAACGCAGAGCTCCCCAGCACCTTTGCAGACAGCCCTCGTGGCCAAGCAGCCCCTTCCTACCTGCACGGCTTGGAGCTCTTTAGCGGGGACAACAGCAGCAGCAGCCCCCCTGGCCCTGGCCCTGGCCCTCGTGTGGCACCCCCCAGCCCAGCAAGCCTGGCATGGGCCCAGTGCACGCGCCACCAGCCTGCCAGCCTAGCCCTGCGCAAGCAGGAGGAAGAAGACAACAAGAAGTGTAAAGCACTATCAGACAGCTATGAACTCTCCACCGACTTACAGGATAAGAAGGTACGAAAGGTTAAATGGTGTGTGTGTCTTTGTGTGTGTGCGTGCATGTGTGTGTGTGTGAGAGAGAGAGTGAGTGCATATCTGTGTGTGAGTGTGTTTTTGCATGTGTATGAGTGTGTTTTTGAGCTCATCAGTGACATAGGATTAAGGCACAATGTGTGTGGACTCTGTTTATGGACTCTTTGCTGACCTAAAAGATTATACTAAGTCCAGTATGTGTGTTTGGGTGTGTGTTCTCAAAGGACGTTGCTGGAGCAGGCTGTGTGTTGTCCACACATGTTAAAGAAGCAAATATACGTCCTAACTCAACAGCAAAGCATTCTTTTCCTGCAGATCTGTGTTTGTGTTAAGTGTGTTTGTGATTGTGTGAATGCTATTTGCGTACACATGTCTGTGTGTTTATCCAACGGCCATCAGCTGTCCGACAGCCGTCCAGGTTTGCTGCAGGTTATGTGCCAGGGTTAGGGGGACCTGATTGCGTGAGTGAGTGAGTGGATGTGAGCGTATCTAATAGGGCGAGACCTGTAAGTCATCTCTTGGCGTTTGTGTTGGGAGAGGCCCGTGTCAAGAGCACTCTCAGTCACAGTGAGACTGGGCTGATCTCACACTTAGGTCTGTCTGGCTTGATCTCACGCTTGTATCAGCTAAGCTCTGCTGACACCTCAATTGCAGATCAGTTGTGCCCATCATGGGTGTCTGCCAGTGTGTCACTGTGCCAGTGTGCATTATGTACCCCTTCTTTCCCTGCATCCTGTCTTCTGCTTCTCTCGCTTTCTCTCTCTCTCTCTCTCTCTCTCTGTCTCTCTTCATCTCTGTCCTTCTGTTATTTTCTTTAAACTTGTTCCCTTTCATTTTCTTCTTTTTGTTGCATTTTTCTTGCTCATTCCCTTGCTTATACTTCCCATTTTTCTATCTGGTTTCTTTTCCTTCATTAATTATTTTCTGGCTCTCTGCTTTTTTTTTCTTTCTCTTCCTAACCCTCCCCTATTTGGTCTGGCCCTTTCTCTATTCTCGTGACTTCCCCTACCCACCATTCTTACTTCCAATTATTACTTTGTCTTTCACTAGTCTTTTTTTACAACATCTCTTTTATTGTCATCCCCTCTCTTGTTATCTCTCCTTGATCTACCCTGCATTCTCTCTCGCTCTCTCTTTGTCTTTCTCCCTCCCTCCGAACCTTCCTCTTCCCCCCTCCTCCCTGACTCTCCCTCTTATTTTTAAACTCGCCCCAAAATACTGTTCTCCACTCCCTGTTCCACTGTCCTTATCTCTCCCCCTTTTTTCTTCCCCCGCCCCTCTTCTTCCTCCACTACCACCCCCATCTCCTTCTCTGTCTGCTCAGGTGGAGATGCTGGAGAGGAAGTATGGGGGCTACTTCCTGAGCCGGCGTGCAGCGCGCACCATCCAGACGGCATTCCGCCAGTACCGCATGAACAAGAACTTTCAGCGCCTGCGCAGCTCCGCTTCCGAGAGCCGCATGACACGGCGGATCATCCTCTCCAATATGCGTCTGCAGTACTCGTTCGATGAGCGTCCACCGTCGCTGCCCTCTCAAACACCCACGCAGACGCCCTACGGCTCCCAGGGCATAGGCACCCCCGAGCTGGAGCCCAGTCCACCCGCCACATGCTCAGCAGGGGACTACACACACCTGGAGGACTCCTTCTCCAAACAGGTGAGCCACATTCCCAGGGAATTGGCAGGGACATGCAGTATATTCCAGCCAGGAGGAGATCGGAATAGGTGTATTGAAACTGGCCAGAGACAAAGGACAGTTACTGAGGATATCATACATAAAGCACAAACCAGCACTTAAAGTTCTCAGATGCTGTGCTAGAAATCAAGCAATGTGGGGAGTTGTTTGAGAATGTCCTTTTAGGGCTCTGAGGGTTACTTGTCTTGCGTCTTGTCTTGCACCGTGTGTCTCATGTGGGCATAAGCAAGATATAAATATAGTGTTCTAGACGCACCCTCATCTGTCTTGACTGCACACTCCTGGAGGACTCTTTTTCTAAACAGGTCAGAGGCACACAGCGACTGAGTCAGAAGGGATATATATATACATCATCTTAGCTTTCGCGCTTAGCTGGACAGAAGGAATTCAGAAATGAAGGAATATAAAGGTACAATATGTATGACAATATGTAATTTCATTCTTTAACACAATCTCTAAAGTGTGTGATATACATGCATAAGTGATATCACATAATTACACCTCTGTAAGTATAGAACATCTAACATAGTGGGTTACTTAGCATTTTATGGTGTTTCTCCCAGTTCAGTTTCTTCTACCCTAGCTGAACATATGTAAAATGATGCATGAAGTTTTAAATGTATGGGATTACATTAGTAGAATCTGTGCCCTTATCTGTGTGTCCATCTGTCTATCAAAATTGGCATTCAAGTATATTCTTCAAACTAGTAATTACCTTTCAAAGTTGACATTTAAATCTAGATTGTGAAGCACATAGGAGTTTATTTAATGAAAAATCCTTGTCTGAAGCGCAAAACCAAAGGAAAGAGAAACACACAACGAAGGAATATGTTAAGATTGATGGATTAAAAGAAAGCTGGTGATCATTAATGGATAGGCAAGTGTAGAAACGACCTGTGATCATTCCGCATCCTTCAACCAACCCGACCGTAAACCAGCCTGCAAACAAAAATGAACCTAACCTGCTGCATGCTCTGCCAGACTAGTAAAAAATCTTTTGATTAGTCGTTTCAAACACAGAGAACTAAATGTTATGGTGCTGTTTATGTGTGCTGCGAGTGTCCTGATTTACAGTGCTGGACAGGGCGTAATGGGGTGCAAATCTGTTATTTTAGTCGGCTTAACTAAACCCAGTCTGAAAATACTGTTATATTCATTTTTGCCTCAAAACCACCATACTGCAGATGACCATAGTGGACTGCGCAGTATGGATCAGTCCACGCATCACTGATAGTCATCATTATGAGTGCTGCTCTTTTAGACATAATAAAGCAATAAGCAAATTTAGACGTATGGTGTGGGATGAGAACAAACTACTGGTTGTTCTGTTCTGTTGTTGTACAGCCCTGCATCTACTGTATGCTGTCAATATCAACATTTTGGTATCTGTTTATAAAGATCATATTGATTCAGAGTACTAATTGTAACTCCACTTTCTCTGCAGGTGAAATCGCTGGCTGACTCAATAGACGACGCACTGACGTGCCGAGCCGGCCGGGACGACTCCCAGGACGGCAGTGGAGAGGTCGGGGGCGGCAGCAGCGCGGCGGAGGATTACAGCGAGTGTGTGTGGAGCAACAGCAGCCACCCATCGGCATCGCCCTCACCTTCGTCCCGCCGTGGCATAGGGGACCGCGAACGAGGAGGCGGTGGCGGTCTGAGCATGCACGAGGACAGCACAGCTACCTCCTACAGCGACGTCACGCTCTACATGGACGATGGGATACCCTCGTCACCACTCTCGCTGGACCGGGCACCCAGCAGCACAGACACTGAGTTCTGGGGCATGGGAGGCAGCGGGGGCATGGCTGGGGGGCGCGAGGACAGCCGCGACACCGAAGGTGGCGGCAGCAGCAACAGCCGGAGGAGCACACCATGCACGGAGTGCCGTGACTACCGGCTCCGCGGGCCGCACCTGCCTGTGCTGACCATCGAACCCCCCAGCGACAGCTCCGTGGATATGAGCGACCGCTCGGACCGAGGCTCCCTGGGGCGTCAGCTGGTGTACGACCAGGAACTGTCAGGCGGAGGGTCGCCGCAGGGGACGCTCAAGCACAATGCCGCAGGTCCAAACCGCTCAGTGATGATGTCATCATCCGGCCCCGCCGCCCAGGGCCAAGCACGGCCTGCTGCCCGCCCGCTCCCCACCCAGATCCCGCCCCACCTGGCGCACCACCACCACCACCATCACCACCACCACCACCACCACCACTACCCTGACACCCCCTCATCGTCCTCCTCCCCCCAGCAGCCCCCCACGACCCCGCTCTCGTCCTCCTCGTCCGCCCCGCTGGCCCCCGGCAGCCTGGAACAGCCATGCTGCTCAGACGGCGACAACGACTCGCTCAACTCCACCACAAACTCCAACGAGACCCTCAACTGCAGTTCGGGCTCATCGTCCAGGGACAGCCTGAGAGAGCCGCTGCCCCCACTGGGCAAGCAGACCTACCAGAGGGAGAGCCGCCACAGCTGGGACTCGCCCGCCTTCAACAACGACGTGGTGCAGAGGAGGCAGTACCGCATCGGACTCAACCTCTTCAACAAGTAAGACACATGGAGAGGAAAGGGCAAACTGTTTATGTGGCGAATTGTGGCGATGTGGCATTTAAATGAGATTCAAATCACAGGGTGACAAATATGTCTGTGCTGTAATGGTTAGCAGAGGCAGAATCAGGTCAGACTGAACTTTTTAGTGAGCAATGTTTAATTAGGGCCTTTTTACTGCAAGAATATAAGGAGGATAATTAATGAATCTCTTTTTTTTACCTGGATATGGGGAACTAGGCATATTACTGATCAGACCATACCTAACTCAACAAGCCTCCCAATTGCTGGTTCAAACTATGGTCCTCTCACGCCTTGACTATTGCAATGCCGTTCTGGCAGGACTTCCTGCCTGTGCCGTCAAGCCACTTCAGATGATCCAAAATGCTGCGGCGCGTCTCATCTTCAATCAGCCGAAGAGGACGCATGTCACCCCTCTGCTAATCGAGCTCCACTGGTTGCCTCTGGCGGCTCGCATCAAATTCAAATCACTGATGCTGACTTACAAAGTGCTTAGAGGATCTGCCCCTTTTTATCTAAGCGCTCTCATTAAAGCTCAGGCTACCCCCCGACAACTCCGGTCCTCCAATGACTGTCGACTGGCAGTCCCGGCACCTCGCCCAAGGCAATCCAGACTCTTCTCATGTGTCGTCCCACGCTGGTGGAATGACCTACCAAAAACAATCAGAACAGGGCCATCTCTGGAGGCCTTCAAAAAGCTCTTAAAGACCCAGCTATTCAGAGAACATTTTCTATCCTAGCACTAAAATGAACTGAAGCACTATCCCCTAGCACTATGCTCCTTAAGGTTTCTGCTATGTAGCTTGATTGTTATCCTCGTTTTGTAAGTCGCTTTGGATAAAAGCGTCTGCTAAATGCATAAATGTAAATGTAAATGTAAATTACTGTGTTCCTGGAGAGGAACTGCCTGGAGAGGAAGTGCTCTAGAAGAGCAGTTTAAGTGTTGTTGTTTTCTTTTGGTCTGACATAGTCAAACTGATGTGCGCTGTGGTGATTAGGAAATAATGTGTCATTGGTCTCTACCAAACCACAAAAGGAACTGGGAGGATGTGTGAAAAACTGTGGTTAACAGATAGCCTGGACCATAGTCATAGTGTTTTAGTCTAAAGGTCACACTGTTTAACAGAGCAGTTTAAAAGCCCAAAGTGTGCCATATGTTTCAGAGACATTTGACAGGTATGCTAATGAAGCATTATGCGAATTAAGTATTATGCTCTCCCACACATACAGTATGTTCACCATATCTAATTATCAAAGCAGAAGGATCTTGCTGAGCTCTTCCATCTTTCATAGGCTAATTCTATGACCCATGCCATGGCACATCAAACAGCTGTGCGTGGTGTTGATGATGGTGATAACAGTGGCGAGAATGATGCTAGTGTTGTTAAGAATGAAGGTAATGGTGATGATGCTAATTCTCGTGTCAGTGCTGTAGTGATGATGATGATGAGTGATGTTGATTATGATAATCATGGCTATAATGGTGGTGGTAACGATGATGATGCTTCCTCCTTCGTTCCTCCCACAGGAAGCCAGAGAAGGGGATCCAGTACTTAATTGAGCGGGGCTTCGTGTCAGACACGCCAGTGGGCATCGCCCGCTTCATCCTGGAAAGGAAGGGCCTCAGCCGACAAATGATCGGAGAGTTTCTGGGCAACCGGCAGAAGCAGTTCAACAAGGATGTGCTGGAGTGGGTCCTATAGCTGTGATATCTGTAATTGTTGTGTCAGTTAACAAAGGGACAGTTTACTGCTGTATCAGTTAACAAAGGGACAGTTTACTGGGGTGAACCTGGATGAAGCCTGGTCCTAAGGCTCTAGTAGATGTCTTTTGAAATAAAGCTTTTACACTATAATTTGTCTAAATCCCAAAATTAATACAACACACATGTCTAAGTACTTTTTTATGAAATTAAATTCGATATTTTCCTTTAGCTATTTCTTTAGCTTTTTCTTTTTTTCCAATGCCTTAATGAGTTGCTAGGCTTCTCTACTCTTCTCTGTAGTGAAAAAGCCAGCCCCTAGTGATGAGCACTTTGTACATAAACTGGGCTAAATATTGTTGGTCCAGCTACATAAATGTGCATGCTTCTTGTTCTCAGAGCTGTTTCCATTCACAAAAAGTTCCTCCCGGAGCTTCTCACTGTCGTTCCTCATGCATACTACAACATTTTAAACTTCATTTTTTAACAATAGGCCTGAGTAAGCAAGACAGTATTGTATATTACTTTCTCATTTTCATATTTTCATTGCTAATTACATATTCAGACATATATGACTGTGCATACCATTATGCCTGCTGCTAGTAGGAATTTAAAAATAAGTCATTCACTGCACAAAAGTTATAAATTCTGTTTTTCTTGGACCAGTACAAATGGGCAGTTGAACTGACCTGTTTTTGCCAAAACACGTCAGTTAACCAAAACAATGAAAACACTGCAATACTATAAATAACTTTTTTGTGTTCATCTTTTTCTGTATGTGTCTTTTAGTTGTGTGGTGGATGAGATGGACTTCTCGGGGATGGACCTAGATGACGCCTTGAGAAAGTTCCAGGCTCAGATCAGAGTCCAGGGTGAGGCCCAAAAAGTGGAGAGACTCATCGAGGCATTCAGGTAAGTGTGTGAGAAGGAGTGTGCATGTATGTGGAAATAAATGCCCATGCTCAGATTAGATTCTATTTATGTGGTTGGTATTTCCAACTAACATGAATTGAAAGGGTGCAGTCAATGTTGTTAAGCAGCTTCACACATGATAGCAGCTAAACTATAGAATAGAATAGGAAACAAAGATACAGGCAACCGTTCCCCATATGGTAATAAAACAGTGTGGAGGAGTTTTTCCAGAAGCACTAAAGCAAAGATCACTCTAACTGAAGGGACTTGTGAACTATAAAAAAAGTTGTGTTGGACAAAAGCATCCGCTGAGAAATATAAACCTAAACACAAACATTAAGAAATATGGTGTCGTCTACTAAGTGTTAACACCTTCTAAAAGGAGACTTTATTCTGCATGATGAATGAAACTATATACGGCTCAGAAGGTTTATCGCTTTATCCATTGTTATCCACATTCCTCCAGGTTTGTTACTACAGTAAACCATGTACTTGGAATGCCCCATATGTATGTTATTGTTATAGGCTTCCTAGAACTCCACTGGTAGAGCAAGGTGTTTACCACACCATCATAATCTGACTCCTTTTTTGTACTTGTGTACTCTCCCAGACAAATTAGCATTGAATAAAAATGAACTCAAGCTTTTGCTGCATGTAAATACAAAAGCTAAAGTTAAGATGACATATATGCTGCACTGGCGTTCCTTTTTATTTAACTCAGGTTTTCTTTGAATTTACAAACACACACATTCACAGTTATATTCTTCTGTTTTGCAGTCAGCGGTATTGTGTGTGTAACCCGGCCTTGGTGCGTCAGTTTCGGAACCCAGACACTATCTTCATCCTGGCATTTGCCATCATACTCCTCAACACGGATATGTACAGTCCCAACATCAAACCAGAGAGGAAGATGAAGTTGGACGACTTCATCAAAAACCTCAGAGGTGAAAAGCTGATCACTATACTCATGTTGCCTGTCTTTCTGCCATCAGTAGGAAGGCAGCACCACCCAGTGGAAGGATGTGGTACTACACATGCAATGAATGACCTGCTGAAAGTGTTATGTTGAAATTCTGTGATTGTGATACATACAAGTAAACTAGTGATACATTTCTATCTAAAGAAAATCATGTAGACCGCCCCCCTTCCCCCTTTCCTTCACTCTTTTCTCTCTTTGCGTATCCTTTTGCATTTCTCACATCCTCTCTTCCTGTTTCTTCTCCCCCTGAAGGTGTGGATAATGGGCAGGACATTCCCAGGGATCTCCTGGTGGGGATCTATCAGCGCATTCAGAAATGGGAACTGAGGACCAATGACGATCACGTGTCCCAAGTGCAAGCTGTGGAGAGAGTGATTGTTGGCAAGAAGCCAGTGAGTCGATCACAACCACTGTCCACTGCTACCTTATAAAGTTCCAACCTGACACCATTAGTGCCATCTGGATCACGTATTACCTACTTTACTATTCTTCAGTGAGTGAAATGACACCCCATCTCTTTGTGCTTGTGTGTGTGTGTGTGTGTGTGTGTGTGTGTGTGTGTGTGTGTGTGTGTGTGTGTGTAGGTTCTGTCTCTGCCCCATCGCAGGCTTGTGTGTTGCTGCCAACTATATGAAGTCCCTGACCCAAACCGTCCCCAGCGGACAGGAGTGCATCAGAGAGAGGTCTTCCTGTTCAATGACCTGCTTGTGGTAAGGTGTTTGCTTCATAATCTGTCAAAGCCAAATAACTTAAAGGAGTCATAGAATGTCAAACCACATTTACCTTGTTATTGTTGAATTTAGGCAGCTTAAGATATCCAGTGGACCATAGCAAAACTTCAACACCGCCTACCGCCTCGTTCTACATCACGCTGAAACGGGCCAATCTGAAAAGAGGTGCGATGGCACGTAATTTCGCTAAGATACACCTCCTATATTTGCATGGTCCAACTAAAGATTGTTTAGAAACGTCTTTGGTCCAGTCCCCTGTTGCTTCATGAATTTGCCGGGAGGGACGGCAAATACAAATATTTTCATTCTAAACTTTTTAAATGAGCCTGTAAACAACACGCTAGCAGTGCTCCTGGGTCACTTTCAGACGCACAAATTTGCATACGCTATTATTGAGCCTCAAAAGAACAGTTTCTGATGGTCAAAAAACATGTTCTATGACTCCTTTAACAATGTTTTGGGAAATTTTGCATTGTCAGGTGTTATTTTGCCTGTAATCTCTAAATTACATCAGCACTCCATGGTCGCTTGTTGCTAATCTCTTTTCATTTGAATGGGTCTTAAGTCTGACCTGGCTTTACCAACACTCTCAATGAATACGGATCAGTGTTTGCTGAATGAATAAAAAGCTCTCTTTGCTTTCTTTTTTCACTTGCTAATTGGTATGAGTCAAAATTAATTCTAGATTACAGTGTATTATTTGAAAAATAAACTGATTTGATTGAAAAATGAACAGCATGACAAAGAGGCAAAGAAAACACTAGAAATGACCATGTTTTTTTACCTTTAGGACACAAACAAACAATAAAAATAAAATTCAGAAATACATTGCAAACTATGTACAGTCTATTGTGTCACTATAGAAACCTTGGAGTAGTCCTCAGTCTATTGGCCGTTCCCTCCTCTGTAATAACCAGATAAGAAAGTGAACTTTGCAAGCTTATTTTGCAAACACCCAGTTGTGGGACTAAGAGATAAGCGTGTGACAACTGGACCATGTATGACAGATGACTTTCACTTTCATAAGACTGCAGGACCACTTTAGCCAAAAATAAGAGACCATAAATACAATCATTTATCTATGGCGGTATGTCTGAAAGCCAGGCAGGGAGAGGTACAACATAGGGTATAGAACTGAGCAGGCATCATGACATGACAGCAACATGACATTGATAAGTCACACATACAACAGGAGGGTGGGTTGAAATTTGGCTTGCAGAGAAAAAGAATGGAATGACATGGTGATGCAGCTTTAAATATGGCGCCCAGCAAATAGTGAGTCTAGCAGGGAATTAGCTGAGCACTCAGCTAACTGAGATTAGCTGACAGAGAGCTGACCTGTCCTGCAACTTTTAGGAACATGATCATTCTGGCTCTTTGACTCTGGTCTTATTTCGTCTTGCTCAGGTCACAAAGATCTTCCAGAAGAAGAAGACCTCAGTAACATACAGCTTCAGACAATCTTTCCCTTTGGTGGAGATGCAGGTGCACATGTTCCAGAACTCCTGTGAGGCCCCACTCCTCATATTATTACATTACTTTATTTACCATGCTATGGTATAATACACCAATTTAAATCCTAGTAATACAAATCAATAGTAATGTTGTTTAGAATGGGCTGGTGAGACGCTGATTCTCAGATCAGATCAGCTGTGGCTCCTCATCATGCCCTGTATCTCAGTCCTCCATGGAGTTGTTAGTTGTATCAGAGACCTACTCTCCTTTCTCTAGACCTTTCTCTCTTTCTTACCAGCTCACATTAAGTATACTACTGTTACAATTTTTCCCCTTTTTTGTCTTTGTATTCTCTTTGCTCCTTATTCTTTTCCTCTCCTCTCTCCATCTCCCAGACTACCCTCATGGAGTGAGACTAACGTCGGCTATCCCGGGAGGAGAGAGGAAGGTTCTGATTGTGTTCACTGCTCCAAGTCAGCAGGACCGCACACGCTTTGTCAGCGACCTGCGCGAGAGCATCGCTGAGGTGCAGGAGATGGAGAAATACAGAGTGGAGTGTAAGTAGTGCCCTCTAGTGGCCACCCAGAGGAACTTTCACTAGCTGCATTGTAACATTGATTTGATTCTGTTTTTGAAGCATATTCAAACACATAATTTACAGCATATTTTTTTTACATTTTGAAATACATACAGCATATTATTTTCATTTTTTGAGATCTTTGCTGGTAATCAGTTGACCTTTATTCAGTCTTTTTCTTTCTCCTCCACCATTCCCATGAATCATGGACACAATCTGTTCTTCCTGCTTTCTCATTATTTTCCTGCTTCATGTTTCTGCTTCTCTCTCTATCTCTCTCTCTTTCTCTATAGCTGAATTGGAGAAGCAGAAAGGAGTGATGCGACCCAGCCTGCTGACAGGTGGCATGATCAGTGGAATGGGTGTCGGAGGGGTAAAGAATGATGTGGTTAATGGCACCCTTGGGCGGCCCAGTCTGGACGACACCTATGCCCCTTCTGAGGGCCTGAAACGCAGTGCTCTCAGCTCGTCCCTTAGGGACCTCTCTGATGCAGGTAACATGCATGCGCGCATGCACACACACACACACATACACACATACATTTACACAGACAACACACACTCAATTTAAACTGCAAGCTATGAAATCAGAATTCCGGTCACACATTGATGGAAACAAGGAATACCAATAATGCATACGCAGATTATGAAAACTGCGTCAGCTGTAAATACCACTGACAGCATCCTCCATCTTATCCCTCAAGTATTCCCCCTAGACCACACTCACAAATCTAGTTGTATGTTTGCATTGGTAATCTGTTCACTTCCTACTGAGGTGGTTGTCTAACCCACAATAGAAATCAATCACTCAGTGGTCACTGAATGGCACCTGGTATCTGGCCAGAAGCATATTATATTAATCAGAAGTGAAGTTTGGGGCTTTTTTTTCTCAGTAGTGATGTAAAAAACAATGTGTATGTATGGACAGTTGAATGAATAAGTAGATGTTGTAACTTATATACACAAAGCAAACAAAGCTATTTCTATAATTGAAGAGAATTGTGTAAATTGAGTTTTTAGTTTGCTCGTCTGCTGTGCCCTTAACCTGCTGTGCCCTTAACCTTCTGCTTGGCTGGGCACAGGGAAACGTGGTCGGCGAAACAGTGTTGGTTCTCTGGACAGTACCATGGAAGTAAGTCTGTCAGACTGAAGTTGATGGTCAGTGCACAACCAGATTGCAGCTGCCACCTCTGACATGGATCTGGCCCTCATTAGGCGTGGATCTGGCTTTTCAGTGGTGGCTGCAATATGGGCATGTGTTTAAACCCAAAGCCCACTGATGCATGGAGATGGAGTCCTCATGCACGGTGCTGGAATGGTGTCTAGGTGCACCCTTACGCATGCCATTACGTGTGCTGGTCAAATTGTTCTTAGAATGCATGCTTGGACATGCACTCTGTGTCTGTTGCTGAATACATGTGTGGACATCTCGGTCTGTTGCAGAATGCTTGTGTGCACATCTGTGACACAAGTGTTAAAGTTTGAGGCATTATGAACCATAGAGAAGCTATTTATGGATTTGTGGAGATTTTGCGTGTTGTGCATGTGCGGTGTATAAATGAGCATCGTCACTGAACTGTATTATTCAGTCATGCATGCGTCAGACTGCACAGAACACGCATGTGCATGGATTATGCATGTGTGTGTGTGATATGTCTGTGGTTCGCACGGGGCTGTTTTGTGAGTAAGTTACTGCAACAAAACCTGACCATCACTCTAATCAACTCACCCCCCTCCCCCCCACCCCCTTACAACACCCCCCCTCTCTCCCTTAAAACTCCACACCCACGTTTCACACCACCTCCACCTTCACAACTGGTTACATCCGTTTGTAAACTACTGTCTCTTCTCCTGATTCCTCCCTCTGCACCGAAATCTCACTCCTTTCTCCTCAACCCCCTTCCTCTCACTCTCGTTTCTCGTGTGTCTTGTCACATTTGTTCACTGTACTCTAAATCTCGCCTGCTTCCTGGTATCTCTGTAATCCTTATGAAATGACCCAATTCTCATTTGAACACTCTCACATGACCCTTCTCTTTTGTCATCGTTCTTTCTCTGAATTTAATTTTAACTGTCCTTTCTCGTTAAACTACCTTCTGTCTTCCGGTTGCTTCCGGTTACTCCTCCTCTCTGACTCGCTGTATCCTTTGAGCACCTTTGATTAACCTCATCTCATTGTTGTTTCTGCACCTGTTCTATCTGGCTGTATTGTGTGAACCTGGCCTGTCTACTATGTCCCGCCATCTACACTGACCCTCTGCCCTGTGTTTGACCTCATGTCCCTCATCCACTGTGAGACCTCATCCTCTTTTGTTCTTTCTCTTTCTCTCTCTCTCCTCATTCATGTCCTCCCTCTCTCTTTCTATCCTGCTTTTTCTCCTCCTTTCTCTCTCTTTCTCTCTCCTCCCTTCCCCCCAATCCCCCCTCTCTTTTCTCTTAGGGTTCCATCATTAGCAGCCCTCGTCCTCACCAGCGCTACCCCGTAGCCACTGTGCTCCCCAGCAACAGCTTTGTTCTGGACGACTACCGGCCCCAGCGCCCCATCCTGAGCCCCGGAGTGATGGGGATGGGGGGTGGGCCGGGGCTCGCACACACACCTGGGGGGACTGGCGCTGGGCCAGCCTGCAACAACAACGCAGCGGTGGTGGCAGCGGCACCCTCCTCCGCGATGGTGGCGTCAGCTTCAGTGTCGGCGGGTGGCGGAGGAGGGGGGAGCAGCAGCAGCAGCAGTCCTGGGCTGACGGGCGCCGGCTCCTTCCTGGGCTCCCTGTTTGGGGGCAAACGCTCCAAGGTGCCCCCCGTGACGCCCATCATCCCTCCGGGGCCACCCTACCCAGCCCCGGTGCTCCCACCCTCTACCGGAGGCCCCCCGCCCCCAGCCTCACCCATGTCCCCCACGGCCCTATGCCCGGTGGATGGGGGAGGGCCCTCCAAGATCCAGGCCCTGCATGCTCAGTACTGTCATGCCAGCGCAGTGGTTGGCCAGCCCCCTCCGCCACCGTACTACCACCACCATCGCTACCACGTCCAGACGGTGCCTTCGCCTGTTCAGGTGCAGCACACACACACACTCGGTCACACGCACACGCTTCAGCGCGTTACGCTGCCCCGCCGGCCCCTCTCCAACCCCGCTTCCTCACACGGCCCGTATCCGCCGCTGTCCCAACATGCTTTGGCGCAGCAGGGTCGCTTCGTGGTGGCAAATATGGCGGCGAGCTGCCCCCCTCCCCCACTTTCTCCTCACTCCCCACTCTCGCACCTCCCCCAGTTTGCCCTCTTTCACACGCAGCCACCTCCCGGACTCTCGGCAGCCAGAGGGGGGCTCATCGGCGGGGCTGGGCCAGTGCCAGTCCCTGGCAAGCTCCCGCTGACGCTATCACACTCGCACCCGCATGCACACTCCCACACTCACGTGCACACGCCGCATCCCGGCACGCACCCCGTCCACCAGCCACACTTCGTTTTCGGCATGCCACCCCCACTGCCACCGCTTTCCCAGCAGGCGGCGCTCCCCCCTGCACTGCCACCTCCGTCCACTTCCGTCACTGTCCACCACGCGCCCCCGGCCGCCCAGTATCTGCCCCAGTACCCTCCGCTGTCCTCAATCCCCCCTCCCCCCCCCCACTCCCCTTTACCCCCCCCTTCCACCCCCCTTACCCCCATTTCCCCTCTGTCCCCACACCCCCCCCAGCACCCCGGCCAGCCACAGCCCGTGGCGCCCCCACCTCCGCCTCAGCCGGCTCCACCACCACCGACCGGGCCCGGGGCCACTGGGACCACTGGCAGCTCCAAGTCCAAGGCTACCAACCGGATCAGTACAGTGGTGTGACCCATGGGCGGGAGGTGGTGCGGTGGACGCCTCGGGGGCATCAGGGGCAGGTAGCCACCATCAGCAGGATGGAGGGGGTGGGGCATGAGGGGGGCAGGGCGAGGGCAGACAGCTGCAGCAGTAGCAGCAGCAAGGCGGCAGCCAATAAGAAGAAGCGCAGCCTTCTGAGACTCTGCTACTTCCACCTGCGCTTCCCACAGGTGTAGAGGAGATGAACACTGGACTGCAGGCCACAGACACACACATACACCGACACACACGTACACATACAAACAGAATACCAGTAAGATAGTATGGCATGCATGTGTACAAAAATCCACACCCATACAGTGCACAGATCATTTTGAACTCATACTAAAACATACTCTAATGCATACACGTACACACACACAAATAGTAACATGCAAGAGGCAGACAATCAAGAATTTACACATGCACATGCACACATATGTGCATGTAAAGAATAAAGAATAATACTCTCCTCCAAAATTCATACAAATCTACTTGTAAACACTCTCTTGCATTCATTTTTACTATATACTTACTCTGAACAAAAACAGACCATTACATATGGATACAGATGTGCAGCTTTATGGGTTGTCACTGACTGCTCCCATGGTGTAGTGTGTCATGCCACACCTGCACAGACTTTAAGCTTTGCTGGGCAGTAGACTTAAAATGTGACAAACACAGACAGATGAGTGCCCTGGTACAGTTAGATAAGGGAACGAATCCACTTGGCAGATAAGACATCACACTTGATAATTTAACTCGTTAAAGAAAGTGTTATTGGAGGAAGTGTGTGTTGGAGGAAGTATTTCCACAGCCATTGAATACATCTTTAAAAAAAAGACTTGCAGTAAATATGAGATTATAGCATATGCAAGAGGACTCACACACACCTGGTACAGAACTGTGTTCACGAGCACACTTTCTCTCTCATGCACACACACACACACTCAAAATGAATGTGCACACGACCAGTCTGAATGGCACTGCCTATATAGCCATATATCTAATACTGAGGATCCACACACACATGACACAAGCTCCTGCATGATATGTATAACAGTTTCTCTCATATACCTAAAACAGACTAAAGAAAAGTAATCTCAAGAAACTGCAAGCTATAGACCTGAGGTTGGAGCTTCTGACATGAAAGAGGACTCATCAGCCTTCCCAAAGGACCTACACAGTGAACAAAAACTCTTTGTGTAAAGAGTTCAGCCAGTTTGCAGTAGAATGGAGACCAGATGTGAAATCTTGGCAATCAGAATGGGTCACTCTCTGACCTCTTACCTCTTCTTCATAGCAGGGTGATGTTTGTGGGTTAGGGTTTGTAGTGTTAGGGGTATTCATTTGGGAAAGTTGGCTAAATATGCTCTTTGCTTTGCAATAATTTATTTCCTATATCAGTCTCCCACTGAGTGAATAGATGATTATTCTAATACCGTGGGTCAGGTAGTGGCTGTGGAAATCCTGTTTAGTTTTCTTGATTCCTTTAACATGGTGTCATCCCTGCACGTGTTAATATTTAAAATAAGCCATTACTTTAGATGAAAAAATAATCAAGTCCGACACTTGACTTTTCCATTGTATTGACAGATTTCTCCTTTCATGATGACCTGGGTGTAAATGTGAAACAACACTGCCATGCCCCAAGTCCCTTTAAATGCCACAAGGCAGATGTTCAGAGGTTCCAGTTTAAGGAGGTACACCTTCCTTATGTAGCTGAGATGGGCAAAAAAAGTTATTGCTAATAATAGATAAGAAAACATTCACCACTATAGCATGTGACACAAGTCAACACAAGACAACACAGTCATGTTTCATTCCTAACCAGGGACTTGAATTCACAGATAATTCTAACACTTGATTCTATACTTATTAGTGTGTTAGATAATTCCAACACTTGATTAATGTTTCTGCTCTTCCACAGAGGGGGAGTGATTCCTGTAGAGAGAGCTAGTAGGTCTTCAGATAGCTTTCTGGTGGTTGGGTGGGATTGATATGCATTCCACAACAGGATCTTTGCATTGACAATGCTACTAATATTTTTGAGGAAGTTCTTGAGATATTTTTTCCCAGTGTATAAATGTTTCCTATGAATTTTATTTGTCAAAAATATTTATTGTTCTTGCCAGTTACAAATTATAAATATGTTATTCAATATGAAAAATAGCTATATCTATATATATAAACCCTCAATCTTCTGGGAAGAGAGAAGGTGTTCAGGTGTTTTAAAATTTCTTTGGTGAGTGATACTGATGATTTTTTCTGACCCAATATAAATTATTGATATTGTTGGTATTTGTTCCTTTTTCATTTTTTTGTATTGTACCAAACTTGGGCCCCTCTTAATGTTTCTTTTTTTCTTTTTTATAGAACTGTGTGTGATTTTCATTTTTTTTCATTCTGTTAAGAAGAAATGCAACTGATTAGTTCTCTTATTGACTATCACTATTCCACTAAATGACCAATGTTTGTGAGGGCTTCACAGTAACTGCTACATGCTTTTTACTGTACCGATATCCCTTTGGACTGCTTTAGATTTACATAGATGCTAATTAGAAAGAGAAGTCCTTCAGAACCTTGGACAGCCTGTCAGAAGCCTAGGTGTGTTTCCCTTATTCTGATTCTTGGGATAGGCTCCAAAACCAGCAGCTTCGTAGGACTGCCACTCGAGTGCACATGTCTAGTGTATAAGGTCACCTGTAGTTACACTAGGTGTGTATGTGTGGGCACAGTGGATGCTTTCATTTTGTTAAAAGAATTTCTCCCTTTTTTCCCCTTTTTATACTTTTTGGCCAAATACAGGTACATATACTTACTGTATTAATGCAGTTTTGTGGTTTTGCACATGTGTGGACTCTGAGGCTTGACACTGCCTCAATGATCTCTTCCTTTTGTTGTGATGGCAAATTTGCTGTCTCATGACTCTTTTTAAAGAATGTTTAAGTCGTAAGCACATGCTCATATTGCTATTATGATACCGCATGTGGACCATCAGATAGACCCTTAACCCCAGTGAATGAAAATTATTTTGCCCTGGCTGTGAACTTATTTAGTGTGTGTGTGTGTGTGTGTGTGTATATGTGTGTATATATATATAT
>JAGFZM010000123.1:820063-832203 GCA_017657215.1 Limnothrissa miodon | reverse complement strand
CAAAGCAGACTACTTCAACATGCCGGTCCATGTGAGCATCAAAGCATACCGCCCATCCACCCACCCCCACCCCCACACAGAGCGCATTAAAGGACAAGGCCTCTCAAGCCATTGCACACACTCAATCCTGCCTGTTGCCTAGGACACAGATACCAAATGCATCACTTTCAGGACCGATAAACAGTTCTTTGTGTGAAGAGATATGGAAAAGAGACATTTATGGTCACTATGAATACACCAAGCATCAAAAAACAGGATCATAAAAGGAGTTGTTACACTTCAGGAACAAAGCTACAGATATGATGGCTGCTGATGGTTATTCATTCAAATCAGTTTTTCAGATGGATCAAGGCTCTGTGTTTGAAATATGTGTGTGAAATAATGAGCTATTTGTCGGTATGTGTGTGTGTAGATGGTGCCCACGGAGCTGGTTGAAAAAGAGTTCTGGCGTCTGGTGAGCAGCATTGAGGAGGACGTGACGGTGGAGTACGGAGCAGACATCCACTCCAAGGAGTTTGGGAGTGGCTTCCCCGTCAACAATGGCAAGAGACACCTCAGCACTGAAGAGGAGGTGGGTACCCTCAGGGACCATTGTGGTACACTCTCACTCTACACACACACACGGCTGACAAGTGTTCTGTGTGTGTGTTAGGAGTATGCCCGCAGTGGCTGGAACCTGAATGTGATGCCCATCCTAGAGCAGTCTGTCCTGTGCCACATCAACGCGGACATCTCGGGCATGAAGGTGCCCTGGCTCTACGTGGGCATGGTGTTCTCAGCGTTCTGCTGGCACATCGAAGATCACTGGAGCTACTCCATCAACTACTTGCACTGGTACATCACCTTTGCCCGTTCATCATTGGTTCAGTCACCTACCCACATTCACAACACATTCATATATTATAAGATTCATCTCTAAACCTTCTCATAGGCTTCGAAACCTGCTCATAGCTTTTTGCAAATGATGCACAGTTATTTCAAGCATTATTATAATTGTAAATTAACAGCGTATTAAAGTCTACATTAAAATAGTAGTAGTAAAGGGAATAATGTAAACCGGACAATAACAATATTGGTAATAATAAATGTATTTGTTTTTTTCAAAGTCAACCTGTAAAAACTTTTCAAAAAATACTTAACAGAATTTTATGTGGGAGTGTTGACTAAGCTCATTTGTGTGTGTGTGTGTCAGGGGTGAGCCAAAGACGTGGTACGGCGTCCCCTCGTTTGCAGCGGAGCAGCTGGAGGAGGTGATGAAGAAGCTGACTCCCGAGCTGTTTGAGTTCCAGCCGGACCTGCTGCATCAGCTCGTCACCATCATGAACCCCAACATCCTCATGGCCCACGGCGTACCGGTGAGAACCACCCATCCACATAAACACATGTGTACCCCACACACTTCAACCCCCTAGCCGCACCCCCCTTTTTTCTGTTGTGGTAACTGATGGAGGATACTCTTTGATTGACAGGTGGTACGCACCAACCAGTGTGCAGGGGAGTTTGTGATCACGTTCCCCAGGGCCTACCACAGCGGCTTCAATCAGGGATATAACTTTGCTGAAGCTGTCAACTTCTGCACTGCCGACTGGGTGAGTGTTTACAGAGGACCACTGAGAGGCTGAGGCAGGCCTTTGTTTGCAATTAGTACTCTTAAACGGAGACCTCATTAATAGTGCACTTAAACGGAGACCTCATCAACAGTGTCCTATTTGTGACTGTGTGTGTGTGTGTGTGTGTGTGTGTGTACTGCTTCAGCTTCCAGCTGGGCGCTCTTGTATCGAACACTACCGGCGCCTGCGGCGCTACTGCGTCTTCTCCCACGAGGAGCTCACCTGCAAGATGGCTGCCTGCCCCGAGAAGCTGGACCTCAATCTGGCAGCAGCCACGCACCGGGAGATGTTCATCATCGTCCAGGAGGAGAGGAAACTACGCAAGGCCCTGCTGGAGCAGGTGAGACAAGTAAAGAGGAGAGAGAGTTAGTTAGTTAGTGATGGATGTGAGAGAAACACAAGCAACAGGGTGGAATAAGAGAGATTAGGATGGGGGGGGGGGGGGTTGAGGGAGAAATGTACTGGGTTAAGACAAAACACACAAGCTTAGCCTGTGAGGCATGCAACCCTAACGCTGTGATGGTGTGTGTGGTTGCTGAAAGGTGTTAAGTTTGACGTTAGTTTGTTTCCTTTTTGTGTGTGTGTGTGTGTGTGTGTGTGCGCGCCCAGGGCATCACGGAAGCAGAGCGTGAGGCGTTTGAGCTGCTCCCTGACGACGAGCGCCAGTGTGACAAGTGCAAGACCACGTGCTTCCTGTCAGCCCTGGCCTGCTCCAATTGCCCTGAGCGCCTGGTCTGTCTCTACCACACACAGGACCTGTGCGGCTGCCCCTCTGACAAACTCTACCTCAGGTAACAGGCCAAGGCAGAGACCAACTACTGTACTCTGTCTCGGTCATGGGCGTTTGGTTTGCCACTGCAATAAAAGCATCTGTTTAATGGAACTGGTTGCTATAGCTACTAAAGAAGGCCGCCTTAGCAACATAGAACACTTAGAACATTATGAGCTTTTATGATTATTTTTGGCGACCCTTCAACAGCCTCATATTAACGTTTGTAGTGTGCAGAAAGTCTTTAACTGGCATCTCTCTCTCTCTCTTTCGCGCTCTGTTGTGTCTCCTTCTCTTCTGTCCCCCAGGTATAGGTATACTCTGGACGAGCTGTTGGCCATGCTGCACAAGCTGAAGGTCAGGGCGGAGTCCTTTGACTCCTGGGCCAATCGCGTGAAGGAGGCCCTGGAGCAGGAAGAGGGCAGTAAAATAGGTAAGCTCCATTGGCTGACTGCCTTTGCTCCAGCTTCCCTTGTGCGAAAGGGGTGTCAGGTCTGTGAATGCTGGGTAGCTTTCTGAGGTCTGTCCCTTTTTTAAAGTTCTAAATAGCTTGTTCTGATGTGGCGTGTGTCTGCTCGGTTTCAGGAATTCAGGACCTGGAGGCATTAAAGGAGGAGGCTGCGGAGCGGAAGTTTCCAGATAATGAGCTTTTGCAGCGACTCGGCACAGTCTTACGCACAGTGCGGGAGTGCCAGACCTCAAGCAGCGAGCTCCTGGACAAGACGCAGAGCAAGTACGGGACAGGCCACAATAAAACACGCATTGCACGCATATACACACACACGTGTGTGCACTTAGTTTGATATTGTAAATAATTTTACTGTAATGGATATTAGAGTCTTGTGTGTGTGTGTGTGTGTGTGTGTGTGTGTGTGTCAGACGGATGACTCTTGAAAAGCTGAAGAGCCTGGTGGAGAAAATGCAGAATCTGCCATGTGTGATGCAGCAACTGGAGGAGGTGCAGGTGGGTCTTCTGAAACAGCATAAACCTGTCATTCCTCTCTTGGTCTGTGTGTCCTCGTATCCCCTGTGAAAAGCTTTTCCTGCTAAACACATAGACCCCACCCATTCAAGACTTCATCCTAACACCAAATTTAATCTGTCTAGGCCAGTCATTGCATTACATGCATTTTTGCTTTTGCTAAAGTGTTCCTTTGTAGTAGTTAAAGTTGGTCCTGGTCTTGGTGTCTGTTTTCTCCAAAGCCTGGTTCATAGTCTAATGACAGCATGTGTCAAAAGAGGGCATCCCTCCTGATATCAACAGTGCACCCCTGTCACAGTAGTGGACCCTGTTATCATAACAGCTTGCACTGTTCACCCCTCTGCAGGCTGTGCTGCGGACCGTGGAGGAGTTTGAGTCGCGTGCCCAGGTGCTGGTGAGCAGCAGCGGGGCCGAGTGGAGCCAGGACCCCCCTCCGGCGGCCGAGGAGCTGCGCCGGCTGCAGGCGGAGGGGGCGTCCCTGGTGGTGGAGCCGCCTGCGTGCGCGCTGCTGCAGGGGCTGCAGGAGCAGGGCCGCTGGCTGGGCGAGGTGCGGCGCACGCTGGGGCCGCAGGGTGGGGAGGCGGCCGAGGTGTCGCTGGAGGTGCTGCGTGCGCTGATGGAGGCCGGCTGCAACGTGCCGCAGAGCGCCCAGGTGGAGACGGCCATGGCCGAGCTGCAGGAGCTGCTCACCATTGCTGAGCGTTGGGAAGAGAAGGCCCAGATCTGCCTCGAGCACAGGTGCGTGGAGGAAACACACACACACACACACACACACACTCTTACTCAGCATGAAGAAATGGATAGCCACATGCATAGGAAAAGAGAGGTCCTGGAACTAAAGCTGTATTCACACTGTTGTGTGTACATGTGTGTGTGTACACACACACACACACACACACTCTGAACCAGTGGCATGGCCAGCATTTGCCCTAAGCACAGCTGAGCATTCAGACACACAGCGACCTGCATACGCCTGTCCACCCCCTTATTAGACACACAAATTGCCCGTTTGTTCCCTTCTCTCTCGCGAGCCACGCAGCAGATTCTCCCAGTGTGCCTCCACAAACCACTGCTGCACGCCTGTGCCGCTTCCCACATGCCGGCCCTTCTGCGTTTGATCTGTGCGTTTGCGTAACAGGGCGGTGCTGTGCACTGTGTTCTCCTCGCTGGCTTTTTTTACTCAATAAGGCCTGACTGAGATTGGAATGTTGCTCCCCCACCCCATACACACACCCACACACGCAGCTGCCCTACACACACACACACACGCGCGCGGACACACTTCCTCTCAGCTGTTTCCCCAGCCGTGAACTTGTCTGTTCTTCCTGCCTGCGACCAGAATAACACTCAGCCAACACTTAAAGGAGCTGTAAACAACCCAACCCTCCTCTCTCTCATCACGGCTGACGGCGACTAAAACCCTCCACGAGCTCCACTAGGTCTGGTCTGATCTTGGGTCTGCTCACTTTGATGTCTTTTTTCGACTAAAACGTTGCACCTTTCCTGCATTTGAGGATTGGGTCGTGCTAATGGCTGTTTCCATGAGCGCATGGGGTGTTGCTTTAATCAGTGGCTCTTCCTGTTGCGTGTCTGTAGGCAGAAGCATCCTCTGTCCACACTGGAGGCCATAGTGAACGAGGCCCAGCTCATCCCTGTGCAGCTGCCCAACATCCTGTCCCTACAGGGCTGCCTGAGCAGAGCCAAGGCCTGGGTCACAGACCTGGAGGAGATACAGGTAAGACCAACACACACAAATAAGAACATTTATCTACAAACCCAAATGGGTAAGGTGCTTGAAAAAGCTGCACAGACCCCCCCCCCCCCCCCCCGGCCTGCCCCCCTTTTATATAAGTTAAGCAAAACCCCAATACCACATTAATGAACTTGTTTTTTTTTTTCCCCCTTTCCATCCATCTCTCTCCATCTCTTCTTTTCTCTCTCTCCATTACTTCTCCTTTCCTCTCTCTGTGGCGCCTCTACACCTCTGTATCCCACACACCTTTTCCATCCACCCCCCCTCTTTCCCTCCCGTCCCCCCCCTGCAGAACGGTGAGCACTACCCGTGTCTGGACGACCTGGAGGGGCTGGTTGCCATCGGGCGGGACCTGCCCGTGCACATGGAGGAGCTGCGGCAGCTGGAGCTGCAGGTGGCCGCCGCCCACTCCTGGAGGGACAAGGCCAGCAAGACCTTCCTGAAGAAGAGCAGCCAGCACAGCCTGCTTGAGGTACGCATGCGGGTGGGAGAGGATGGAGGCGGCTGTTCTATAGTTTTTGTTTTGAGTAAAGGACCCTTCACTAAAGTTATCCACACAAACGCACATTGTTACCATTGGCCTGACATTTACCATTCTACTGTGTGTGTGTGTGTGTGTGTGTGTGTGTGTGTGTGTGTGTGTCTCCCAGGTGTTGTGTCCATGTGTGGAGAAGAGGAAGCCCAAGGGTACGGGCTCCTCTGAGCGCTCCGACAGAGAGGCTGATGTGCTGGGTCTCACAGCACAGGACCTCCGGGACCCTGGTGCCATTGTGAGTTACCTCACTCCTCCTGATACCAGCTCCCACTTCTAGTTTGTTTAACCCTTGTGTTCAGTTTAGAATGGGCTAAGGTTATTTTCTTGCATTGGTGTGTGTTCTCCTCTGTATATTTATGTGCTCAATTCAAGCACTGAATATATTTTTATTTTGTTTAATGGATTTATTATTTACTTAATAGTAAGTGTAGTAAGCATATATAGAGTTAATAGGTGTGCGTAGTGACATTCAAACTGTGTCCCATTGGTGCAGGTCCAGGCTTTCAAAGAAGGTGAGCGACAAGAAAAGGAGGCTTTGTTACGACTACAACAGGTCAACCTGGCCAAGCCTGGCCTGGACGCGGCGGCCAATGGTAAGAGAGAGAGGAGGTGGAGTGACAGCATGGACACGCAGGACACGCCCCTCTCCTCTTCCTCCGAGGACTCTCTCCCGCCTCACCAGAACGGCGACAGTCGGGGCGGCGGGGATGGCAGCAACGGCGTGGGCCCCACGGACTCATCCCCCGCTCAGCCGTCAGTGTGCGTGTGTCGCTCGCCGCCCCGCCCCCCGCTGCATCGCTGCCACCTGTGCAGAGACTGGTTTCACGGCGGCTGCGTGCCGTTCCCCTCGCCCCTGGCGTTGCCGGCCGCCGCCCGCAGCCCCCTCTGCTGGTGGGAGTGGGACATGCGCTTCCTGTGCCCGCGGTGCCAGCGTTCGCGCCGCCCGCGCCTGGAGACCATCCTGGCGCTGCTGGTGGCGCTGCAGAAGCTCCCTGTGCGGCTACCTGAGGGCGAGGCGCTCCAGTGCCTCACCGAGCGCGCCATCACCTGGCAGGGCCGCGCCAAGCAGGCACTGGAGACCCCCGAGCTGCAGGGGCTGCTGCAGAGGCTGCAGGAGCTGCACAAGAAACACCGGCAGCAGGACGTGCAGACGCCCAGGAAGGAGGAGAACGGTGGGGAGGAGCGACAGCCAAAGGAAGAAGAAGAGGAGGAGGAGGAGAAGGAGGGCAAGAAAGGGAACGACGTCATTGTGCTGTCGGACTCGGAGGGAGGAGAGGGGGAAGATGGAGTGATTGATCTCACAGAGGACAGGAACTCGACCAAGAAGGCCAGTAAGACGGTAAGCAAGAGGAGGAGAGAAGATTGGTACAAGCTCTGTGTGGTGGAATAATGGGTGATGGTAACACAGACACAAAGACCGAATAACTGGTCCGTACAGACGTGTCCCTGATTGCCTTTGACTTGCTCTGAACACTGATTGGGGATAGACTACTCTGGGCCCTGGAGGATGTTTCCTATTCTGTGCCAAACCAAGCCAATGTTTTCTAATAATGGTGTTTTGTTTAGTTTTTTTGTGTACTTGATTGATGGAATGTGTGTGTTTCCAGAATGGCTGTGAGAACGGCATCAAGAAGGTCCCAGCATTGCAGAACATCACAGGTAAGGCGTTTACCAAGCATTCTGGAAATGAACTAGGCCACTCTCTTTCCCACTCAATTTGTTGGAGACTTTCTTGTGCGTCAGGCACACAGTCATGTCCAGAGATTGGGTGCAGATGGCAGTCCAACAAAACCACGATATTTGGCTGGCAACTTCTCATTTGTGAAATTGCAAACAGCTGCCTTAAGCCACAGGCTGCATTTGTGCCTTCCATCCTTGTGGTTGCCACTGACATGCTGTTTTACTGCAGCATTGAGTTGCATAATTGCTGTCCCTGTGGAGAGGTCCTGGAGAATTAGCCACTTGTAGCACCATAACCAGCGGTGGGATCTCATGTCTTATTAGGAAACACTCACTCCGGTTCTTATTTCTCCAGGAAGGCACAGCACTCCTCCAGTGTAAAGGGTTCTTTACTTGGGTGCCAGAAATGATTCGTCCTTAAAGGCACTACTAACACTGAGTTGGGTCCTTATTAGACTTGTATGTCCATTTTTTACGTGGTCTTGGTCTTGTCAGTCGGTTTTGGTCTTTGTCTTGTCTCGGCCTCGCATCACTCTTGGTCTTGGTCGCGGTCGGGAAATTTGCAGCCAACAATATCCACACTAAACATAGCATTGGATAATGCAATGTTGTTGTTGTTGTTGTTGTTATTATTAGTATTATTATTAATGTTATTTCGCCTTTCATACCTTTCAAATGCACCATTTTTAAAAAGAACCAACCAGTGACATACGTTTATGTTGTTGTGATTCAGTTATTGGCGCTCACCCAATCAAAAGAATCAACTGTAGCGCCAGCGTGAACCGTTAACATTACATTAAATCTGAACAGTCAGACAGTTTCTCAGTTTCCAGTCTATGGTCACGACACAGTCATGTTCGCGAATTCTTCAATCATAAAATATTCACCGAACATTGAATGTTAACTGAGACTGAACCTCTGACCTCAGCATGCTGCTCTTATTCAATTGATGCAAGTAACATCAACGCTAGCCATTTGTTTGTTTGTTTGGTCTTGGTCTCGTCTCGGCATTGTCTTGGTCTTGACTCGATCTTGGTCTGGGTCTGGTCTTGGTCTTGATACCTTCTGGTCTTGGTCTTGATTAAAGCGGTCTTGACTACAAGTCTAGTCCTTATTGACTGAATGAATGAATCTTATGTGGTTTGTTATGTGGTTTGTTTGTGCAGGAGTGGAGTCTCTGATCCCTTTGTTGGGGCAGCTGGAGGGTCCAGTGATTGAGCTGTCAGCCAGCACCCGTACCCAACTGGAGGAGCTCCAGCTGGAGGGAGACCTGCTCGAGGTCTCACTGGACCAGACACACACCATCCACACGGTCCTCCAGGCTGCCAGCAAACCCCCTCACCAGGAACTACACACACTCCTACTGGTGAGAGAGACGTGTGTGTGTGTATACACACACACACACACACACACCATTCACACGTTCTGACAGGCTAACAAACTTATCCTAGCATCTTGCACAACTTTACTGAATGAATCTGTGTGTGTGTGTGTGTCAGATTGAGCTGCAGAGCCAGAGGAATTTAGGCCGCAGTGGGAAAATGAAGGACAAGAGGAAGAGGAAGAGCCAGCGCGGGGAGAACAGCCTTTCGGAGACGAAGAAGACACGGCCGCTCAACAGCACACCAATGCAGACGCACCCAGAGGTGAGAGACACACACGCAAACAAACTTTAATAACCAACTACACAATAGCACACACATCCACTCTTTGTTGTTAATTGCTACTACTGGTTATGAACTCTCCTTTTTCATCCCTGTCAGGTTTTGTGATGGCTGGCTGTTCACTGAGGGGTGTTTTGAGAGCAGTCTGAACTCCCAACAGACGACGGGACAGGAGAAGAGATCCTCTAGACCCCCGAGCACCCCCATACACACACCATCAACATGAGTTAACGCAGGACACACTTCAGTTTCTTAAGCTACCACACACACACACACACACACACACCATTGTTTATGTCCATGGACTCCTGCACTCCTCTGGTTTATTCCCATGGCTTCCATGTACATGTAACCACACTCCACCACCATCTATTCTTCATCCTCCACCTCTTCCTCTCGCTCCCTGCCTCCCAATTCTGCAGCTCCGTCTGTCTGTCTGCGGGGTGAGTAGGGCTCAGCCTCGTCTGCCCGTCTGCCCCAGCTTGGGGAGGATTATCGGGGATTAGTCGCCCCAAAGTCGGCCTGAGTCTGTCAGTGCTCCGTGTACTATAAGTGTTCCAGGCTGTGTTCTAACACTTACATATTAAGAACACAGCACCATCTTGGTATGTTTTTGTTGAGGGTTTGGAAGATGACATTTATACATATGTACACACACACTCACACACATTACCTACATACACACCTGGAGGGGTGGTGACACAGGCCGTGAGGATATAATGTGTATTTTTTTTTTTTGTGTGTTTCTCGTCTGGTCTCGTGTTTATAGAGGCTGTTGAAGGGGAGGAGTCGCATCTTGAATTTTATTTTAAAACTAAAGCAGTAGAATATTTTGGGAAGTGTGAAAACAGGCATTTTATGTTTTTGGTGCTACTTTTCCAAAATAGTTGACACTTTCTCCTCTCCTCTCTTCTCTGAATCTCCCTGTCTTTCTCTCTTCTCCTGCACATTTGATTCTAATACGAGGTTTCTTGTTTCTCTAAGCCTGAGATTCTCCTTTATTCCACCTCTGCACTTTTTTATTCCTTCAGCCCTGTTTTGTCTATCCCTCCATCCTCTGCTCTCTCTCTCTCTCTCTCTCTCCCTATCTTTCTCTCTCTCCAGAAACTCCCTGTGTATAAAATCTTGACTGTGACTCATTTTTCTCCACATTTTATTTGGTCCCTGGGTTATATTGACTATATTATTATGACTGGTATTGATATTGCAGACACGCAGTTGTCGTGAGTTTGTGTATAAACATTTTCATTTCAATGTTGCCTTTTTTGTTTCTTTTCACTCTTGTTAGGAAAATAAAAAAAAATTAGAATTGTTTTAGGAATTGTTGTTTCATGGTCTTTCACTCTGAATTTTTCAAGCTGAAAAATAGGAGAATGGGTGGGGGAAAAAAACGAACAATCACCTCAACAACCACCAATATGTGGTGAAGCCAGATGTTGAATCGCCAAAGCATAGAACCATTAAAAGTAAAACTTTACTGTAAAAAAAGTAAGAATGATGACAGGAGCAAAGAGACAATTAAGTGAAGAGATTGTGGCTTCAACTGATGCTCAAGAAACTAGAGTTTTGTTAGGCAATCATTCACATAGGTGTATATTGCTGATGTACACAAGGACATGACAAGACATGGGACAGTTATCCTAGTGTTACAATGGACTTTAAGGCAGTAATCCAGAGATATTTTCACTGGCTCTCTCATCCTGAGTATAATTATAGAAGCATATCCTACACACAAGGATGCATTTACCACTGTACCCTTCTTGAGCATCCAATAAGATGATCATAACTTCAACACATGTTCATTACTTCACAACACTTGAGTACATTTTTCTTATATTTTTTGACTGAGGTCATTGAGAAAATTTGACACACAGTTTTTTCTGATTTTACTACCAGTAATTTAACACAGGTTATACGTTACATCCTGTAATCTAAATGGATCCTTAGTGGGTTGTTCCCATAAAGTTCAGCTGTATCTATCTTCCATTCATACTCTTAATCATTGGGGATGCGGAAATTCACTGGATTCCCTTTTTCTTCTGAAAGTTCAAGTGCAGTTGTGACAGATGTAAACTGATCCCTGTACATTACTGTATATCAGGTAAACATTAGGTCACAGTATTGCATCACAGAATCAATGATTAATTAGTAGACAAATAGCTGAGATTAAAGGATGAATCTGGTGTTCATCAGACACCCTGTTGACTGAGGGCAGCAAGTGTTATGAGCACAAAAAAGAATTGCTGTGATGTAGACCGAATAGTGAGCCAGCAACTTCACATTAAGTAAATGGGGCACAGTAAATTACTTTTAGTTCCATTTCACTATGCTCCATTTAGTTACTGTTATTGACTCATTCCGCCTGTTTAGTCATATTTTTTGGTTCTACAGAAAACCCTCGCTGACCTTGAACAACAGGGCTATTGACTGATTTACACCGGACTTGTTTAAGGATGAAGGGCAAATGGAAGGTGGACGACGCTGCAGCCTCAGTCTTGACCCTTGTCCAGAAGAGTGTCCAGCAGCATCTCACACATATACAAACACCGAGGAACATGGAAGAACCCTAATGGAGACAATTCACAATAAAAGCCTGTTAGTTCACCGTGGGTTTTTAACACTTAAGCTAATTTAGAACTTGAAGTTGTTTCATCTTTGTCCATCAGGCCAGCAGATGACACAGTGTTTCTATTTGGTGTGGGTGATATGATAAAACTGGGTGACCCACCTTTAAAGGGCCCTCCTTTGAAGTCAAGTGCCACACTGCCCTGCTGACTGAGATAGCCAAACCACTCCCCCTGCTCTGGGTCTGAGAACTGCTCATACAAACATACACCACACAGCACACACCATACAGACAGTCAAAAACACTCATTCAAACACAGGATAGAGGGTCTTATGAGAGTCCCCCTAGCCAAGAGGGAAATACAAAAGAAGGGTGGTGTGTGTGTGTGTCTTTACTCACGTGAGCGAAGGTGTAGTCATAGATCTGACTGAAGCGCCCCAGCAGAGCGTTCTCTTTGGAATGTGAGTAGGCCATCAGATAGGCAATCAGAGCCTCACAGTGTGGCCACCATAACTTCATATTCCACTCCAGCTGCACACACACACACACCACCCTTCTTTTGTATTTCCCTCTTGGCTAGG
>JAGFZM010000123.1:777556-815063 GCA_017657215.1 Limnothrissa miodon | reverse complement strand
CGAATGACGTGATTTTGATGCCAACTCAATGTATATACTCCCAATCAACCGTAAATTGGCCTAAATTGTATTTTACTCCGGAGAATCCCTTTAAAGTGGCAAACAGAAGAACAGAGTCGCTTAACCAACAACTATGTTACAAATGTAGTTCCTAGAGAACTACTGATTGAAAAGTGGGTCGATGATGGATTAAACTGTCTGTGTATTTGCTGTAGCCAAAGACCAGCCACTTCCACACCATTGCATGGCTAGCTGATCTGGAATGTAGCCACAAAACAGGCATTAACAAAAGCACTGTCACTCACAACATAGTGAATTTTATGACTTTAACTTAACTGTATGGATCAGTGTGTGCAAACCAGGGATAAGGGCCACCTGGTGCAGAAACCGTGAACTATACCTAGTGTGAGCACACCCCAAGACAAATCTGAGCCAGATATGGGCCAGATGCCACCAGCTGTGGTGGGGCTGGACTCTACCTGCATGTCCTGGTCCCCAGTGACCCTGGCCAGCTCATCCATGGCCATGACGTAGAAGCACTCGCTGAAGATGGTCCTCTGCACCTTAACGGCACGGCCGTCTCTGGTCAGGCAGAAGGCACACTTCCCCGGGCTGCCGGAAGATGGCACTCGGGCAAAGCGCTGCAGGAAAGCTCCACCTCGAGGGACAGATTAGATTACTAAAAACCTCATAAACACATTACTACTGAGAACAATTTACTGATTTTACTGACTATGACTGCCTATACTGGTGCTTAATTAGGTAAAATTACACAGAGCTTAAATGTGTAACCATGAGGCTCCAATGGACCAAAACATCTCTTTGCTAGTGACTTACCATGTTCTTATCAGATTACATTGTCACTACAGGCAATAACTCCTTATGTCTTACAGCACTCCCTAGCTATAACAAAACAAGAAGCTACTAGTCCAATTCAGGATGAATCAATGACTTGGTAGCTTCTCTTGGATCTATTCAACTACACATTCATACCCACTGACTGAAGCTTACATTTAGTCCAGACATTTTCAAAGTCTTGGGGCCGGTTCATAATCAGTGGAAACATACACAAATGCAGCATATGTATAGCATAACATCTTCTGACACAATGCAGTGGTGCGTGTGATAGCTTGAGGGACACTGGAAGCACCTCAAACGACACACACTCAGTCTGCACCATGAGTATGCATGTGCACTTGTGTCCACAGCGACGTTTGCGTACTTGCATTGGCTTAGAAACAGGATACAGATGACAGACATGCACAGACAAACATACACACTCATACACACTCACACACACACAAACACACACACACACACACACACCTGCTTTGGCAGCTTCCAGTATCTCAGATCTTCGAAATCTTTCCATGGTGCGGTACAGTCTACAATACATCCAGATCTGTAACACACAAAACCACTGCTCATCTTAGGGGAAGTGAGAAGAGAGAGGAAGTTGTGGATTACAGTCCCCACATACATCATTACACCACTAGAGGGCTAAATGCAGTTATAATGAATGGGGGGAAATGAATGATACATTTCTCAAGCACACCAACGTGTAAAGTAAGATACAGTACTGTGACCAAGTGTAGGCTTTAAGAAGTTTTGCAAACAGTTGACTTCGCTGATAAACAAAGGAGAATGTGAGGTTAAAGACCATGTAACAGTGTGAGTGAAGTGTGGAGTCAAGGCATGAAGCTTACCTGTCTTCCCTGCAGCCATACGTACTTCAGCTCATCATAGACTTTCCCATCTTTTCCAAGACATGTGAAGAAGCCACTGCAGAGCAAACACAAAGAATACCTCTGTGTCAGACAAGAGAGAGAGGTGGACAGATGAACATTTTCAACCTAAGCAACAGAAAGACGGATTTCCTGACTGTGTCAAAGGCTTTTTGGACACTGACCAGAAAGAGCTTGATGGCCAAGAAAGTGCTTACAGTAGCACTTTTCAAACGTATGACCCATTTTGATACTTCCTGAATCATTGTTTCGGTCTTGCTGACTCAAGGTCCCAAATGTTGCAGCCATTTTGAGAGAACCTGTTAGTAGGCATTTCTTCCTTTCAAAGACAAGTCAGTCTACTGATTGGCCAAAGGGCTAATGACATCTTTAAAAAAGAAGCATCCCTTGAATTGCCAGGCCACAGTGTCTTAGTCTAAAACTGCTCTGGTTTACAATTGCTTTCAGACCTTATTCTGATGGGAGTAATCCTACTCACCCATACTCTTTGTCATGGGAATACTTCAACCAGAAGTCCACCACTCTGTCCAGCTCAGAGCGGAATCTTTGACGGTACTGCTCAAGTTTCTCTTCAACCATTGCGCCCTCTGACAAGAACATAGTTATTGTTAAGGCAGTGCTTTGATCAACATCATTGTGGAGGATACTTTTACTCTGGCTTGGAACATGGAGTCAGTCCTTGTCACACTAAACAGTGGTCCCACAAAAGTGTGAGCCACTGGAGTAGGCTAGATCTAGTCAGTATTTGGACAGGGCTCCACAGAACAAAGGTAGAGGGGAAGGGATAACTCTCAGTAACTTCATCCATTCAATAGAACTCCGGAAGTCAGCTAGTCCTCAACGTGGATAAGCGCAAGTATGTATGCAATTTACACGCATGTCAACTCCTTTGAGGAGTAAGGTTAGTGTTAATTAACTAAGAAGTACACTTGGCCTACATTTCTTATTTGCCTATGATGATGACTCACTATGATAATGCTAACAAGATGAACTGCTAATAATAAAAGTTAATAAAATAGTGGAAGACAGATCAACCTTCTCAAAACAAAACTTTAAGATAACAAACTAGTCAAAACACAGGAGGCCACATCATGCAAAATTGATTCCGCCCCCCCCGTAGCAAACTAGGCTACTTACTGAATTGTTCGTTGCAGGAAGAATGTTTCTAAAGATGTAGCTTACTGCCCTGTCCTCTTCTCATTTGGTAATGATAAAAGGCAGCAGACAGCGAAGAGGTGGGATGTCTGTGTACTCTTCTCGGCAAAACATTAACTCACCCTCCAGTAATTGTCACAGGTTCATCTTGCAGAAAATTCCTGACAGGAGCAGATCACATGACTGCATGTCATGTGCTACATCCCGAAGAAGAGAGCGGTAGAAAAAAAACATCTACTGAGATACTGCGATAGAGAAAACGCTGTGTGTTTGGCTTTACCAGAGACGTTTTGGCTTTACCCAATCAGAGGTTTCCAATAACAGTGCTTTGAGACATTTGTGACCGTCAAGGAAGCACTCCTTATACGCATCTTGAAGTGAACGTAATTCTGTTGATCATAAGTTTATATTAGCCTTACAATAAAACGCATTGTTTTCCATTTCCATTTTGTTTTCCATATTTTTCATTAATAATAAATGAATCTCATTTTCGTTTTTATTAAGCTTTAACAAAGCAAAGCATAATACAGTTAACTATTCTATTTCAAAACACTGACAGGTCTAGTCAAACGTGTAGCCAAGGCAACTTTAAAAGAATAAGAAAATGTGTACACAAAAATGGTATTTGTTAGGGCTGTTGTGAGCTAATGTGAGCCTTGTGGAGAACTGCAGTGTAAAGTCCTTTCTCTCAAGGGCACCAAGCATTTGGCTCTAAACAAAGAAGTGAAGCAGAGGAACAGTGAGTAGCAACCGTAACATTCATAACCTGCTGTTAAAACAGCGGTCCTTCCATAAAGACAAATACTGGTGTGGTTATGAGAGCCATGCCACTTTAACTGACAACAGCAAGACTTTGAATGATATAAGAAAACATCTCCATTTCAGTTCATCATTTACACAGGTAAGTTGAAGTGGCTGGAGAAGCCTACAGCCTAGGGAATGTCCTCTTCTGAGAGGGATGAAGGGTCTTCCGTTCAGGAATTTGCGGTCTTACTCTGCAGAACAGAGTGGATCTTCCTCAGATTCTGTCTCACCCGAACAAACTCCAGGAGCTGGGCCTCCTCTCGAATCTTCTCCTCTTCCTCTCTGGCCTTCTGCTTTGCACAAAAGTATTCATGAATTCATTGAGTCATTTTAATGTCCTTAAACATAATGTGATATGTTCAGTGCTTGCATGTGTGCAAGAGGATGTGTGTTTGTGTGTGTGTGTCCCTCCTCACCTCCTGGTGTTTCTGCTGTCGTTGGAGGAGGACGTGCTCCAGAGGGCCTTTGGCCTGCTCCTCCTCCTCCCTCTGACTCTGCTCCTTCTTCCTCCTCTCCAGAACCATCTGCAGCTCCGGCCTACTGCTCACCACCAGACCCCTGCCCCGCCAGAGGAGACACACACACACACGCGCGCGTTACACAAACAACACTCACATGCAAGACACATAACCACACTCACAGACACGACACACACTCACACACACGACATACATGCTCACACACAAGCACACACATATACACACACACTCTGTCTTCAGGAGACTCCAACACACTTCAGTAGACTCCTGCCTGACCAGAGGATATACACAAACACACACACACATACATACAAGAGACAAACACTCCTGCCTCTAAAGACTCCTGCTATACCACAAACTACTAAACACATACCACAAACTAAACACATACACACACACAAACAATCTCAACTGTGTACAATTTAGACAATAGTATGCATCAGACACACAACGGAGCATCTCATATCATTACCCTGACAGAGATCTCAGTAATTTGGTGACAGCATCAGGTTATTGGTGTCTCAACAAACAAAACAGCAGTTGGCTAGGAAGTCGTAATGCAAGCCGTGATATCGCACAGACCAGAGATAGCTGCTGCTGATCTGAGATATGGCGATAAGGAACCGGGGGAAGAAAACACAACCAGACCGTCTTTGTCTTTACAAATTCACCATGCGTGGAGAAACACAGCTTCAGTTGCATCTCGTTACGTAACACACTGAGTGGCACACAAGCTTGGGTTGCAGTGAGACTACACTCTAGCTTGACAGGATGCAAATTGTGATATGTGCTAACCACTGCTGTATGCCCATACTGACCATCTGTACAGCTTAACACCAAGGCCAGCACATAGAGGCCACTTTGAATGAGGAATTTTTGTTATGGCAAACATGAAATATTGTAGTGCAGAAATTTAACTAAGGTGAATTACTCATTAACTCCTACACAGTAACCATTCTCCTCACCAATACTCCATTCGCCATTTTATCTTCTTTACTATGGTTTAATGACTTAATCACACATTACATGTTACGTTCAGTAATACATCATAAACTAAAGTATGTATTGGCACCACCTATTTGGTAGGAATCAGAACACAACATTTCCCCCTTCCCTTAGAATAATTGATTGTGTGATGGGTAAAATATGTTTGCTTCAGTCAACAAAACAACTTGGAGACTGGCAAAATCTGAGGCTATATGAGTGTGCTTTGTAAAAACTTGTTTCATCACCTATGACTTAGAATCTTGTGGGTACACCTTTGGAACATGAAAGTGTTTCCAGACCCGGATACTGTCCCCTTCTTTGAAAGATATGATGCAAGCTTCATGACGGGAGTCAGTGTTCTTTCTTGACGGGATGCAAACGCATTAGTGTCTGTATTTTTGAGCAGCGGTGAAAGGACGCGGAAGTGTGTGTGCATTTTGCTGGCATGCAGCAAAAATAGGTGACTGTCCCGCCGCATTTGATGCAGCACAGTACACCTGATGGCAGGATGGCAGACAGTACAGAGGATCTCAAGACATGGTAAAAACGCTCTACCGCTTCGACTTAAGGGTGTTACGACTGCTGTACATGTGTGCACCCGTCGCAGCCATTCAAAAATGAGGAAGAATTAGGGTTCACTTTTTGACACAATGGTTCTCCTCAAGCTGCTATACAGTATATTAATGAAAGACAATATTGGCTGTAGTACTTGCAAAGGTGAAAGCAATGTAAGTCAATGTAAGTGGCAGTCTGGCACTCCTGGAAACGGTACTGATTGCAGAGGTGCAGCTCAACGGCCAGCAGACTTGTCCAGACAGGTGAAATAAGCCATAGACCTTGGAAAATGAACACATTAATGCACCTTGTTCAGGAAGTTTGTAGTATGGACATTTGCAAATTTTAGCACAGGTTCAGGCCAATGATCAAGTCCATGCCAAGAGGGGCAGTAGCAGATTCTACAATGAAGAAGGAAGGAGGATGTTTGATGCATCACTTTATTTCAGAACACGGTAACAGGAAAACAGCCAATAATTGGAATAGGGGCACGGAGTGGTGCTAACTAACTGCAGAGGGTACGATCAGGTCTTGAATACTTGTCAAACTGCCATTTTGGCTGCATGGACACAAAGCATGAATCCACAGCCAGCACCACAGCCACTGTACCAGTAGTTTTAGTCTTACTATGATATGCATCTAGGTTGGTGCAGTATGGTCATGCAAGTAAAGAATCTGCTCTTCAGTACAGAATGTCAATTTCATGCACAGGACACAGGATGAGCAAAAAGCGCAGGAGAACAAGAAACAGACTGTTTCGCAGACAGGTGAGACAGTTCTCTGTAACATCAAGCCTGGTTCGAGCAGCAGTCTTTTTCATTTACGAGGGTTATGTATTTCGCTAATTCTTAATGCACCATTCCATTCAAGTTGGAACCAAACTCCCATGTAATCACCAAGTCTCACAAAACAGCAACATACTGTAGTGCATATTCATGTCTTGCCTGGACAGGCTTTCACAAAGCACACACAGTAAAAAAAATAGTTTCTTGCACATTAAGTGCCCAGAGTCTCACCTTGATCACGCAGTGCATAAAGGATCTACTGGCTCTTTGTCCTCAAGCAAGTGAAGGAAAGGGGAAAGTGAGAAAGGAAAAGGTTTACACCTGTGCTTTTTTACCTGTGTTTGGCCAACCCTTCATATTTATCGTTACCACTTCTTCATCATTTTGTTCCACTTCCAAAGGGGATCTCAATGGTAGGCCTACTAAACCACAACAATCACATGATTCCAGCGCCACATACTACTATGCTTCACATACGCTTCACATACTATGCTTCACCCAGCTCGCTTCTCATGTGTCTGCCGTCTCCCCATCTCTACCTGTTCCCTCCTTTAGATCACATGATAACTCTGTTATTAATGAGACGCGTCAGTTAGAGCCTAAAACTGAAGAAGGCCAGATCACCATACCACTTTCACTATTGATCACTCTCCTATCGATTTGTACATGCTGGTTTCCAAATCATTCCTAGATCACAGATACAAGCCAAACGATTCAGTCAGATCTTATCTGGGCCAGATGGCAACACAGTGGTTTGTATTGGTTGCACAGGTTGAGGAGAGACTTTTTTGGTGCCAGGATAATCTGGACCTCTGTCCAACTCGATTTGGCAGAGATATTGGCCAGCTTTGTGCCAGATTAGAGCCAGATCCGGTCCAGCATCTCCCTGGCTATTTGGGCCGTGGGGCTAACGTGAGCAGGTGTCTGATTACAGGCTGTCTACACACACACTGGCCTGACACAAAAGATGAGCAAGAAAGAGAGAGGTCTGCATCAATATTTCACCACTTCTGCAGGCTCCACAGGGTGGCATACTTTATTGACGGATATTTTTTCCTTGAAAGCTTGGTGGTCAAAGAGACCAGACCACCATGTAAGCACCATAGAATTACTTACAATGCATGAGGTTATGCTGTGGCAAGAGAGGGAATGAGAACCAAAACCATTCAGAAAATGTAGAAATGTGAGTTATGGGTTTGACTGTTATCTGGCAAATAAGGAGTAACAATCCGGGAAATAATTGCAACGTTGGGATGTGGAGAAATAAACAAAAGAGAACAGACCTAGCTGGCAATAGAGGGATGTGGTGTACGTGACTTGTGATATAACTGTGAACTGTGCTGCTCTTACTTTTTGTGGGCGAGGAGTAGCTCCTTGTGAAGCTCCTGGTGACTCCTGGAACTCTTAACAGGGTTGTGAAGAAGCCGGAATCCCTCTGGAACACCATCGCTGCCTCCAGCATCTAAAATAACAGCACAGAGCCAATGTTGTAATCACCAATAATACTGACACAAAATAAAAGTTTGAAATGTGTTGGCATCTGCTCAGTGCAACTGTATGAAGTCTATAATAACATTGTTATGCAGGCTTTACTATACTCACAATATAATAATACTATCATTACTACTGACTGGAATATTGGGTCAAGCGAGCCGCTAGTGGTTTGTCAGGTGTAGCCACAAATCAAAGCGGATATGGTTCTGCGTGTAAAGGTAAATAATTGAAAGCTTTACATTACGCCCTGATATATCATCCCCTTCCCGGATAAGTGACTAAGAGTTGACTGTTGTACACCACAGTATGTGGTGGGTTATATTACACGAAGGAGAGCTTTTAAAGCTCTTTTTTTAGCCCATCAAATCAAATACAATAATACATCTTTTAATTCAATATATATTTCTGTATGATATGATACATTGTATGTATGATACAATGTTGGATGGGTATGATATTGGATAGGATATTACTGAATCTAATACACTGAACAAAGTTGAGACCATTGACATAAATAAGATAATATTGCATGCTGTTATCGCTAAGTAAAACTATTTCATAATACTGGAAAAAAAGCATGTTTGCATATTTCACCAATCATAACCTCTAGAGCCACTAACCTCTGTGATGACTGTTAGCATGGGTAAGTGTGTACCCGGACGTCCTGGACTTGAGGTGGCCTGGTCTGGACCCATGCGAGTGGGAGTGGGAGTCCCCTGCTCCAGCTATGCCATTGGTTATGCCAGGGTGCACACTTCTCACCCCAGCTTCAGTGGTTATGAGGGGGTGGGGGTGCAGGTGGGGTTCGGAGGCTGCTCGCATGGCACACACTGACGAGAGGGACGACAGCACCTGAGCTCTGGCTTTAAGCCATAGCTCCTGCTGCATGCTGGGTAACTGCAGGACAGAGAGGATGAGGTGGAGGAGGTGGCAGAGGTGTGTGTGTGTGTGTGATGGAGGGTAAGTGAAAGGAGGGTTGGTCAGGCAGCATGATGAGGGGGTGGGAAAGGGGGAGGGCAATGAAAGCAGATAAAAGGGTGAGAGGAGAGGAGAGATTGAGTTTCGGTTAAGTGGAGATCTATAATTCATCTCCACTGGTGTGTTCCAATTAATGCTCTCTTTTTTTCAGTTTGACTTTGGTTTTGTTTACATCTGCCAAAACAGAAAGAAAAAATACTTAGGCTATGCCTTTCCAGTTGGAAATAGTACACAATACTAAGTGAGTACAAATACAACAATACACAATACAACAGTAAGTACAAAAGTTTAGCAAACAAAATCTAAACTTCGTAGCAGTTGTACAAATTTTTCTTGAGATTACAATAGTCATAGCCAACGAGCCTTAACAAATCTATTATTATTGCAGTGCTCTTCATATAGCCGCTTTATTAGGGCCTAATGCAGTAATGTTTCAAATAGCTAATTCTAAGATTTTGCTAAAATATTGGTGAAACACTGCCACATTATGTAACAATTAGCATAACGCAGGTCACGGCGAATATAAAGCCCAAAATTGAACTACAAAATGCTACAAGCGTTTTTCTGGATGATGCCAAGGATTTTGGTTTGACCTCTTTCTTTTTTCTCTGGCTTTGCAAATGTTATGCGAGATTCCCTCAACTTAACAATTGCTCAAAACCCGCCAAACCTGTTTCAGTTCTGTAAATTAAATGAGAAAATCTAAATATAAAATGTGTTGTTAAAACTTACTCAAGCAGTGTCTGTCCTCCATGTACATTCCCTCTTGCGATCCGTGTCTAATGCCGGGCTATCACGTTTACAACTCAGGGGAAACGATAGGGTACGCCTGCTACCTGAGAAAGGTAACATTTACCTGGCCGTACTACGCACGCGTTTCTCTTTTCTTACACACGAGGGCAGTGTAACGCAAACCCTTTCCGTTTTGATGGTAGGCTTACTAGGATGAAATGTTAGGTAATGTTCATCGCTCCGAATTAATTTGTTGTTCTATTAATGTTTTATGGAATTATCATACGACTTCTGAGTCTCACATTTTGCGGCCTGTTAATTGCAGGTGTAGCGACCTGAAATCACATTGCTACATTTGGATTATCAGCCTTCATTTGTGAAGGATGGTATAGCCTAGTCTACTGCATTGCCGACTGTAGCTAGTTACCTTGAAGGAGGTGGCATCAACATAGTCCATACAACATAGGGGAAAGATGTGGGTCTCATTTTACTTATTTCTTTATTTCCACATTATTGTATTCCATTTTATGATCAGGCTCAAATCATTAAGCATCACTATGAATAGGAAAGGTAAACAGGTGTCAAATACTACAACGGAAGTTACAATACATGAAATACTACAACGGAAAGACAAAAAACATGACCTTACATTTGCTACTCATTATTGCACATTAGTTTGAGCTCTTCACATAGGCCACATTCAGCTATAAAAGTGAAAACAAACAAGACACAACACTACTTAGATTTTTTTGTGTCCATTTAAGTTGTGCGTATAGCATTTCTGTAGGCAATGACAATGCAATAAAGAAGCATATTAGACCTACTGGTAGGGGTAATGTTTGGACCCATGAAGTGCATGAAGTCATTTTTAACTGTAGTTCAGTGGAGATGTTAGCCGTAGGTCAGCTATAATTGTAGTTTTACAACTCATTCCTAACCCACATAAGCCAGCTCTTGAGGGTTTAATGATCTTTCTTCTGTCAAAATAGCCTCACAGTTTGGCATAAGTGCATGCTTAAAATCTCAGCCTGGCAAAGGCATTTTCACATCAGTTCTCTTTTTAAAACAGGTTCTGACCAGAAGTGGGTTCATTACAGCTACTACTGTAAATGACTGTATGGCACTTAAGGGCAGTTTCAAATACATAATGACAGTGCTTTGGACATCAGTGTACAGTTTGTCTCTGATAAATTGTGCGTTTAAAAATTCTAAATGCATTTTTACCAATGCACCAAGACATCACAGACTTTTTCAATGGACAACAAACAGCAGCTAATAAAACACTATAACATTAAATAAAAGACAAACATAAATCTTACACATAGAATCTTCAAAGGTAGAAGTACAAAAAAAAGGAGAAATGCAAAAAGATGCTACAGAAATCAGTGATGGATGTTTCCAGTGACTTTTGGTATTTCTGATAAAAAATTGCTATAATTAAAGCAGCATTTACAGCCCAAATGCCAGTATTAGGATAGCCTTCTAAGTAGTAGTGGTTTCAATTGGTGAGAAATCTTAAAGGGGGGATTCAGAATTTTCAACTCATTTCATCCAGTCGTTAATAATAATCTTGATTGTCTATGATAAAAAAAAAAAAAAAAACATCCTTTACTGATTCTGATCATGTGGACTGTCTATTTGCTGGAAGAAAATCTTTGGGTGCTGGTAAAAAGGAATGTACAGTGGTAGTTCGAACCATGTGAGGGAAGTTTTGCTTGACTTCTACTTCTACTTCTACTAGAGTGAGAATCATATCTGGCTCAAAGGTGTTACCAATTACCGACCTACTAATTACTAAACACCACCAGCTGATTAGCATAGCTCCTTCAGCCAGGTCAGAGCCGTATTTTCTATACCGCTCTGAGTCGGGTATAGCAGCTAATAACTGCACAGTTATAGTAGGATCACACACATGGCAAGATGTTTTACTAACTGGAGCCAAAGATTTGCACTACCGTTGCTGCTGCTGTCTGGCTGTCTACCGTATGTGGGCCATCTCCTCCAGGAAGGGCGTCTTCATGCAGCCCGTGCACAGCTGGTCCATCCACAGCGGTGCCTCGTGCTGCAGTGGCGTGCGGCGGGGATAGAAGGTGTAGGACAGGTCGTAGTTGAGCAGGCAGCTCAGCGATGCCATGTAGAGGTCAGAGAAACGGCACAGGCGCCGGGAGAAGTACGTGGGGTTATGGCACGTACGGAAGATGCTGCCAAACTGGGGGTTGAACAGGTTCTTCGTCTTTAGCCTTAAAGGTGAGCCAACACAGCCAACAACCAGAAGATGTGTTTAGTACACAAAGTTAGACAGTTTTTGTGTTCAACAGATAATATCTCACCATAATCTATTGTCTACTGATCAATGATTGCACTGAATGGGGAAGTGAGATCCACCACAGGCTGGCTACTAGCTAACAGGTAGCTAAATCACAATATCATTTCTAAACACCGCTTCAAGACAATCAAAGAGAAGTCGAGACTGTTCTTTGACACCCACCGAAGTTCCTCCCTTTCTTGCATCCATTCATGAAGTACCTCTCTAGAGTCAGTGTCCCGATGCATCTGATAGAGAGAGAGAGAGAGAGAGTTCTTTGAGGGACAGGTACCATATGAGTGCAATAGGATCACTGTCTTTTCCTGCGGTGGCATCTCTCACCTGCATGCGCTCCAGTAAGCCAGTGAGGGCCTGCAGCCAGGTGAGGCTCTGGGCGTACTGCTCCGTGTTCACCACCTTGGTCTCCAGCTCCAGTTCCGGCACAATGGCTCCCGTACGCCAGCCATGCCGAAGCATCAGGTCCTGCAGGGGGGAACCAGGGACACTGGTATTAGGGTCCAAATCAATAGGGACATCTATATATCAATAAATAATCGACTAAAATATCCCAACCAGCAAGGATTTTGTGACAAGCCCAGTTTAATAGCATATGGCAATATCTTAATATATCTATGAATGATTCCTAATTCTGGTACATACTGTAGCAAACGTCTGACTTACTGCTAGATCACTGTAGAGATGGTCCCCAAAGTACAACACTTTGGATCCCCTCCAGCCTGTCAATTTGAGGAAATCAAAGAGATTCCCCTGCAATGGACCAGAACCCAGAATTTAGTAATTGGAACTGCCAATAAAATAGACCCCATATGGGATTAGGTAGAATGCTGCTTTTCTGAATCACTTTATTTCCTTTCACAGAGGACTGTGTACAAACTTATTTAAGGAGAGGACAGGAGCACACTGATGAAACTTGCAGTCTTTTTATTTGTGCAAGATTGACGTTTTGACATTACGTCTTCGTCAGAGTCCACTGTTTGGACTGTGTACAAACATCAAAGTCAATAGAATCTCATACAAAGTGGAGGACTTACTTTACAAAACAAATATAAAATTGGAATTGGAAGATTGCAAGAATGCATTTGAAAATTCTTCATAAAGGTGTCATTTCAAACCAACAAATAGAACTGACCTGTTTGTACACTTGACCCTTTTCCAGGCTGGTAATCTTGTCCCACTGCAGGTCTCCATTGCAATCCAAACGCCGGAATGGCCTGTATCCAGAGAGGCAGGGGGAAGAAGGTATCCCAACATGCATAATCTATTGCAAATTAGTGGTGTAAGGTAAGCAGGCCTCTGAACACTTACTTGACACAATCATTGAAGAAATGCGGCTTGTCTGCCTGAACGATGACCACATCAAAAAAGTCCCTCCAGTTTTTGCCCGCCATGTGTGTCATGCCCTTGTCGCTGCAACCAGAACAGATGAAACTAGCCAGACTGGCATATGGGGCACAAGGACCCAGGTGGTCTGGATGGTTTTAGATTCATATTCAGTGCAAAATTAACCTACAATATTGATCGGAAATATAGAATTACTGTGGAATTCTACTTCCTCAACAACATTTTGTGACACCTTTATGACAGTTGTGTAGCGACTCTTTTTTTCCATCCATCATCTGATTGATTAGTCTATCCATCCATCCACCTACCAGTCCATTCAATCCTCTACAGCAGTGGGAACAGTGACACTTACACAAAGCTGAATGGACTGTTGGTGATGAGAAAAAGCTTTTTCCCTTGGCTAACCAGCCGGTGTAGGACAGCATATGTCTCCTCTCCCCTTAAAATGTACTTCTCTGAAATCACATATTTACACACACACCCATACACACACACACACCACACACACACACACACATAGTTTTAATGGGTTTACAAGCATTCTAATACAAGTCAAAGAATGATATGCAACAATACACTGTATAATTATATATTATAATATAGTTTTCTGTAAGATATTAGATAAAAGATGAAAGAAGAAATTGTATTTACCCAGGTCCTGCATGATCCATTTATACATATAGCCTTTAATGTGCACCATTCCAATGGCCTCCTGTAAAATGTAAAGGAACACATAATAGCCATTATGAGCATATTTTCAGTTGAAGGAGACCAAATGTGGTTTGAAAAACATCATAGAGGCGGCAGTAATGAGGCTTTTGGACCTGTCAGCACTAATCCAATGCTAAACAGACGTAAGTCATGTCAGTCCAAATCCTCTGCCTAACCTTCCTGGAGTTTGATTTGAAAAAAGGATAAGGCTTAGTGAAAATGTCTAATTTGGCAGAACACCTGTCCAATTCAATCCAATCTAGCTTCTGTTTCCTGTGTACTTCTGTCCCAAGGCGATAAGCAATCACAAACCTGCGCATAGCCCCCACCCACACAAGCCTCGGTTTGGGAGCCGAGTCCCCTTCTGACAGGCACGTTTACTTGAACACCCCACCAATGACAGCTCAGTTTGTCAGAAGAGGGGAAAATCGAATCAGTGGCAAAATGAGGTCTTGCACGCTGGCCCACAACCAGCCCCGTAACCAGAGAGCACTGGTCCTGGTGCAGGGGTGTTTTTACCCCCCGAGACCTGTGATGAGAAGCCCCATTGTTTGTCGAGGGCGCAATCTGCGGGCGGTGCAGAGGTTCGCCTCGGTGAGGACAGAAAGATGACCCCTGCTCGGGTGGGAAGCAATCTAACTCTACGAAAGAGATGCGGAGGACGGGGAACCTGATCCTCACCGACTAGCAGAAACATGAGCTAAGGAGCACTAGCAAGATAAGAATAAAAACACAGTGTATGAGTGTGTGTCTGTGTGTGTGGGAGAGTGTTTTCTTTAATGTGGTGTATACTGTGTAACCCCCAGCTCACCGACACATCCCGGTAGAGGTGCACAGGGTCATACTCAATGTTGCTGGATATGAAGTAGTCGTTGGCCACAGCCAGCAAGGTCATCTCTGGCAGGGAGAAGACATCCATGAACTGCTTTACATTTGGGCCCTGCATGGTTGGGATGAAGGACAGATGAATAGAAATATACACTGAACTTCACATAATAAAACTTTAATTACTGCAGTTATTTCAATGTGCCTTAAAACATGCGTCTCATAAATACAGGGCTATAATTATTATATTATTAATTATATAAAACAGGAGAGCTTCATAGTGGACAGTAGGGAGTAATGTGTCGTGAATTTAGCACCAAGAAGTTTTGGAAATCGCACCCTCTACAGATTGTACGTCTAGGGGACAATAAAGAGCTACTAAGATCCTATGGCTGAGCTCAACTATTTGCTACAGCTACTACCAGAGTATGGACAGATTTCTAGCCCACCTCTACATGTCAGCAGACCTGATCTGCACACTTATACCCTAATACAACGGGAACATTATTGTGCAATTTTTAGGACCTGGAAACTTTCCTGTGTTTTTAAAGAGTTAGATGGTAACTTATGGTGACAGGAATGGTGTGTGTTGGGATACGTGCAAAAATCCCACAGTGCATTGCACTTGTGATGCCTTTTTAAGAAGGGAAAGAATTTGAGCACAATTTACTCATTAGCAGACCTTAACACACACACACACACACACACACACACACACACACAGTCACAGCTGAAGAAATTTCTACAGGCACACAACACTGCCCAATCAGGCTAGACTGAGTAGTAATGTAATGAGATTGGCCATTTAAAAGGGATTCTGCCTCAATAACATCCTGTTTTGAGAGAAAGATTGCTCTGAGTGACAGCTCACTACTGTATGCTGGCCTGACCCAACCCAGTCAAGACATTCAGATGTGAGTGATTCTATAATTTGGGGTACATTCCATGTCCATTGATGGTAATGACATTTTTGATCAATTTCTTAAATATATATATATAAAGTAGCCTAATATTAACATGTTCTGCCATGGGTGTGTGAATGTGTATGTATGAATGGGTAAATGTGATGCATACATTGTAAACTGCTTTGAGTGCTTATAAATGCAGTCACTTCAACCCAAATTATATAATCACTGTGTGTAGAGAACATTCTTCTTTCTTTTAGAGAATTAATTCCCTCAAAAATGTTGTTGGAAGATAGATTCAGGTATAGTCTGTCCAACAGCACTTTTATGTTTGTAGTGTGTAATAGTGTGTAATAGTGTGTGCTAAAGAGGCTGTGAAGAGAAGAGAACAGGGACCTTGCCATAGAAGCCACTGACGTGGTTGAGGGGGACGTGATGGGTCCCCTCATAGAGCTGGAGCACCTCCTCATCAGGGACCGCTTTCAGACCGCTGACCCCAGAACAACACACAGACATCATTATTTACCTCAACACACAGGCACTTCATCCTCTTCAATCCATTACATATACTGAGGTACCGTTTCAATCTCATGAATAGAAGGGATACCAACCGGTAAACTGTTCCTAGCTGAATGTAGTGGAAAGCATCTATTTTCATCAGAAGACCCTGAAAGCACACGTGTGTGTGTATGTGAGAGAGAGAACTACAGTATTTATATGAAGTCAATATTATACCAGATAAACTATACATCCAATATTACATACCTTCTGAATATCATAGTGAAGTCCCCTTGTTGCAAAATTGGGAATGTAATCATATTTTCTGATGCCTTCAGGGTACTGAAACAAAACAAGCAACATTTAACAATTTTAATATTTAATGATGTGAATGTGTAGAGTATGAATTAAATATCACAGTGTAGCAGTAAAGCTAGTACATTAAAATGGCATAAAATCATATAAAATAGCCTACTACAGTGTGTGTGAGAGCGTGTGTGTACGTGTGTAAAGGCTCCACCTTGTAGAGCTCGATGAGGAAGTCTCGTGCGGTGGTGTAGATCATGGAGTCGAGAGCACTGGAGTACAGGGCCAACGTGTAGTCGTAGTCGAAGCCATAGATGTCCACTTCGGCCAGGCTCACCTCGTTGTTGGCGTAGATGGTGGACGAGTTGAGCAGGGAGCAGACGCCAGGGGGAAGCAGGTCTGTTTGATGGGACAGAAAGAGAGTTCATCGACATCTTGATTCATAGCATCACGATTAACAGCAGCTGCTTTTTTTTTTTAGACAATAGCACCCATAGTTAATCAATAATAACTACAGCACCAGCACCATTAGAATAGGCATTGTCAGAAACATTTTGTGCAGTTGAATAATTTAATCCAAAACAAATCTGTCTTCTTAAGGATAAAAAAAAAATCCTGCAGTTTTAGGTGGCTTGGGTTCATTGTATGTTATGATGGCACAGCAGAAAATCAGCAGGATGCCAATACCATTGCGCTATAAATTAGTCATATGCTACGGTATTTCTTTTCTACTCCATTTTGACTTGTTTACACAGCTGTTTTCAATAAATCAACACCAATGTCTTTTGGGATAATATTGTGTCCTGTATTTTGAGTGTCTCAGAGTGAGCAGACTGTTAGTCTTTGCTCTTTGAGCCTAGTTGTCTTCCTGGATCATGCTGTTGCACAAAACAGCCAAAACAGCCTTGAGCTACAGAACCAAAATATAATATGGTGTATCAGATACACCTGGTCTAGTTCAGCGGTCACAGAGTTTTAAAATGTAAACTGCCAATCTATTTATCCACATAGGTTGAGCATATACTTTGTGCAAATGCTTTGACACATTCTGTTATTTTATACTCAATGCTGTTTACTGTAGGTTCCAGCTGAAGATTTATTAAAATAGTTAATAGGTGTAAAGGGCCGCTATACTTGCTAATATAGATAGTGCCTGGTTTTTAAGGACACCTTCCTGCTCTACCTTCCGTGGTCAATTGGTCTTGCCTTCACCCCTCTCCTCCAGGGGATTAGCACAGCTGTCCACTGCTGGGTAGGATATTGATGCAGCACCGCTGTGGCAGCCAGACAGGATTAAGGCAGAGTCCAAAAAAAAGGACCGAGAAATTACAAAACGCAGTGGAGTGCCAGAGCCTCTCTCCCCCTCTTAGCTCAAAGGTGGAAAATAGTGGCTAAAAAAGGGTGTACTGCAGTGGGCTACATAAATTTCTATGGCCAAGGATCTGGCCAGTCGTTCTGAAAAGTATTAGCAACTCCCAAGTTCAAAAGGGGATCAGAAAAGTATCTTACTTTCATTAATGCTGTCGGCAACATTGTTGGCAAACTCATTTTTATCTATGAATAATTTTTGATTTACAAGATACTCATCAGTCCCATGTGAATGGCAGTTTTAGTAGCCTAACAGTTCATGCAGACTAAGCACAACTAAACAAACATAGATTGGGAATAAATGGGTCATGATGCCTTTTAAATTCGCCGCCAGAAACCCACTGGAAGATAACCAAGCAATATAAAGTGGGCCATGGATTTGCACAGATCAGGGATCAACAGGACTCATCAGTTTTTGTTGTACTCTTTACAAGTGCACATGGAAGGAAAATGTGGGTAAACATGACCCTGACCTGAAACAATGAAATGTATTTGTAATGTGTGGCTATAACGCACGCAATGCTGTGACAAAAGTACCCTGTGCTAAAGTGGCGATTTAACTTTTTTAGACCTAGAATGTAAAACATGGCAAGAGCAAGTTCGCAAAAGATCTGCAGAATAAAAACATTGCAGCTAGCCTATTTCTCCTAAAAGCATAATACTTGCGATACATACCCTGTACCAGACGTTTCATCTCATTGTATCTCGTCCACAGGTAAGCCCTCTGGTCCACCTTGAGGGCTGTTGAAGAGTAGGACCTCCCAGAAAAAGTAATCTTCTCCTCATTGCGCTTTTTGCCGCCCACCACATGCCTGTGGACAGTAGGGGAGGTCGGAAGAGCCGATGTACATGGCTTACAACTTTTCTCTTTGCAATTCCCCTCTTGGTTGGTGACTCCACATGACGCACATTTACTTGAGTAATTCTGAAGTTTTCTGGACCTGACAAGAGGTGGTGTCCTATTGCCACTTTGCAAAAGAGCGCGACCAAGGACCCCGACAGTTTTGTAGGACATTCTAGAAGAGCATACTAGAGATATTCTAGATATTCGGGGACCGTCGACTATGTTAGAGCTCTACGAATTTAGTCATTTCAGTCTCATGGACCATCGGTATTTTTATTTTTGAAACCACGCCTCCGAAGAGACAAAAATTATCTGTAATACCCCGAATTTACAACAGATGGCATTATGCAATGGTAAACCATGAGAAATCACTACCCGTGTTTGAATGATTCATTTTGTAGGCACCTTCAGCACAAAACAGGCAAATTCAGATAAACATAAACTTTATTTTTTCCAAGACACTACATATTTAGCTCACAAATCATATCATGGGAGGACAAATACAGCAATATTTTATATGAGCAATTTTCTCAGAGTTCCACGTTAATAGTAAAATATACCAAAGCATGTCAGGGTAAAAACGTTTAACAGTACAAGGACGTTTGAGCCAAACATTTTTCACACACTCGTACCATGATAATACATTGCTTGACAGAACCAACGATCATTGTAACCTATGACCTCATGAATACGCTACAAAACAGCGAGCCAACTGTTTGGAGGGTGTGAGGCTACCAGTTTCCAAATTCTGAGAAGAAAGTGGGTTATCTGGCTTGTAGGCTACGCTTATTTGTGCTTTAGCCAAAAGCACGAGCATCACCCAAGCTGTAGTGGTCACAGAAAACTGCTGATCTGTATGCCCCTACAAACAATTCAGGCGACAAATTAAGCACTTTTCGAAATTTTAGGACAGGTGCCAATGACGTAAAAATGTTGAAGCACAAATAAAGTTTAAAATTTCCCATGATCGTTTTTTTGTTGTTGTTAACAAAGTACTAAACATTTCCAATTTTCAGAAATACTGCAATTCTCCAAGGAGAAAAAAAAAGCAAATTAAGCAAATCATGTAAATGAAGGCACTATTTTTATAATCCATTTCTTTTGCATGATTCCTTTTCCAAACTAAAATAAACATTCAGGTGAACGTTTTTTGTAACTTCTGTGTGAAAAATAAAAATAATTTTGTGGAAATGACTTGCATGGAAAAGGCTCCCACGGTAAAGCCAAACCACGATCCTTGCTGTTAATAACAAAAACCTTTATGGGTATAAGGGGTACCCACTCAGTCCTTCAGTCCTCCAGTCTCACACACACACACACACACACACACACACACACAGGTCATTAGTTTTTGGTCGTCCCTGGGTCACTTGATAGGGCTGTGCATAGCTGAAGTTAAGTTGGGTTGTAGGTTGTTCTGCATTTCCTTTGTATGAAAATCACTGGTCACAGAACCTGAGAGAGTGTGTCTTTCCAACATGATGGCCTTAAAGGAGGACATCCATCACATACAGTAGGTACAGAGTGAGACTGGTAGAGTGAGACAGTCCATGTGAATCAAACAGGACAATGGGCATCAAGTCATATAAGGTTACATGGAAAGAAAATGACAGGAAACACCCTTTTGTTTTTGTTTATATTGTCTGAGGGGATTTTACCCTGTCGGCATGTGCTTGTCAAGGGGTCCATTACACTGAAGAACTCCACGTTTAGGTTACCCACACCTAAAGTACTCAACACATGCTACAAACCAACAGAGTGCAGATTCACACACCCATTTTAACAGCTTTTTCTTTGCGTTTGTTTTTCTATTACAAAAAAAAACAAGACAGCTTGCCTTTCTGCCATTATAAAAAATGCTAATACTGTACAAAAGAAAACAAATAAACAAATAAAGACACACACAAACAAAAAACAGTCAATCAGCTGGAGTCCGATTCCTAAAATGTTTTGGTCTGAAGAGTGGTTTACATGCGCAAATCAACGCCCTTTGACTCTGATGGTGGAAGGCAAGATATGGAATGCATCTCCTCCCAAAAGGGGTGAGAAACGATGCCAACCTCAGCCATGGCATGATGGTATGCATCTTTAAACCCCCCTCTTTTCCAGAGACAAACACATACACACAAGCAAAAGAGAGTGAAAAGAGGACAAGAGAATGACAAAACAGGAGGAGGAGAACAGATGAAAACATAAGAACAAAGAACAAAATGAGCATCAAATAAAGAAAAATTAGGCCAGTCTTAGACATGCCAAGCGAAAACAGACAAAACAAATGAGTGTCTGACTGGAGGGGGGTCCTGCTGAGCGCTGCGTGAAGTCTGTCGGGGCTGAGATGCAGAGGGGTTGGAGAAGCAGGGGTACAATCACATGGAGGTGGGATGATGTCGACATGAATACTCCTTCGCACGCAGGAGCCGGGCGGAGGAGACGGAGAGAGAGACAGAGAGAGAGAAAGAAAAATGGAGGCCAACATGAAGGTTTCCCCAACACAGGAGCCAGGTTGGAGTGGGGAGGGGGCGAAGGGGAGATGACAACCTTTCACCGCTGCAGAGACAACAACCAGAGAGAAAAAAAGATCAATGGCAGGGAACGCACAACACATTGACCTACGCAGCAGGGAAAACTTCAGATCAAATCTAGCAGGGTGAAACCACATGACAGACACCGTTGTTGGCTTAGAATGTATTCTAACACCAATAAACAGCCGATTACACTACACATTGTAAATACAGTATAAAAAAGTTTGTTTTGTGCTCGGTTGAGAAATGTGCTCACAGAAGTGCGGTACAGGAAATACTAATAATAAATGTGTAAACGTTTGAAATACTAAAATATAAATCTCTGAGAAAAGGCTTCATGGATCCTTGACCGACCAGAATTAATTATGGGTTTAAGATTTTATCTATGGCAGTGTAGACTTAAAACCCAGAGTTTAACTTTAAAACCCAAGGAATGGTACAGAGTATTACAAAGAGGCTGAACCGTTTAAAGAGTGGGGTAAACTACAACACAGGTTATGGAGATGGGATTTTGTCCCAGGGACAGACCATGACCCATCATCTCACTGGTTTCAGTTTTAGCTTGATATCACAATGTATTATCTGCTACGTCTATATTCCTCTATATTCGTTTTATAGTCCATCATCAGCTACTGGGTGGGCTAGCGGTTTGGCTCGGAGCGCTGTCGTCCAAGACGTGCTTTGTGAGAAGAGCTGTGATTGGTTGACCGCTCAGAGCGACGGTTTTGACTGGTCCATCCATAAGAGCGGGAGGTGGAGCCCTCAACATTCTGGGTTTCACTGACAGGGGGACCTGATCGAATGAACCGCCCACTCTTATTAGAGGCCGAGGCCTCCCGCTCCTTATTGGATGAAGCATTAACAGGAGGCCCTCTAAGGCACTGTGTGATTGGTGATGAAAGGGAAAAGGCGGGTCTTACAACTAAAGCAGAGAGAGAGGTTGTCGTTTCAAGAGATCTCAATTTAGAAACATTACATTTAGCCTGCCTTCCCTGAACCCCGCCCGGTGTAGCACGAGACGCAATGGCACCTCTCGGTGCTGACTTCACTGCTCTTTGTGTTTGCTTGTTGGACACCACGACGTCCCAGGTCAAGGCTAAGTTCTCGGCCGAGAGTGAGTGTGAGCTCCGGGGCTTGTGTGCAGGAAGCAAAGGGCGACGCTCTTTAATAAACGTGTTGTGGCGAGACGGGCCGGGCCGCTTTTCCGCCTCTTTCCTGGCCGACATGGAACCAGAGGCCACACAGGGCCGGCTCACAATCTCAAATGGGCCCAGGCCGCTGGAGGAGGAGGCAGCAGACTCCGTCTCAGAGCCGCGGCGGCGCACAAAGGTGGCGTCCCGTGCCAGCGGAGCGGAGCTCAGGCTCTGGGTGGACGTGGACGGCTGGGGGACGAGCGACGAGGACGATGAAGGGGGCGAGAACGACGTGGATGAGGAAGAGGAAACGGCGGAGGAGGAGGAAGATGTGCGGTGGTGATGCTGGTGGGAGGGGTTGTGATGTTGGCGGGCTCTTACTGGACTGCCGTGCAGGCTTCGGGAGATGACCCGGAAGTGGTTGGCCATGCCCTGGGGGCCGGCGGGGGTCATGAAGACGGGGCTGGAGCGTGGGCTGGAGCGCAGGGGGCTCCGGGGCGCCCGGCCGGACTTGGTGCCCAGCTGCTTGGCGCGGGACCTCCGCGGGCTGCTGCCCCCGCTGCTGCCGTTGCTCATGGGGGAGAGCGGCGCCTCCAGGTCCTCCAGCCGCTGCGTAAGCGCCAGCTTCTGCTGGATGGCCATGCGCAGCAGAGAGTTGAGCGTCTTCTTCTCGTCCTCGGCCGCAGCCAGCTGCCGCTGCATCTCGTCCAGCTGCGTCACATACTGATCACACCTGAGAGAGAGAGAAAGGGAAACAAAGAGAGAGAGAAAGAATGAATGAATGAAAAGAGAGAATGAGAGTGGTGAGAAAGAATAAGAGACTGGCGTGCATAGCCAGGTTAGTGCCGCCTAGTGCTTCCACTTTATATCACATTTCAATACAGCACAGTCAAGGGTCTCCCCATAAGCTAAGGTTTCTGGCTTGAGCAAAGGGAAATTGTGTACTGTAAAAGCATTTGGTGCACACCAGGCTAGGTAGATCCTAAAAAAAAAAAAAAAAAACAGCAGTTTTTGAGGTTTTCCACAAGGTGGTGCTGCACACAAAAATGTGGAGGGATCTAAACCTACTTAGCTCTACACAGTACAAGAAAAAAAAAAATGTAATGTCTAAACCTCACCTCTGCCCGTTAGCAAGACCCACCCACACACACATTTTAAGGTTTAACCCAGTTCATTGTGGAATCATGCATTTTTCTGATCTTCAAATTAGACTGAGTTTATCAGACAGAGTTCTAGAGAACTCTGGTGGAGCGCTGATGCCTGACACTGTGAGGCACTGGTGGGCTGGCTTGCATAACTACACGGACGTGCCAACACCGGTCAAAGACACCACTAAGGAGAGTGGTGGGCGCGCGGGTGGTGTTTGTTATGTCACTGAGGACCTCACGCATGATCATGTCCCCCATCTTTTGCCTCTCAAACAAGCACTTGCACACATTCACCATTTTCTAATAGCCCCCCCCCCCCCCCACACACACACTTTTGCTTTCTCCCAGGCTTCAGCACTCCCACGCCTCCACACGCCGCAGAGCAGTGGACCTAATTCCCCCTCCTCGTGCGGGCAACAGGTGACACAGCCATGAGGACATCAACAGACTACCCCTCCCCCACACAACAAGTACATCCCTCTCTCTCTCTCGGCCTGGCATAATAGCCGTCAGCGCAGGTCACATTAAGGCCAGGCTGCTTATGTGCACCATTACTAAGGATTCTGGACCATGTGCTTTAGATGCCCGAGATACCAGGCATCTAAAGTGCCGTCTCGAACTCCCATCTGCAGCCATAGTTGATATTGTACTACTGTAACACCACATGGCATGATCAAGTGACTGTGTCTTTGCTACAGCAACCATTCATCAGCCATCTCATTCATTGCACATCAAACCTAGAAACCTGGCTTAAACCATGTTTCATCATCCATCATTCCATCCATCCATCCATCATTCCATCTACCATCCCATCCACTGCATTATGCACAGTACATTCAACACTTTTAAAGGGCCGTGCGTCCGTCTGGCATCAGTGTCTCTTGACTGTCCCCAAGGGAAGACACCAAATCGGCAGACAGAGCTTTGATTACACAATTAACTGCATAGCTCGGCTAAACTGAGCTCATCAAGCTGACCATCAGATCATTCCATGAACTGCCCCTGCCATGGACATTGGCTTCTCCTCCTCCCCCCTCCCGTCCTGCACTAGTGACATCACCGCCAGCTCCGGAGCTGGCCTTCTTCAGGTGTTACATAACCGGCCTTAAGCCGGGATCACCCGGCACCAACCAGCAAGCGTCACATGACATTTGACCTTCCCACTGCGACCTTGAGGCAGGGAGGCCTCGGCTGTGCCCATCACCTTAGCCGGCTTGGGATGTCACTTGGAACATAGAAAATGGGTACCTCCATCACTATGTTCATTAATGTTTGCTTCCCTATGGAACTTTATATCATGTGAACACACACTCATAAAGACGTTTGTCTGTCTGACGTGCTCCACAATCTGATCTCCTTCAGATACATAACTTCAGAACCTCAACTCTCCTTTGTGTGTGTGTGTGTGTGTGTGTGTGTGTGTGTGTGTGTGTGTGTGTCTCTCTGGCAGCCAGGAATGCCACGCGGTAGCAGTAATCTGCACGTGAGCTTGAGATTGAGATTGCCGCAGTGAGACGAAGCCTTGAGTGCTGATCTGATTACTGGCCACTTTGGCCATTCCCCTCAGTCTCCCAGGCTTCTAGATTTTACTGCCAACACACCAAGGCTGCCTTGGCCGTCTGGAATTTTGCACACTCTGATAGCAACACGACAGAATTTCAACCGGCTTCAACCTGGCCTGATCAGGTTCACACACACACAAAATGTAACAATGAGAGGCATGTTCCTTTTTGTTTGTACCTTTATAGGTAGAGGCGTTGGTGCTTGAAAAAGCCATCGTGTGCCAGTGGTGCACTACAAGGCACTGGTGGGATAATTTAATCTGCCTGTGAGCATGGATCACCACACTTGTGAACATGGATGACACACACCCATCCACACACCCTTCTAGACATATGCTCGGCACGCAAATCATCTGGCCTACTAATATGCTCCTTTATCTGTCGCTCACCCACCCAACCACACTCTCCATCTCTGGCTAATCTATTCCATTTACTTTTATCAGATCCATCCACCCTCTTTTTTTGCCCTTTTCACACTTAACACATTTCTGAAGATGCATTTGGCTGGACATACAAGCTTGATCTGTTCCATCAGTAACACCATTTCTTCCAATGCCACTGTGTTACACCCTCACGTGTGTGTGTGCTCGTGTGGTTTTCAGTGCATTCGGTGGTAGAAAGGGAGCATTGGAGGTATTCAGAGCGGAAACTTGTACTTTAGAGACACGCCGATGCAAGCAGCTGCCCCGCAGGACTCATGGGATCCAGGCTGGCCCATATGCCACACCAAGCGGACTGGCATGGGTATGCACAGCAGACGGGCATGGAAGGCGCAGCTGCCGGGTGGGGTAGACGTGGGATGGGGGTGTAGTGATGTGAGTGGGTGATGCAGGACAAATTTCGAACATGGCCTGAGCAGATTTCAACACTTCACAGTGTGTGTGTGTGGGGGGGGGAGAGTATGAGAGAGAAGGACCCAAAAAAAAGAAAGACAGAAAGAAAGAAAGAAAGAAAGAAAGAGAGAGAGAGAGAGGTGAGTTAAGAGAGGATGGGGCCTTTACTTTCGGACTAACAACCACATGCTGGGCAAAAATGTGTCCTTTTAAAGCATGATCAGAGCAGCGTCCTTCCCCATTATAGCATACCAGTGTGGGAGGGTTGGGGGGACAAGTCAGAGAACGGAGGGCAATGTGGAAGATGATGTGGAAGTCTCCGAACGAACAAAGAGAATATCCTTATCTTGGAATGAAGCTCTGAGCTCTCTAAGGTAAGCTTTCGTCATCAGAGCCTCTTTAAATTTAACAGAACCATATGTGACTCGACACCTGCTGAGGCGCGCACACACACAGCCTGAAATGCTATGGCGGGTAAGACAGGTAGATGCTTACGCAGAAGTGTAAGCACACACACACACACACTCCTTAAGCTGTGGGTCAGACATACGTAGTTCCTCGTACGTAAACACACATACTTTCACTGGGCTGTAATGTTGTGAGAATTGAGGCAGCAGACAGAGCTGCTTATGGGGTTTGTCTCCCTGCTGCTTTAGGTGACATTAGGTCTAGAGAACACAGAGCAAACAAAGGACCTGGAGATTGTGCTCTGAACGACCCCACGTGCCACATAAACAAACAGCATAACAACCAGAGCATATAAACAAACACGCCCGTTGTGCTCCTGACTACTGGTATAGCCTTAGTGGGGGTTATTAATAGATAGCCAGCGGGGACCAGAGAGAAACAAAACAAAGGATCTCAGGACAGAAGCACGTGGACACACTAGTTAGGGCAGAAGCAGAGAGTTAGTCACACACACATCGATTCACTGCTTACATTGAAGCATCCCAATGCTGCACACCACCACCGCCTGGATTTAAATAACAGGGAAAGAGCAAAGTCAGGCCACAAGCAAAATGTATCGCACGTGAAGTGGCTTCAAGACTTTGCCTTCGGCCCATCGTTATAAATCAAGGCCCGCTCCTTCCCCCTCTCTGGGTACGGCAAGAGTGTCGAACACCACAAAAAAAAAAAAAAAAAACAGAGTCCGAGCCAAACGGTACGCAGGGAACCGACCAGACCTGAGGAGCTTCCGTAGGTAGATGCGTAGCACCTTACTGTGCTGCAGACCCTTCAGAATCACGGGTGGAATGAGCCTGGAGGATAACAATGCCAAGCACTGATTGGAAGGTTCGACCATCTTATCTGCCTCCTGCTTCAAATTGGCACTGCTGGATTTTTCTATGCTACAATGTTTATCTATATGTCTATGTGTAAGACTTTGGGATGAGAATGATTAAATGTGAGCACTGGATGCTTAATTTCTCTTCCCAAATTCATCAGTTGAGAGAATCCACAAAGGCTATCTGCAAGCACATGGCTGACTGAGAAAGGATATTCCTAAGTAAATAAATATTAGATCTGACCATGGCTGAATAGGAAGAAACTATTTTAAGTGTTTAATTCAAAAATAGGCAAATCAATTAAATCTTTTAGGGAATCTAAAATTCAAATGTAGTGTTTCTGTGTATATTGATATCATCCATGAGTATGGATGTTGGAGGGTTTCAGAGGTGTTGTCTGCACTATGATGGTGTGTGTACCTGCTGGCAAACATGACGCGCAGCGAGGAGAAAGTGGCGGCGTCCTCCTTTAGGGCCTTGAGCTCGTTGCGGAGCTTCACCATGGTCTCGGACACCATGGCCTTCTCCGTCTCATACTTTGTCTTCAGGTTGTTCAGGGCCAGCTCTGCCGTCTGAGGAACAAGATTTAACGCCACAATTAGAAGTTAGCAACTGGTCACACACTAAACACATGGATAATATATACAATATCTAATAAAATATATATAATATCTAATAAAAATTAAAATGACTGCACTCCCAATTTGACTGCTGTCAGTACATGACAAACCCCATTTTTAAATGAAAACCATGACATATGTATAACATTCTCTAATCTAATGAGTGAATAATTACGAAGTAACATGGTGGTTTCTGAATTGGGCTGAATTGGTGGTAAAAACTGTGGTGCTTTAATAGGAAAACTGTGACTGTGCTTCTCTCTCAGCCCTTAGGCTCTCATGAGGCAATGCTGCCCAGACAAGAGGAATTAACCAAACGACCTGAATTTGGCAAGAGTAGGGAGAGAAAAAGTCCAGGGAGTTAATTTGACTGCACGGATATTTTCTCTCATCTTCTTTCCCTGAGCAGAGGATGGTTTTTTTTTTAGCTAATCCTGAAGATTATGATTTCATATGCTAATCTCGACAATAGCTCATCTTATCGTTTGGAGAGAGGCAGAGGTTTGCTTGGGAAGGTCTGCAGAAATTTGAAACAATTCTTGAGCAGAAGGATAACCTTATTCCAACACCCCCCCCCCCCACTTCCAGGTTCCTTGCATGCCTGGTGCCCATGCTTAGGAGTTGAGCCGAGGTCTCGGATTGGATTGAGCTTGACCTCATACAAGACCTCTTTGAGGCTTAGGGCTTGTTCTGGAGAAACATCACTCGCTTGGACACCGATCCGTAAACAGAACCTCCACGTCAGGGAGGTGTCAACCAATCACTACACCCTACTAGCTGGCACTGGTCCACATCAGAGGTGGCTTTGCCAGCAAATAGGGATACAATACTAAAAATGCATCATTAAACTCACTGGCCACTCCTCAATTAGTCTTAGTCTGCCAAAATGAAATAAAATGGTAGCTTTAATTAATGTAATTCTTAATGAATCTAGAGAACAGAGTAGACAATCGGTAGGAAGAGAAAAAAAAAAAATAGAATACTGGCCAATGAATATGGGAGTGGGAGAACACAAGACATCTGAGTGCGAGAAAAGAAGCAGGTCACCATAATGCCCAAGGACTGCTTCTCAGGCCTGCATCTGATAGTCCACTGTCATGATCAGGTCAAACACACGCGCACACACACAGTTGAACAGAAATGAATTGACAGAGGAGAAAAGAGACTGACAAAGAGCAAAATAAGGCGAAAGAGAAAAGTACAGAAATATAACCATGGTGCTGTGGCCAGTGAACTGAAAACATACAGCAGCTTTTTTTTTCCTCCATGTGGCACTAGGTCAGCAGTCATTATTATTTTAGTGAGCAAATCTGGGGCTAAGGCATTCCACATGTAGAGCAGTGGGATGATAACTGGTTGCCATGGCAGTAAAAACTCAAAAAGTGGCTTTTGTCTTGAGAAGGAAGCCAACATTTTTTTATAACACAAAAAGGCTTGGAAGTTGCCAGAATCGTAGCTTACGTCTTTCAGAGTTTGATAAACACAAGAGCATGTTAACACATCTGGACTTTCCCCTCAAAATTCTGTAAAACATTGACAAGTGAATACCTTCTCAAAACACTCCCCTTACACTACCACAGAGATACAACACTAGATGAACCATCAAACACCAAACAATCCCCTTCACTGACTCACTCACTCTCTCACTCACACACACACACACACATAAAGTTTGACATATTAAGCAGAGCAAAGATTGCTTGTGTGTGCTCTAACTCTTGTGGTTTGAATTTGAATTCTTAACGGCTACAGTTCTGTGGTTGACCTAAAGGGAGAAACCTCCTGTGTGTGTGTGTGTGTAGATACCCAGTGAGCAGACCTGTTTAAAGGCCTTGGGCACACTGGGTGGCCTGTTAGATCATCCACAGTGGAAATACCACATTGTAAGCCTTCAAGACCACATAGAACAAGTGTGCTGATCCGGAGTGGATAAACCTGCTTATTTATTCCAGTGAACCTCCCCATTTGATACCACTGGGAACCTTTGTGATGACAAACCTGATTGTCATGTGAATGTCAAATGCTAAAGTGAACAGTTTGGTTTTTTGGCCTTGAAGAGTAGAGAACAGCTGACCAGTGAAAGAACCAGTCTGTTGGACCAGCCCTAGCCCGTAGACTGTGTGTGTGGTGTGGAACTCGTGTGGGCTGACCTGTTTGTTGGCCTTCAGGACAGTGCGCAGTGTGGCAATCTGCTCTCGTTTGGTGCTCAGCAGGGACTTGAGCTTCAGCACTTCCTCCAGGAGCGCCTCCGTGTCCCGGTCCGCCTCCGATTCCGATGCAGACGCCAACACGCTCCGCTTCCTGCACAGGTCCACTGCCACCTAACAGAAGGCCAAGGGGCATCAAGGTCAAAGGTCAATTCACACAGTACAGTATACCTCCATCAATGACACACCACCCCACACACTCCATAAGCATATATCCCTTACCGGGACTATTGTAAACAGTTACTGCAGAACTGTAGAAAAATCAAGTATATATCTGAACATTCCCAGCACTGACACAGAAGAAATACTATGGGATGTTAGAAACGATCCCGACTCCTAGGCGAGATGCAGACTTATGAATTAGCTGTAGTATTAGAAAGAGATGCCACATTGATTAGAAATGCCCAAGCGAAATGAAGCGTTCCCTCCTAAATAAAGCAGCTTACATGGAGATTTCTGAGAATAAGCCCAAATCAGACATGTTCAATTAGGATTACGTTTAGGTAAGCCTGTCATACTCCACAGCCCAGCATAAACATGGCTGCATAGAGGTTTAGTCTGCACTGGCAAATCTACAGCATGACTCAATTTCCCCATTTCAGACAGCAAAAACACCACCAGTGGCACAGAAAAGGTTCCGGGTTGTATAAGAGAGGAACCAATCTGAGGCGGAAAAAAAATAATAATAATAATTTGTTTGGTGGCATATTGCTCCTGAAAGATAACCTTGGGACATTTGAAAAGCTACCATTGACCTAATATGTAAAATGTTGACCTTTCCCATTATGTCTGACAATGGGGCGATGATCTTTCCGGGAAAAAAAAAAAAAAAAAAAAAAAAAGACAGAAAAAGCACAGGAATGGTCAGGGTTAGCCTAGCCTCATTATTACAGGATGTGTGACATCTGCAGCAAATCTGTTGAGTAACCACTTCTTCCCCATGCAAAGGCCATTGCATCATGGGAACTACACCAACAGAAGGTATCTAAACAATCATGGACATGTTTTCAGATAAGGCCACAGAAATAATAATAATCTCCCTACTACATTATATGCACGTTGTGTAAGGTAAACTATTAACCTTTCGATTTTCTTTCAAATTTGTGGTCAACTAATCTAGTCGACTAATGTCCGAAAGAAATCAAGAATGCCCTCACACAACCTAGATGAACTTGCTTGCATGGCCTTAAAGGGATTATCCGGAGTGAATCAACCCGTAGTTCTGTTGACTGAGGCTGTCAAATGGTGTCTATAGGTATCAGAATGACAGCAGTAGGTACAACGTAGACCGAATTCACGAACTGGCCGCTAACGCTAAGCACATTGGGCATATGAAAACGAAACTGACATGCCCTAATCAGTTAGCGCTGGCTGCCTTTTCGTTACTCGGTCTACCGTGCATGAAAATCTGTCTTTCTTATACCTATGGATAGCACTTAGCAACGTGAATCAACAGAGCTACGTGTTGTTTCACTCCGGATAATTCCTTTAAAATGAACTAGTCTTTTTGAAGCTGACGTTTTTAATTTCATCATCAACAAATCACAGCAGCACGACTGCCAACCTCCACAAGCCGACAAAAACTGGTTTTGATTAGATTTTTTTCATGCCATTTGCTCCTAACTGAACATCATCAACCAACACATCTGGACACCTTCTCTCCATGTGTATGATACTTGTATAGTTACACAGACCCCTGACCCACCTGCAGGTGTTTGATCTGGCAGCGGATGACTGCCACCAGGTTCCTGACGTTCGTGGGATCCCTGAAGTCCGGCGTCGGAGACCCCGGGCAGCTGCCGCAGGCCGGAGAGGATTCGCCGCTTCTTTCGCTCCCTGCGTCGGCCTCGCCCCCCAGGCTGCTCCTGCCGTAGCCCTCGCCGTTCCTCCGCTTCCGCAGCGGGTGCTGATGCTCCCCCCTGCGTCCGCTCCCTCCCCGGCAGCCGCCGCCGTCCCGGTAGTAATCCAGGGTGACGCGGCTGGGCGTGAGGTTGTTGCTGACGCACACGTGGTGGTAGAGGGCGGCCAGTTCCTCGGAGAAGGCCAGCAGCTCCTCCTGGGTGGCGCTCAGGTGGCCCTCCGAGTCGCTGGCCACGCGGCGCGTGGCGCCGATCTCCCGCTCCAGCTGCCCGATGCGCTCCTGGTCCTGGCGGCTGGCGGAGATGCACTGGCGGATCTTGTCGGCCAGCTCCTGGGCCTCGCCGCGCCAGCGCTCTTTCTCCTGCCGGCACCGGCTCTCCAGGGCGCTGGAGCGCGCCTCCGAGGCCTTCAGCTCCTGCCGTAGACGCGCCACCTCCTCGTTGGCCGCCGTCATGCGGCACTCCAGCACCTCGGCGCTTTTGACGTCCAGCTCATAGTAATCCCCACCATCCTCCACCGTGCCATTCTGGCCCAGGCCGTTATCCTGATGAGGGGGGCAGGGGCTGGAGGGGCGCCCGAGTTTGGGGCCCGCAGGTTGGGGAGACAGGGCCATCTCCAGCCTCTGTGCCAGCTGGTCCATCTTGGTCTGCTGCTCGTTCAGGGCCTCTTTGGACAGAGCCAGCTGCTTCTGGAGGTCCTGCACTGTGCTAGCCAAGCTGGCCTTCTCACGCTCCACCTGTATGGGAACACAGAAAACACAAAAAATATTACTGATACCACCCTACACAAATGTTAGCATGGTTTAACTTGCCATCACTACTAATCAAAACAAACAAGTATGTTTTCACATAGGGGCAACTGGGACCGAAGGATTTTGCACGGTAAAGCACGGTGATCTTCAAATAAATGACTGAAAAGGCACAGGTTTAAGATTCAACTGGCTCACTGAGCTGCTGCTGGTGGAAATATCAACAATCAGCCTCAAGGTCAGCTGGGCTGTTCCACTCATACACTGATAACGCAGAGATAATGCCTTCAAGATAATCATCACGGTGAGGGGGGGGGAATTGAATGTATCGGTCCTTTCAGCCTTGCATTTCCATTAGAAACGACTGAGAGGACCCTTCGCTAAGACGTCATCACGTTGTGACCGTTTACGCCTTTACTTCTTGCTAACTTGCTAACGCAAATAAGTGGCTGGTAGACACAGCAACAGGTGCATTATCTGGCTACAAAGCCCAGATTTTCAGATTGTACAGTCAGTATTTCTCGCCTCATTTTACAAAATATCAAGTCATAAAGCCCAAACTTTTTAGCTTGTCACCAAAATAGCGACCGTTGCGTTAGCACCACCATAAGAAACAACAAGCTTGCTAACTTGCTAACGCGAATAGGTGGCTGGTAGACACAGCGTATACAACAACAGGTGCATTTCTGGCTACAAACCCCAGAATTTTAGATTGAAAAGTCAACATTTCTCGCCTCATTTTACAAAATATCAAGTCATAAAGCCCAAACTTTTTTTTATTTTTCACAAAAACAGCGTTCGTTGCGTTAGCTCCGCCATTTTTATTTTTTGGCTTCAGAACCTTGCCGTATCTTGCCTTAATTTGATTGACCAATCAACTATCGCACCTTTTCAGGGACCAACGGAGTACCTACCCTAGAGCAGGTACTCCGTTGGTCCCTGAAAAGGCACGGAAAAAGTTCCTTTGAGGCCGGCCCGGTCAAATGGAAACACAAGTATACCGTGAAGGTCCGGTAAAATTACCCTGAAGTTCCGATAGTGGAAACGGCCCTAATAACTTTAAAGGCATCGAGCAAGGGCCAAAACATCCATTTGATCTTGCGTAAGGTCAGGTTATTAATCTTATCATTGAAATGCAGACCATGTTTAGGAATCTTTTGTTTTAGGAGATCTAAGGAATGTAAACCCAACAGTGAGGGGTGGAGATAAAAAATGTTCTTCTTCTAGTATTTCAGAAGCTGTACCCTCCACCCCCACAGTCTTCCGCTTGAGTAAACGCACTCCTGAGCCCAGCTGTTCTGTCTGGCCGACACATGGAAGGCGGGCGGTTGGTGAGGAAGGCAGTGCGTTATTCAACACCACTGAATTAACCATGACTTACAATCCTGTAGACTGGGCCAGTAAACCAGGCCTACTGGGGAAAGTAAGGGGTGGGATGTAGTCTCTGGGCAGCCAAGTGGCATTTTGACAGGCAATAAAACACACTTTTTGACAGAAACTGGAGAGGAGCAGGAGTAGTGAGGTTCAGTGTGTATGAGTGTGAGTGTGAGAGAGAGAGACAGGATGTGGTACTCTGACAGGAAGCTGCCGTTACAGGTCTACTCTAGCACCGGACACAGAAGTCACACCTGATTTGCATATAACATCAGTACGTATGTGTCAGTCTACAGTATCTGTCTCACTGCACAGAGAGGTACTTTGAATGTTGAAGACTGAAGATCGTAAGTAAACGTAATGCAAATTAATCTCTACTAGTGTATAGAAAGTCTGTACTTCTGTGCAAGTTTAGTAGGGCATAATTAGTGCCCATGTTTTTCCTCACAATCAGTAGACAGTTGTAGTGTGTGTTTACAAGAATGACTAAATGTCAATTCACATAAGAGAGCATGAGTGAGGGAGTGAGTGAGTGAATGTGGCAGAGGCTTCTGCAGCGTTACCTGCAGCAGCTGCTGTTTGAGCTTCTGGCTGTCGGACAGGTGCAGCTCGCTGAGCAGGTCGGCCACCAGGCCAGGAGCCGGGGGCCTGAGGAAGGCGTCGCTGGTCCTGGGCGTCGAGCACCTCAGCTGGGCCTTGCCGCTGCTGCTTAGCCCCTTGGACCCGGAGCCTGGCCCGTTATTGTAGCCGCTGTCCTGGTCCTCTGCATCACCCTTCTCTCCGTCCTTCTCCCTCTTCCCTCCTCCAGAGTCGCTGGTGTCATGGCTGTCATCCAGCTGGTCCAGGTGGAGCTCCAGGTGGCCCAGGGAGTCGAAGGGGTTGAGGGCCAGGGCGGAGAGCTCGCGGCGGAGGCAGTTCTTCTGCTCGCGCTCCTCCTTGAGGGCCTCCAGGGCCTCGTCCAGCTGACGCTCGGCGATGGCCCGCAGCCGGCCCGCCTCCTCCAGCTGGGCCCGCAGCTCCTCCTGCTCCTCCTCCTTATGGGAGAGCTCCAGCTTCAGCGCCTCAAACTCAACCTGGAGAGAGAAGGCCGGGTGTACATGATGACAGAGGGGAGTGTGTGTGCGGAACTCCCAGCACCAGTAACTCAGTGCCTGTGTGTGTGCGTGTGTGTCTGCCCATACATCTTAGTCTCTGCATGTAAGCCCATGCATCTTAGTGTCTGCATGCAAGAGACAGCAACACAGCCGGGGCAACAAAGTGTGAGGGCAGATTCCTGTGTTTACACACTGGACTCTACATGTCACAGGCTCGTGTGAATGCTGGGCCATGGCTTCAGCAGGGATGAGGAGAACTCCAAAGATGGCTGAGGGAATGAGCCTCGCCATAATCCAACACTCACAGTGACATTGGCCCAGTGTCTGCCCTGGGCCCCCCAGAGAGGGATAGATGCAGTAAAATGGCCCAGGTCTGGCCCTTATCTGGTTACAGAAAGGCTACAGAAACCATCTTAGCCTATATGGCAATATTCTAAGCCTTGGGCAACACAGCAGACACCTGGGATATAGAGAGTGTGGGCCAATACACATGCAGACATGCACGCACACACATTAATAGGATTTGTCTATGCATCATCATGTTGACAATGTAGGGCAATATGCTGTTGCACACCTTTCCCAGGTATCACCTGGCCTGTCTGTTAGTCCACCTAATGCTGTTAGTCAGCTAATCTGAATGCGACTGGCTGGCTGCTATTGTCCCCTGACCGTGGCTGCTTAAGGAGGCCTATTGTTGCGGATCAGCTGGGGTCATGCCTTTGACAAAGGGGGCATTTGTGTGGAGGAGGGGGATGACAAGGGGAGTGTGAGCAGCAGTAGACAGAGTGGCAAGGAAAGGCACTGTCACAAGATGGATGGCAACGCCTGACACAATGGCAGCCTTTCTCTACGGGGACTGACAGAAGGGCTGGTCCTGTGGTACAGCCTCAAGCCAGCACAGCCACCATCACACTCTATGTGCCAACAGTTGGAACGCAGCTTCAACATTAGTCATTATCCAGAGACTTACTGCGTATTTACGTCAATATTATTTAGAAATTCAATAGACTGGCTGCCAGTCACTGAACTCTTTTTTGGTGAACTAGAAGTGTAGCCTAGCCAAAGAAGTTTTAAAAAGGTTAAAAATCACCTTTAGATGCCAATTTATAAATTGATGAGAACAGATTTGAACAGAGACTGTAACCTTGTCTTTGATATGGATAGCGAGAAAGCGAGCAAAAGGAGAGTATTCGCAGAAATTCTGGAAAACAGCTGTGAATCAATTATGAAGGCATCACAAACTGCCATACAGATTATTACCAAAGGATGACGAAGGTCGGAAAGGGTTCGGAAATGAAGCTATTAAAACGTCTCTGATGAAGCGTATTTATCTACTGAGGACACAGGCTTGAGACACTAGCAACCTTGGTGACATTTTAAGTGTGTGCGCGCGCGTGTCTGTAGATGTGTTCTGTTCTGGTCTGTATTCTAAAGTGAAATGTATTATTGAACAGAGAGAGAAAGACAGACAGTGTTTACCTGGTTCTCCTTCAGAACGGAGACTTGTTTCTGCAGGGAGATGTTCTCCTCCTCCAGCTCACTGTTGTCCTGCAGCTGCTGAAGCTCGCGCACCTTAAACTCTTTCATCTCATCACGCATGTGACCCTTCTCTGCCTCCAAGCACTCATATTCCTACCAAATACAGACACACACATTAAACAGATAGAAAACAGTAATAAATAAACAAATGTAAAATATCAATATACAAATATAAACTCCCAAATTCAAATGCACTTGAGGTGTTAATGAAATCCAGTCAAAAAAGTTCATATTTTTTAAAAAGTCTCTGTGCTATGACATCACTCACATTTCAGAGCCTGAGCCAGAGCAAAGTTGATGCTAACCAATTTGCTATTGCTAACCAATGTGAACACTAGCTTTGCTAGAACTAGTTTGTGATCAGTTATGGTATTGTTATAGTAATGACTAAGCATGAGAAGTATTTAGCAGGCAAATGCAACAAATATCTCTTGTCACCTGCTCCTAATCGTCTCCCTCTGACTCCCACACGCAACCCTATTTGTAACAGTGTGCATTTAGTTATGTGAAAGTGTGATTCACAGCATAAGTAGGCCTGGAAACATCTTCGGCTGAGTATGATTAGAGTTTGTCTAAACTCATGCAGCCTCAAAGCCACTGCCAAAGCCCATATGCCAGCCTTCAGAGACAGGCGGAGGAGGGAAAAAAGAGAAGAAAAACACAGCAGTGAGCTGCCCTTTTGTAGTCATTGATGTGGCAGAGAGAGAGAGAGAGAGAGAGAGAGAGAGAGAGAGAGAGAGAGA
>JAGFZM010000123.1:724690-777546 GCA_017657215.1 Limnothrissa miodon | reverse complement strand
AGAGAGAGAGAGAGAGAGAGAGAGAGAGAGAGAGAGAGAGAGAGAGAGATATCCCGGCCATGCATACAGCTATGGCTGGTGGAACACAGCACAGTGCTGTGCAGCAGCTAGCTAGTGTGCATCTGGCCCCAGCTTTTAGACTGTGGGCCTGGTGAACCCTAAGCAGCCTCTCTCATTACCACTGAAAGAAAGCCAACCTGAGCCTCTGCTCTCTGGCCTGCTGCTCCCACCGCCGCCGCCTGTGGTCTCCATATGCTGCATGGTACCACATGAGAGACTCGACAGGCAAAGGCTCAGAGTAGCAACAGGGCCACTGTTCCAATGGGAAAGCTAGGTGTTAAGACTGAAGTTAGCATGAGCAGTTAGTCAATGAGTTAGCTGGCTGAAACCCTTAAAACCCTGAGCTGCAAAAAGATCCTCTGCGGAATCATCTGGTAATTAAAAAGAGGAAGGATTGGGATCTGCTGATTGGATACATCAAAGTGAATGTTCATGCAGATTGGTTATTACCTTTTTTAGCTGTGCTGAGAGCCCGCCCAGCCTCTCGCTTTCTGCAAGCGCATTGGTCAGCATGATGCGGGCCTGTCGAAGCTCCAGCTGCAGCTCCTCCATGCGCGTTGCCATGGCAGCCTCCTTGCTGGCCGTCTCCTGGAGCAACGTCTCCTCGCGGCTCTCGCCGTCCGCCGCTGCGCGCTTGTGACTGCTCACCGAATCTGCCAGGGCCTAAACACACACACACAAACACAATTAGCCTTTTGTGTGACCAATTATACAGCAAGACCAATCCTTGCCACAATCTTGTGACTCGGCTTAATGCATTTATGTTTAAACAAGTGAAGTTGGACACAAGTGTACATGTAAATGCAGAATAGACCAAATAGAAAGAAAAGCAACCATGCTTTCTTTCCTGCAATCCAAATGTGAGTTATGTAACATACTTGGCCCAACACAAGTTCCATTTGTGTTAAACCATGACAGATTTCAGGTTTGACGTTACTGGGAATGTGGCACGGGGTTCATGCTTGCTCAACAACGCCTGGTTTCAGTTCCTATGTAGCTCTAATGAAATGAATTTGTTTACTTCCCACCACCCTGTACACAACAACACTGTGCTCAAAGTAAACAGGGGCACAATCCCACACATACATTTCCCCCCTTTGTGACATCACCACATTCTGGCTAGCCAGGCAACTAGAATTCCGATGGGGCAACCCCACTAGCGTGTCTACAGAAAATGGCTGCCCCATAAAAGGAGGCCCTCCCTTCTCAACATAAACAGGGGGGCCAAGCACTTTCACACAGTCACAGTGCTATGGACACAGAGTCCAAGCTTACGAGCCACTAGTCATGGCTTGTATGGCAGAACGGTCCAACCCTTAGCCCATAAGTTAAAGGGATAGTTCGGTTTTTAACACATTGAGCCCCTTTCACAGGTTGTCTAAAATGAAATAAAGTGGTTGACACCAAAATCTTGATGATTGCTCCTGTCTCGGCTATTTGGGAAATATAGAATCGCCTCTGCCTGCCTTTAAAATGGCTAGCAATGGGCATGTGTTGTTTCTATCCTTAAAACACTGGTTTTAAAAAAGTGCTACTCATGGAGTGATTCGTGGCGTTTGCTGATGTTCCAACCCAAGTATCGTAGCAAAATACAGTTTCTGTCATGTTTTATTTGCCATTTTGTAAGTCCCATAGGGATCTAATATCTCCTTCATATAAACAAAGTGCCAAATAAAACATGACGGAAGCTTTATTTCGCTACGATACATGTTTTGGAACATCATTGAGCACCACTAACCACTTGGTGAGTGGCACTTTTTTAAAACCAGTGTTTTAAGGATAGAAACAACACATGCCCATTGCTAGCCATTTTGAAGGCAGGCAGAGGCGATTCTACATATCCCAAATAGCCGAGACAGAAGCAATCGTCAAAATTTCGAAGTCAACCACTTTATTGCATTTTAGACAACCTGTGAAAGGGGCTTAATGTGTTAAAAACCGAACTATCCCTTTAAGAACAGACACAAGGGGACACTTCTCTTGTCCTGTCCCACACATTAATCATGTCAAAGTCAAGTGGGAGGGTCCCAGTCTGATAGATGGTCATGGTTGGAGCCACAGTCTTTTAGGCTACAGGGTACAAAACAGGGTGCCACAGGGAGAGAACACAAAGAGACACTGGTGAAAGAGCAGAGAGAAAAGGGCAAGTCCCTCCCTTAGAAGAAGCAAGGGCTGAGTAATTAATCAAACTGACAATCATAATAGCTAATTATCAAGCATGTGATTATTTTGTAATTTTTTCATGCATTTCATGTATGATGCATTCATGTACCGTTCCTTTGAATTACACTAGCACATGTGATTATGCCAAAGCTAAGACACAGCACAAGTAATTTCGCCAGTCCAGTCAAATCATTTTAAGTTTTGAGTTCTCCCAGCCCAAATCAATAATAAAATGGCTACAATAGTCATGAATGGTGTGGAGAAAGGCAAAATCTATGAAGAGGGTCAATTAACACAACTAGGACATATTAACAAGGAGCACACTGGAGCAACAGGGCCAAGGGGTAAGAACTCCCTACTAAAGGAGAAACCTTGGAAGGATCCAGAACTCAAGGAGCCAAACTAACTGCCAGGACTCATGTAGCAAGAGGGAGTGTAATGCAATTACAACAATGAATTACAATGACAGAGCATCGGGATGGAGAGGAAGAGGGAGGGTGGTGGGACAGAGATTGATGGGTGGAAATGGCGTTTCCCCATTAGTGCTTGTTAGTACAGCACAGAAAAGAGCTGAGAGCTGTTCTGCACGTCAGTGCTGGTTCACATGTGGCTCTTAAGTGCCTGAGGTGGCTTTGAGGTCTGGGGCGCCTGCCTGCCGTGCAGGACACACGAAAGAATCCCATGTTTAAGGTCGGGGTCAGCCTTGTCTACCCACACTACACAAACTCTATTGTTGGGCTAGAAACCGTATGGTATTTATGAGTGCCTTAGCTCTGCCTGGAAGAGGAACTGTTTAAAAACAAACACGTCTATTTGCTCGAAGGGCAGAAACCAGTCAAACCTGATGACAGAATAGCGATCCCAGAGAATACGTTACCCTAACATGCATGCAGACGTAGGGATGCCTGCAGGCGGGTGTTTTCTGGCCAGTCTCTTAGCAAGGGGTACACAGAGCAAAAGATATTACAGTCATTTTTTCAGTTGAATATGTGCATGTGTTTCTGAGAGGACAAGTAAGAGTGTGTGGGAGTGAGTGTGAATGAGAGAGAGAAATAAAGAGTGAAAGTGCTAAGGGGTATTCCATCGAGCCAGCCTATAGTGGTGGCACAAAGAGTAGTAAATGCCTTAAATTGCAGATGCAAATCTATTGTACAATGTGTAATGTTCAATTGCATAAATATCATCGGATTGACAATTTGATCCCAAAAACGTATTAAATTGATCCCATAAATTTATGATTCTGTATATTATTTCAAACAATTTCTTCACCCATCAAACCATTTCTTCTGCTTTACAAGAACTATAACTGCCGTTTTTGAATTCTCATTCATTTTATTTAAAATCCTGCAACTGGCCTGTATAAATCAAGGTTTTCTTTTAGTATTTCTGTATTCATTTTACAACTGTAAACCAGGTATTGCTTAATCCCCCTACTTGTAGCTGATTTAAGTCTCATTTAAGTGAACCAGAAGCAGATGCCACCTACTCGGGACATTGGAAAGGTTTCAGCCTCACATTAAGGTTGGCACTACTTCAAACGAGGCTTAATCACTTAAGCACTGCCATCATTAGCAACTTCGATAGAATACCATCCTGATGAGAGTGGAATAGGCTTTTCCCTGAACAGACTACTACAGAAATAGGAATGGAGTAGGAATGAGATCATCTCTGCCAGTAATGATTCATGTGTGTCAGTGTGTTCCTGTGTGTGTGTGAGTAGGGGCAGTCCATCAGACTCAGACAACACTCTCAATGCCTGCTGCCAGGAAGACACACGATCCCTCTTTACCAGTCTCGCTCAAAAAAAAAAAAAAAAAAAAAAAAAAACACACAGCACAAATCTGCTGCCGTTTGGCCCTCTCAAGGTCCCCTACTCAAATTCTGATGACACAGCCAGTGACGGGTGGATGCAGGGAGGCCTGGCAGTCTGTACCCCTGATGGCTGCTGCTGTTGTCGCACATGAGATTTTGAGCCTCTGCTGGCATTCGGACACCCAGGAGGCGGCCAAGGGTTTGGGGCCACGCAGAAGGAGAAGTGACCTACTGCCTACAACGAGTGACTGCTTGCGGCAGTTGGTGTTGGGCAGAAGAGTCTCGTCTTTACTGAGGGCCTCCATCACGTCCTTTGCCCACCACATGGAAAAACCTGTACTATATGGGGTGGTATGCTTTCCACACATTCTGTACTACGCTTATATCTTTAGAGAACTGACCTTAGATAAACAACACATATAAATGTAGTAGAGTGAGGAGGTAAGTGAGAGGGTGCACAGGGAAGTTTGTGTAAACGGACCTAAACATTTGCATGCACAGCACAGGTTTCACTTTGCAAACACTACTACCAAGTGAGCAAACGCAGAGCAGATATCTTTTAGCAGTTAACCTTCACATGCCTGGACTGCCAGAGCGTAGAGGACACATATCTGCTGACTCCACAATACTAACAAACCAATGGAGACCAGATAAACCCCCCCCTTCCTCCCCTTAGTATACACGCACACCATGGCATTCTGCTATTTAGCAGAATATACAGACGCATATACAAATATCATGCGTGTTGTTAAATTAGCCATACTGTTCAGCTGCAGTAGCAAAATAAGAGGAAAAGCTAAAGCTGGAAAAAGTTGTAGGAGGTTTTAATGTTACTTTACCAAGTCTTCAGAGGCGGTTGCAGCAACATTCCACCTCTGGCCTTGGGCAGGACACTGGCTATGCCAGACACACAGAGAGCGCTGTTCATTGGGTCTGCTCAGGCCGCTTTGACTGTTCTCCAGTCTATGACGAGTTCCACTTTGGTCTACTGGAATCCTTTGAGCCTAACAGCTGACTTGTCACAAGAAACAGCTGAGCTGCCCCTAATTGGCTGTTTGTGGTCAATATTCCACCCAAACTAACTACATGTAGAAATGACAACCGATACAACAGTAGTTTTATGACTACTACTAATAATGATAATATCCATAAGAATGTTCATACTAATAATTAATTGTGAAAGAATAAGGTTTATTTTTTACACACACACACTGAATGGCACCTTTGATAAAAGGCTATGAATAAATATAGAAATAAATAAATTAAGTCTATAAATAATCTGGTGGAGATTTGATTTTAGGCTTTCTGTCCCTTGCTTGTTTTTTTAATCTAGCCCTGAGAAGATGGGCCTATATGCATACGTCTATCCTGTTAGGATTTATGTGTGTTTGAACTACTGATCCCCTGGATTTATGCATGACGACATGCAAGTCTCACTGAAAGTATCACTGAAAACTGGCCAGGGAATTTTCCCCTAGTACTTTCTTGCCCCACACCATCCTTCTGAAACACAGAAAACTCAAAGCTCCATGACCCATATATTCAGAGGGACATTTAGTTATCTAACCTTTACCGTCATCAAAATGAAAAAAGGGGAGGAGGGAGGGAGGGAGAGAAAGAGAGCTGAAAAGTCTTTCCTTGCTGTGAGGCCAGAGAGATTATTCATGGTCTGCATAGCACCAGTAGCTATGTGAAGTGACTGGTTCTGAAATCCCCCAGTGCACATGTCTGTGTGTCTGTCTGTCCATACTCATTGGATGTTGTGTGAGTCTCACAAGGTAACGTAGTACGTCTATGTTTTAAAGGGATAGTTCGGTTTTTAACACATTAAGCCCCTTTCACAGGTTGTTTAAAATGCAATAAAGTGGTTGACATCAAAATTTTGACGATTGCTTCTGTCTCGGCTATTTGGGAAATGTAGAATCGCCTCTGCCTGCCTTCAAAATGGCTAGCGATGGGCATGTGTTGTTTCTATCCTTAAAACACTGGTTTTAAAAAAGTGCTACTCACCAAGTGGTTAGTGGTGCTCAATGATGTTCCAAAACATGTATCATAGCGAAATAAAGCTTCCGTCATGCTTTATTTGGCACTTTGTTTATATGAAGGAGCAAATAGATCCCTATGGGACTTACAAAATGGCAAATAAAACATGACAGAAACTGTATTTTGCTACGATACTTGGGTTGGAACATCAGCAAATGCCACTAATCACTCCATGAGTAGCACTTTTTTTAAAACCAGTGTTTTAAGGATAGAAACAACACATGCCCATTGCTAGCCATTTTAAAGGCAGGCAGAGGCGATTCTATATTTCCCAAATACCCGAGACTGGAGAAATCATCAAGATTTTGGTGTCAACCACTTTATTTCATTTTAGACAACCTGTGAAAGGGGCTCAATGTGTTAAAAACCGAACTATCCCTTTAAGGTGAGATGTGGGGTCATGTTAGCAGCACCTGTAACTGCAATGACAACATGCACACAAATGCAAAGTGATGTACCCAGGCAGAGAGCCTCTCTAGCACAGATCAAATCTAGGCATTAATAAGAAAAGAAAAGCCCTAAACTAGCCACTGTTAAAGCCAGCTACCCCACTCCTCACAAGGCTAAACAGGACAGAGTGCCTTCTCCTCTGCTCCCTAGTAGCCTCCATGGCTATGTGGCTCACCTCCCGTAGCTGCTGGAGCTCCTGCTTCAGTACCTCCTGCTCCTCTTCCAGCTGGCTGTTGCGGCTCTTGACGGCAGCACTCTCCTCCAGAACAGCCAGGCCATAGCGAGCTGCCTGCAGCTTCTCCTCGTTGGCCTCTTGGAGCTCCAGCGTCAGCCTCGCCACCTCCGAATGAAGGTCCAACGGGCGCCCGACATCGTCCAACTCCACCACCAGCCCACCCTCTTCGTCTCCCTCCTCTTCCAGCATCCTAGCCTCCTCTTCCTCCATCTGCTACCTCCTCTTCCTCCTCCTCTAAAGGAAGATTCTGGATGTGAGCTGCTCAAGCGAGGTTCTTCATGCCTCCTGAACAAAGACAGACAAGAACAACTTGTATGTTATCATATCATCAACTTGGTGGTCAATCAAATCAAATTCAACTTCCTCTCAATTACCATTTAGTTCAGTCAGCTATATCATGAAATAAGTGCTTTGTCGTGCATGGCATGTAGCCTAATGGCTGGATGTGCAGTGAGCATAAAAATAGCACCATTCCATTTCCACAAAAAATGAAGACCCCCACCAGTAGAGGCAAACAGTGCATCTTTCAAGAATTATATTTACAGCTCTAAGATTCTTTCCATCAGCTTTGTGTAGAAGGTTAACAAATAGCTTCTGCCTGCAACGTCATTGAGTCCTAATAGGATTACAACAACAAAGCTCAGGCCTGAATGTCCATCTTGAGGTAAAAGTGATAGTCAGTGTGGCCTCTTAATCCCACCCCAACATCTCATTCACACAGTAGTTTGTAGGAGAGAGGCAGGAATGCAGAAGGAATGGCAAAACTTAGAAGAACTCTGACATTAACAAAAATGACAACAAGATTGGCTTGTTCATGTATAACTCAATCCACAGACGGCATGGGCTGCAAACACAGTCTAATTTATTATTGCAAATAAAGAGTTTTCAACAAAACAAAGTGAACAAATGCAGGAATCAATGCCTGACAAAATGGACTGTTTTGAGGCTCATCTCTAATTCCCTATGGAATGTAATTATGAGAGCTTAGCAACAGGCGGCTAATCTTGCATGTAGCAAAAGAGAGCCAGAGAGCCCCCCCCAGCAAGTCATCCCATCAGGGCACAGACAGCAGGATCTGGTTTAACGTTATCAGATTAGCAGAGTTTTAGTCACTTTCCCTGAGGTCCCGTCAGCTTTCAATAAACACCAACTTTGTGGTGCATCATAGCTCCACTGCCACTCTCCAGGCTCCTGTGGGCTGTAAAGCATGGGTGCCATGCTTGACCTCTAAGAGGGCTATAAGAAACTAAGTGACAACTGAAGGCTAATATTTTTCAAAAGATGACACTAGAGAGAACACAGGATTCTTTAATTAGACCGTCCGCCATCAGTCCACTTCCGTCCATAAACAGCAATATAATGCTGTTTTCCTACGCACTACACTGACTAATTACTAGCCTATGTTCAGCAACTGTTGAAGATGGCTGTGCCATCAGTGTAAAATGAATAAATCGTGTCAAGCGCAACCAATACCTCTGGATTAGCAGAACAAAAAATTATATTTTCAAATAATGTTTTTTTGAAATATGCCGAAATAACGTTATTGTGTAAAGCAGTCTTGCAAACTAGCGATGTTGGGCAAACGCCGGTCGGTCCATTAGATCTAGCCTAGGCGAAAAAGTGGTGCATACAAACGCCACAGCCAATTTAAACTGCTTTGCTACTTTGTCTATATACGATTCTGAAACTAACAACAAAAAAAATTATGTAGTTTTGGAGGAATCAATCGAGTTATATGCCAATCTTGTTTTACAGGAAGCTAGGATAGCTAACGATCCTTCTCAGCTTACGTTAATGTTGCATGAAAATGTCAAATCTTCATTCACGCTAACAAAACTGTCTATGTGTAATACAAAAACAACTGAGCTGCAAGTAACGTTAAACTTAGCATGGAAACATAACATAATTGCACCCTGATCAGCAAACCTCACACTCCCATCATGTATAGGCGGCATCTCACTATAGTCTAACGTTAACGTTACATAGCTAGTAAGCTTGCTAACGTCAATAACGTTAGTGCTTCGGATGGTAGTGCATGTTGTCCAGACCAACAGCCTGCCGCGAGTTCACTTTAGTTAGCTGCCTTGTTAAAAGTTCCATTCGGACTAATACTTCTGTTTTTGTTAAATGACACGAACTTCGGTCTAACTTAGATACACAACACCAACGTCATCCTTAATTAGTCACAGTAACATATTCTGGCTAACGTTAATATTAACAAAACATTCATACCTGGTAGGTTAACTCAAGCAAACCGGATTTTGACGTCCAGGCTATGTCTCATCTTTGTCCTCAGCTTGCTGCTGTTAATAAAAGGCAACTCTAACTCCGTTGTCTCTTTCAAAACTCTCCGGATTAGGAGAATACGCCGATATGACTCAACAGCCAGGCGTGTTGTTTGAAATCTTCAACCGCCTTCCCATGCAGCGCAAGCGCCTACTGATGAGCGTTAAGTTAGCTTTGAAAGTGTTGGCGCGCCGAGTTGTGGTCATTCAGCGAACAGCGCAATTGCGGTAGTAACATTTGGGTAAATAAAAAAAAAACATAAACAAAAAAAAACTTAAAGAGACACGGTAGGTATAATTTGCCGGAAATATATACTGAACATATAAATTAAAACCATTTATCTTTTTGCGAGAACATTTTCATCATGTGGATTTGTGTCGCGGTACTTTTGTTTTGAAATTTCCGCTTTTACTGCGCTTTTGCTACGCCTCACTTTTTCATATCCGGTTGTAACGTCGCCAGCCACAGAATCTCCCTTGTACCAGTAGGTGGCGGTATGCGCCGATGATGCGTAACCCGCCATAAAAAATCAAAGAAGAAGAAGAAGAAGTAATGTCGCCACTCGTAACGCTGCTTGTCTTATCGGTGTACATATTTGCTGTCAGGTGTGCATAGAAGTGTAAACGCGTTATAAAAATGAAAATTGTGACTTGGAATATCAATGGTATTCGAACATTTAAGAATACAATCAAGGCAACACTGGACTCATTTGACGCTGACATTGTTTGTGTCCAAGAAACAAAAGTTACAAGTAAGAACAGCACTAACGTTATCGTTAAGTAATTCAGGCGGGAATAGCATTGCATGCATGAAATTTATTTTTGGATTCTATGCAAGCATTCCTGATTGACACTTTCTCGTTATCTTGTGACAGGGGACCTATTGGACGAAAGAACAGCAATTGTTGAAGGTTATAACTCGTATTTCAGCTTTTGTAGAGGACGGAGTGGTTACTCTGGTGAGATAATGTTATGCCTTGGTTTGTGAGTGTTGGGTGTGGGTTTCTCGAATGACTGAATGCACTACAAACTGTCATTGGTTGTGTTTTCTGGTCCTCATGCTATTACCTATCTTATGGTGTCAAAGGAGTTGCAACCTTTTGCAAAGACAGTGCAACTCCATTTGCTGCAGAGGAGGGATTGACGGGCCTGTTGACGAATAATGAAGAAACTGTTGGATGCTATGGGGACCAGAAAGAGTTCTCCACTGGGGAGCTGCAGTTGCTGGACAATGAAGGCAGAGCTGTCATTACACAACATCAGATAATGTAAGATCATGTGTGCTGAAAATAGGTCTCAAATTTGTCTGTGAATCAACACTTTATATGCAAAAATGTAAAGGGGATTTTATAAGCTTTAAAAGCAGTGTTACAATAAAATGAACAGGCAAACTTTTTTTATTTGACATCAATAACACCTGCACACTTAGCATGATTATATTGCCCTGTGTGTGTGTGTGTGTGTGTGTGTACGTGTGTGTGCACGTGTGTGTATGTGTCTGTGGAGCAGGGGTCCAGACGGGCCACAGACGCTGGCGGTTGTGAATGTGTACTGTCCTCGGGCTGACCCAGAGAAGCCAGAGCGCAAGCTCTTCAAATTGCAGTTCTATCAGCTACTTCAAACACGTGCTGAAGCTCTTCTGGCAGCTGGAAGGTGAGCTGCTTTGGCACAGTGACATGCCTATACCTACAAGCAGATCACATTATTTGTCTTTTGCCTATAGGAAAGAACTAATAAGATCCCATTTGGGGTCAGAATCTAGTAAGAAATAATTAATTGTGAATTAAGAATTAAGTTTGGTTTACTATTATGTAGCTACTAAAAAGGTGAATGACAAATGAAAATCCTCCAAGAAATTAGTAATGGCAAACAGTCTTTACTGCATGTTATTATTTGTCTAATATAATGGGAGCAGTTGAGGCTTGTTTTTTTTTTTTTTTTTTTTTTTAAGCCATGTGATTGTGTTGGGTGATATCAACACTTCCCATCGTCCCATAGACCACTGCGATCCAGATGATGTTGTAAGTAGCCTAATAGTTTACTTTTGCCTTTTATGTGGGTTAGTAGAAACGTATTTGTCTTGCATTTTTATCTCCCAGAACTGTTTTCCTGTGGAACTGAAAGTGATGATCCACCTGTTGAGTCAGATTAATTATGTTGCGCTTCTCCCCTCACATAGGACAATTTTGAGGACAACCCTGGCAGGAAGTGGCTCAATGGTTTTCTGTTTGGACACACAGAGGAGGAACAGGACATCGACCCAGACCACGATCCGGACACCTCCAGGAAGCAAGAGAATTACGGAGGGAAGTTTGTTGACACCTTCCGCTTCTTCCACCCATCCCGTCCGCAAGCTTTTACCTGCTGGAACACGCTCACCGGAGCCCGGCAGACCAACTACGGCACACGCATTGACTACATCTTTGCTAACCGGGCCCTGGCTGAGATGTACTTCCTTGATGTGGACATCATGCCAGAGATAGAAGGCTCGGACCACTGCCCAGTCTGGGGGCGCCTTGGCTTCAACCTCCACCCCAGTGCCCGCTGCCCATCGCTCTGCACACGCTACATGCCTGAATTCATTGGCAAGCAGCAGAAACTCTCCCGTTTCCTGGTCAAAATGGACAACCATCGACCTAATGTGGTCGGTTCTAAAGAGACCAAAGATGTGCCTCTCCCTGGCTCTCAGGAAACTGAGGAGATTCGAGAGAACCTTCAACCGGGAGGTTTGGGGACCACTGCTGGGAGGAAGCGAGGGATTGATGGAATAGTAGAGAACTCTATGCCAAAGGGGAAGAAGAGTAAAGTTGTCAAGGCGGCACCAGCAAAACCTCAGGGCAGCTTATTGGCCTTTTTTAAGCCCAAAGGACCTAGTGCAGAACAAAAAAACTCTGCTGAACCTACCAACAGGACTAAGAGTAACACAGCAGAAAACGGTTTGGCCAATGGCCAGTTGGGAAATATAAGCTCCCTACCAGTGTCTGGGCCTGATATTAACAAAACAAGTACTATGGGGAAGTCTGAGCCTAACCAAACGGATGCAACCAGTGGTCAGCATCTTGAAGAGGGCGGGGCAACACCTTCAGAGGAAAGTGGAGACTCAAAGAAAGAAACGTGTCCTCCTGGTTTCTGGAAATCAGTCCTACGAGGTCCACCGCAGCCGCCCCCCTGTAAGGTCCACAACGAACCATGTGTCCTACGTACAGTGAAGAAGGCGGGGCCTAACATGGGCCGCCAGTTCTTTGTGTGTGCCAGACCACAAGGTCATGCCTCTAACCTCCAGGCCCGGTGCAACTTCTTTGCTTGGGTGGATAAATGAAAGTATAGTCAGGCAGCTGTCACACTGTACCAGGTTTTAATAATGCTGGATGGGAGGAAATTATGTTAAACGGTGTACTGCAGTATTTACACCTGCTGCCAGCTGCCACTTCAAACACTGTACTGGTTAATAATGTCAGTATCAAGTTCAATATGAGTTTGGCAACAATACTGTATGTAGAAAACAAACATAGTTGAGTACTTGGCGTTTTATTGTTCAGACCTGTTTCTAATTTTTGTATACTGTAAGAAAGATTTTTAACTAACTAGACGGCATCAAATTTTTATTATGTATATCAATAAATGAAGATTGCCCAATATTCAGATTATCAAAAGATTCTGTTGGTTTTTAATAGAGAACTTTAATTTTAACTTTAATAGTGCATTCAACATGTTTGATCCTGTTGTTGGGGGGTTTGCATACTACATGTCAATGGCGTACAAATGATGACCATTCAGCAAAAATGGCTTCAGAAGAGCGTCTCATGCAAATTAGTAGTTGCTTCAATTTGTAACCACTAGATGTCGCCCTTGCCAGTGTTTAAAGCCAAAATGGACATAATGCGTTTCTTGAAGTCTAACATTCAAATTATGAATATGAAATGTAAGTGTAATCTAAAATAGATTTAGTTAAATATATTTGAATTAAATTGGTGGTGTTCTTGTATTAGGATTCACACAACTCTTTTTGTTGAAGTTAATCCTAAACATTACCCTAAACTCTAAACATCAGCCACTGTGTTCTGCTGTATTGTCATGTCACTGCATTGACATGTTTCATACATACAAACCTTTTTCATCTCAGTATAAACTGTTATCATACACTGTTACCAGTGTATTTTAGGGCTGTTAGATGTTGCAGTAGTTAACCCTGTTGATTAATGTTCTGTCTGACATTCCTGTTCTGAATTTGCATGTGTTGGTATGGCATTTGCATTTGAGTGTTGGGCAATCAGAGTTCCAGAAACTCTTTTGGCTGTATTCTGAGTTGATTCAGGTAATGTGAATGAGAAGGAAAAGTGCTTTGTGGTTGAACAGACTCCTGCTGTGGTCACTGTCAGCACATTCTACAGCCAAATCTGCAATTTTTTTCTTTACAAAAAAGCCACTACTACTGCTGGGAGTGGCTTTAAAGAAAAAGAGGTGTTTCTTTTCTTTTTTAAACAGACAGTGCAAACACACTTCCCTCTCTTTCTATTCCTTCTGTTTCTCTGTCTCTAACCTCATGGTCCCCCCTCCTGTGTCTGCTCTCTTCATCATTGGAGTTTTCTCTGCACCTTTCCTATGAGCTGGACAGACACAAAGGATATGGACCCAGTTCATTTTACCTTGGGGATATAACCAGCTTTCAGACCCCTGATTGAAAAGTCAAACTTTTAAGAAAGGTAAGTACTGCCATAGTGTCTCTAGCACTTTGTGAACGCTGAAAACCAACATTCAGAGATGAATAGAGTTCACCAGTATACTATATTTCATTTGTCAGTAATGGGGTAAAGTTTTACCAACTCAATTTTTCATTCATTACACTATAGCATATGTTTTGAGCATTAGCCTAGCCATTAGCTTGTGAAGCACATGGCAAAATATGGGAACATGGTAACTTGTCGTATTTTGAAATTAAACATCTCAGGAAATGTAACTGATTAACTATATAACTAACATATATAATGGCACTAAACGTACCTTGAATGAATTAAATGTTTATGGATCTTTTGATGTCAGTTTGGTAAGAGGACTCAGGAAGGGAAGACATCTGTGATAAAATATGCATTAAACATTATGCTTTCTTGTCTATACCGTACCTGTACTGGTCATACTTGTGTGCCTCAAGATTTATTTTGGCGGCAAAAAGAATAAAAGACGTCGGTACTTCCTGTGTGTTCAACAACTGTCCCTCACTGATAAAAACCTTATGGGTGTTATAAGACAGACCGTGTGAAGGTGGGTCATTTTACTGAAACCCCCAGGGTTACGCATTCCACTTCAGTGGAACTGGATCTTGTTGGATAAGTGACTTTATAACCAAAAAGACAAGAGTAGGTTGTTTCAAGATGTATGCTTTGCACTTTTTTCCTATGAAGACCTTCAGGCACGCAACTTTGATGTGACTTTTTAAAGTTCTAGTCTGATTTAAATATCCATGATGTCAATCGGTGTGTGTCCCAACTGTCACCCTACCCCCCACCTCAACCATTAGAGCTTATTTATTCATGCCAGTTTAGGAGCTCAAAAAGGACAGGTATTTAGTCTCGGTATGCGAACCTCAAGTTTTTATGGACCGTTTAATAGCTTTTCATGAAATGACTGGTGTATTTCTGTTATTATTCTTCAGACACAGTCTCACTGTCCCATTGACATTATAGAATGGTCATGGAAAGGTGATTGAAAATGGCTTTGATCGCCATTGAATTTTGCATGGTCAGGTGAAAGGAGAACAAACTGGCTTGACTGTCCGTCAGTGTCAGTTATCTGCAAAGTGTGACATGAAAGGTCTTTCTCTCCCTCTCTCATTTAAACACACATTTGGGCTATCCTCTTCTGTCCTTCACTGTATTAGATTACAATACACAACATGTAGTGTTTGTAGTCTGTTCCTAGCCTCTCCTCTCTCTTTGAGCGAAATGTCATACATGGTCTAATGTAACAAAAATACATGCACTACTCTGTTCCCTCCAGCCCTCCTCAACACACACATCTCTCTTCCTTCCTGTTCTTGGGAAATCAGGGTTTCATGTCATGATGATGCAAAAGAGCTGTGTAGGAGTGACACTGCAAGGAAGGAAGCCATGGAAGGCTAGGTCCAGTGAGGACCAGTGTTCAGCAGCAAGCTTAAGTGGAGCATAAGCCTCCCAGTATCAGGTTTGCATGGACTCCCACTGAAATCCTGTTAAACTTGGGAAAATCCTTTTATTTGAATAAGGCCCTGGGTTTGGTCATGGCACAACTTGCTCACTCTGATCTCGACACATTGAAAATAAGCTCCGGCTCAGTGTTGCCAGAGAATCAGTCTTCCTGTCCAATCCTAAGCTCCAGCATGTGTATGTCCCTCCCTACACCCTTAACCCCCCTGGCCCTTGGCGCACGGACAGTAGAGAAAGAGAGAGCATCAACCCCCTTGATCCGACAACATGACATCATCATAAGCTGATCATTACATTATCCTCACGAGAGCTGTTCACCATCAGTGGGGGTGGTGTGTGTGTGTGTGTGTGTGATGAGATGGGAGATTCTTCACACCAAACATTGTGTGGGTTGGCAAAGTTCACTAAAGCCATGTGTTCCTCCATTTCCAGTAAAAATAACCCAGTACCACAGCTCTCTCTCCCTCTCTGCATATTGCCTCTCACGCCCATGCCACTCAAGTGAGCGCAGCGTGGCGTGTGTTGATGGCATTGCCACACGCAGGCAGCCTTAAAAAAAGCCCTGAGCTCGTAAGCTAATTAACAACATTCAAGTGCATTACCTACCCACTCGCTGCCCTGGAGTTCCCCTAGCCGTAGGTAACCCTGTGAAGGACCGTTGGGACAAATAGTCTGGGATTTTCCTTAAAAAAACTACCCATAGATGAACCCATACAATACAACTGTGCAAAAGTCCTGATAGCATGTGCTGTGACAGATTGGGACACTAAATGGTTAAAGTAGGAGGTTACTTTTCCTGGACTCCCTCCTTCCCTTCTGTGTACTCTCCTCCCCCCTCTCTCCTCTCTCTCCCTCTCTTAATTCCCATCCTCCCTCCTCCGTCACTCAGAGCATGAACTAAGTGCTGTGTCTCCTCTCTGCCTAGGGCTTTCCACCAATAAGTCCTCTCGACTCCAAGGCTGAATGTCAACACTAAGGCTTTTCTAAATGAAATACCTTTTTTGCTTCTGAGAGAAGACCCAGAAACCACAGCCAGTAGGAATTCCTTGGTTCATTGCCGGTAAGTCATTGTGTGACTCATATCCTGTGATTACATCTAAAGTGGCGGCAAGACGGAACTGTCAATGGAAACTGAGTCTTGCATCAGACAGAGCCATGTGCTCCACTCTACAGGCCATATAGGGCTAAGGCAAAGCAACAGTTTCTTAGTTCAAGAAGGGAAAAAAATTACTTATTGGTCTGCATAGACGTTACTTGTTTTTCTCAGGTGATGCATTTCTTTAAACATGTACTTTGATAAATTCTTAATGAACACAGACTTATTAAATGATGAATTGTTTAGTAACAAGACATATTTTATGAAAAAGCATAAATGATTTTAGATATTGCAACAAGCACAGGTGAATACTACAGTGACTGTGAGTGAGTGTTGAACCAATGGGGGCAAAGAGAGGCCATGTTTCTGCTGTGGACAGACCTGTGTGTAATTTGAGCCCTTTGAGCTCATCTGTTTCATGCACTAAGCAGATGCACTAAACACAAAAACTTGTGGTGTGGTGAGAAAAAGCCTGTTGGTTTTCATTATCTGTCTCTTTTTTGATCATTGACACTTTTTAATATGGTAAAAACTGGATCTGGAAAATCACCACAAGACTCTCAGTTCAAAAGCAATTATGGTCTATTTAGATAGGAAGGTGGAATTGATGTGATATACATTTCTCTTTTCACCACTATTTCCAGTTTTGTTTCCTTGGAGCTTTTGATAATGTCCATTATCTGACCATCAGATTTCTAAACGCACAATCAGGTCAGTCTTAACAGCACTTTCACTGATAAGGAGGGAGTGCGTAAATGTGGAAAATATGCCGGTTAACTTTCCACACAACACTTTCATTGCACCGTGATGTTTCTGTGTATTTAAAGATTAACAATTCGAACCTAACCCTGAGATCTTCTGAATGATGACATTTGCTGAACCTCATTGGAAAGGCAAACTGTCCAGAATAAGGCGGCGCCCTTGCATTCATACTGGACACTTGGGTTTGGCCCACATGCTTCTTCCCAAGGTCTAGATTGGTCAAATATTTCTGTAAGCATTTCCTGAACTGAACTGGAAATAGATTCTGTGTGTGTGTCTGCACAAAGGACATTGTGTGTCATTTGCTGTACAAAGAGAATCACAAGTAACACAAACAATTCCTCAGGTGTCCCAACAAAACGGCAGAACAGCGTTAGTTTGTGTGTTTTTTTATGTTTTGTTATCTGTAGTAAAACTTCTCTAATATCAATCTATAATCTATAAGTACATTTATAATATAAAATAGCTAGATTGTAGAAAATTTTGCAAATGTGTGTTGCTCCATACAAAAAAGAAAAAGTCAAAAAGTAGTCTGAATATAAACGACTTTTTAAAATACTTTTCTAAATGTACTGTATTTAGCCCTGGTCAAAGAAGTAGGTGTAATTTGTTCACATACAGTCCCTAACATTTTCTGTCCCTAACATTATACAGCAATTTTTCTCTGTACTTTCCAATGGATGATGGATAAACAAACTCCCACACGTCTTACTATTTTAGAAACAGAAGGCAGTGTGACCTTAAATAAACAGAAGCAAATACACAGAATGCAGTTATGACATACACTAGCCATTTAGAGGACTGGCTGCTTTAGCACAAGTGTGGGATCACATCACAGTTGTATCTTCACAAGCTCTTTGCTGGGAAGTGTGTGAGGTTGTGTTTGTATAGTCATGTTTGAAGCAGCAGACAGATGAGGATGAATCAAATATAGCGATTGACATCTGGCTGTTGATGACTGACTGCACTGTATGGTAGTCATGGTTATGGTCATGGTCAAAGACGATGAGGTTCGCTTTGGGAGTCCATTTTGTTTCTTTGCTTTGAAAAATGCCTCACCCACAGCAGCTGTTGTTTCCCATGTGTCACCTTGTGTTGAGTGGAACCAGTCAATGGTTCAGTTCACCACTAGAGATTAATCAATCTGTCACTAGGAGTCTAAGCTCAAATTGTAGTCCCATTTGACCATGGAGCCATAAGACTTACAGGGACAGCAGTGGATTACCTGAATCTCATTCAATTCAATGGCCAGTTGCTCTACTGGTCTGCAAACATTTTTGACCACAGACTCCCTTACAGTAGTTGTTCAAGGTGTTTGTGCTATGTGTGATTTAGCACTATAACAAAACCTAGAAACCAGCATGTGACTGGTTCACTCACCAAAGTTATGACCAGTTGTAATCTACACTCTCAACGTTTCCCAGATACATCTTTGACAGAACTAAAATATGTCTAACCTAACATGGTGTTAAAGCAACAATATGACTTTAGGTCATATGACTAAGGTTATCTTGAGTGAGTTTGCTACAACTAGTTGAATGTTTCCATCAGCTCAAACGTTACTTTGATGCAGGTCAGTGGAGCCCAGTCATGAATGTCCTCCTTCTTCAAGAAGACACGTGCTTGCTGAAGTGCTTCTCCGACTGAGTAGTAAATCGGTCTCTCAGGTGGAGGGGTAGTGCAAAGGGAACACAAGTGCGTCATTGAGGCACAGCTTAGTGACTGCTGATAGTGAATTGGGATAACAATAGTGGAAGTGTTTATAGTGTTCAACACAGTGTTTTGCAGACAGAAACGCACAGGCCGTGAATGCTGAGAGGGGTTCATGTTGTAGTGGTACAGTGGAGGTATCTGGGAGTGGATGGCAAACACTGAACCGGAAATCCAGATGTAGGATTTACTGGTATCAGGTATACTGAACATGAGTAAGCGGGGTATGACACACCATAGAAGCCCATAACATAGCAGCCAATGATTGGTAAACAAATTGGTAAATCCAAGTCTAGAAATAGGGTGGAAAGGGTACTGACAGACAGAACAGATGCTCCAAGTCTTGTAATGGAGTAAAGAGGCTACCGGCCAAAACGGAACAGATGCTCTAAGTCTAGTTATGGAGTAAATAGGGTACTGACCGAAACAGAACTGATACTCCACTTCTAGTGCTGGAGTTAAGAGGGTACTGACCGACAGAACAGATTGTCTAACACTGAGTGAATGCTTGCCTTGGCCAAGGTAGTCTGGGTGGTGATGGTGAGTAGTTTCTAGGAAGAGGCACTACATGAGAGAGTGAATGGTTGGCAGAAGCTGGCAGTGTTCTGGCCAGTGACGGTGACTGGTGGTATTGAATGGCTTACAATAGGTATAGGTCAAGATGGTAGTCTGTGAGAGCCTGAACAATTTTGTTACTTGAGATACTAGTCTATGACAGAGTGAATGGTTCACAGGAAGTGGTTTGTACCTTAATGATTTATTTTATTAACTTTATCATAACTTAACCATTAATTAACTTATGATTTCTCATTAGAGTGGGCTCTGTACAGAGAGTTATACAGATAGAGATTATATTGTTATTGACTAAATGGCTTTGAGGCAGAGTAAATGATGCTTGACCGAAAGGTAGCGTATGTGATGATGTGAATGGTCTTCAGACAGAGAAATGGCGGCTTTGTCAGGGTATTATCAGTAGCTAAAGGTGGAGAAGCAGACATGACGCGGCATTACCGCTGCCTGGCCACCAATCCGGCTTACACTTTAAAGCCACAGTGTCCAAGGGCCATCCAGTCAGGCATCTCTCTCTCTCTTTCTTTTTCTCTCCCAGTCTCTCTGTTACACTTGCACAGTGTAAATATACAGTATATACATCCATCCATCCATCTTGTGTTTGGGTCTGCATGTGTGTACGAGACAAATGGAGTGAGTTTATGTTGTGTAAACAAAGGTGGTAATGTGTGTTCATGCTAGGGTGTGTGTGTATGTGTGTGTGTGTGTGTGTGTGTTTGAGATGTCTCGCAACACTTCAACACTCATTGGCGTTTGTGTTACTATCAGTATTGAGGGGGCCTAGCAAACAAACCATCTCCAAACACTGGTTGGACTAACTGAACTTACTGACTTTGGGTGTGTTTCTTGACATTACAGTTGTGCAACATTCGAGATGGAGATAGAGAGAGACAAATGGTTGGAGATAGATAGAGAGAGAGACAAAAGTGTCTCAGGGATACTTTGTGGAAATATGTCTTTTGGTCATTAGGGTAAGGGTAAATGTGAATGAGGATTAGTAAAAAAAACTTTGATTCTTGTCTCTACAGTGAAACACTGCAATCTAGACCTCTGACAGTCCATCATAACCTAGTCCAAGGGAGAGGCATTTAGCAAGTTGTTCTTCAGCCCAGATGGAGCTTCAGAAGATGGCAAATGGACATCACAGCAGTGACCTAAGCCCGGAGAAGATCATTTTGGAGGATGGGTGAGTGTGACGTTGTTTCTGCAAGTTACGCAGACCGAACACAGTACAATGCAAAAAGCACACAATACCTTCACCTTTTTGTCCACCTTAGGATAAAATATATTCATATATGTATATGCATATAAGATTCAAACACAAGGTTTCCATTTGGATTTGAAATCATGAAATGGGATGTATTAATTGTACCCACAGTTCGGTAAAGTGCAGTACAGTTTCACAGAGAGAGTTTCTCTCACTGGATGAGCATTGGCAGTCTTCTGGCACTTCCCTGTTTTGGGTAAAAAGAGTTTATTGGTTTCAAGGAACTTATAATTAAAAATGATCTTAAATGATGCCCTGAGCTGCTACTAAACCCCACTGTACCATGCTGAAACCTTGCTGGTCTCTGACCACCATCATTCCAAAAACATTCACCCAGGGATGATGCTCAGTGGCACACAACTGTTGTTTTTTCAAGATTGTAGGATTTATTTTTGTGTTCCTCAGGTTTGAAGGAGTGGAAGAACGTGAGGAGTTCCTACCTCATGGGAAAGAGGGAGGGAAGAAGGTGGTTCAGTTCACTGATGTAAGTGAAACATTAACCGCAATAAAGTTTTCTGACAGGGGGCTATTAATTCTACTACAACTGGTTCAAAAAGTCACGGTCATCTGTTCTCTATTTGATGTTAACTAAGGTGGAACCTCTGTATCTGGACAACTTGAAGGCCATTGTGCCTTACAAGATCAGCCCTCTAAATTAAAGTTAGATAAGTCAGCTTTATTATTCTAACACCAGCCATTTTCTACAGCTGCAGTAGCACACAATGGTTATAGAAAAGAATAATACAAGCTAAATTAAGCTGGTTAAGATGAATATTTAGGTTACAGAAATGGGGTGAATGTGTAAGGCTTACTCATGGGGTGTGCGATTGCACTTTTTTGTGTTAATTGTGTACAGTGTAGTTGAGCTTCGATTCAGTTCTTTCCTAGTAAAATGGTGATCCAGCATCCAAGTGTTACCTAAGACCTTTTAATGTAACTTGCTGTACATTCTAGATACTGTAAAGTTAGGTGCAGTAAGAGAAGTCAGACAGGACATTAGGTTTATTTAGCTTTTCTCATGGCATAATATGAATCCTTCTCTAAACATATGTGCATGTATGCAGTCCATGCAAAAGAATGAGTTAAAATAAGTAATGGGTATCATGAACTGCATTTACTTTAGACATACTGTACCATATACTATACTGTATACTACTATGTATTATAATGATATTTACAGAGAATTATTAATGTGTGCTCGGACTAAGACGGTTTATGTGTTACTTCTCTCAATACCTCTCCCTCTTCAATTTCTCTTCCTCTCCTTGTAGTTTGAGGGGAAAACTTCCTTTGGGATGTCCGTGTTTAACCTCAGCAATGCCATCATGGGCAGTGGCATCCTAGGACTGGCATATGCCATGGCAAACACAGGGATAATCCTGTTTGTGTAAGTAAACATCTCATCTCAGTATACCTGTGGGTGTTCATGTGTTATTGTCAGAGACGGCCAAAAAAGTGTCATGGCAACAGTTAATAATCAAGAAGCACCATTCAGGTTTTTTTCACAGAACTTTGCAGGTTAGCCTGAATCCGAGAGATGAAGTCTACTGATTTCACTGCCTCCTCACTCTCTAAGGGGATTACACCAACAGTCGTTCACGGCCAAACCTGCTGCTCCGTTCACATGACCACAAAGCCTGCTGCCTAGAAGGGTATATGGCGGGTAAACAGCCAGAATTATGTAAGGCTAAATCCAGGCTTCCGGCTCTCACTTTCCCTCTCATGCGTGCAAGGGCCCCAGCAGACTCCTCCAGAAGATCAGTTCAGCTGAGAGAGAGTTAGATGCCGAGATAGACGGAAAAGAAAAGAACACGATGTGTAAAGCAAGTAGAATATGGATGGATAGGGACCTCATTCAACCTATGTATATATATACAGTATATACCGGTATATACATGTACTGTATGCATTTAGCAGCCAGTAACATTTTGTCTACTGACAACCAGATAGTCTCCCCTGGAGCAACTTGGGGTTAAGTGCCTTGCTCAAGGGCACAACGCTGGTAGCAGGGATTCAAACCGGCAATTTCCAGGTATGGCAGCCAGGTTCCACCATGTGTTCCACCTAGTGTGCTGGAGTAGCGCTCCACTGTGTACTACCGGCATCTTAGTGTTTAGAAGGCAGAGGTTACCCCGTGGCCCAGTGTGAAGAGTGTCCTGGTCATGAGACTGCAGTCCTCATTGAGACACTGCCAGGACAGCCACCCTGTGACTCATGCACACACTCGACGCGTCGGCCAGCGTCACACAGACAGAGATAAGCTGCCCTTTGCGACAGGACGAAGGAATGCGTCTGTTTGGTTTAGACTACGCCATGCGTTGATATTTGCATTGCATGAATACACAGATTCTCACTATACAGTAGCAAACGTGGCGGAGATGTCATGTGATTTATGTCATGTGATTCATGTCATGTGATTAATATTTGCATTGCATGAATACACAGATTCTCACTATACAGTAGCAAACGTGGAGGAGATGTCATGTGATTTATGTCATTCATTCATTCATTCATTTCTCTTGCTGTCAAGCAGTTTGTTTGCCTGGCCCTCTGTTTTGAATTGCTTAATGTGTACTTGTGCATGTGTACGAATATACAGGTGTGAATAAGACATTGTTTTGGCCCCCACTCCTTCTGTCTTACTCTGCCTCACACACTCACTGACACTTGTGCTGTCCTAAATCTGATCTGAGGTGATATAAATAGTCTGTTGTGATCAGATCAAAGACAGGCCTGCCAGGACACGCTTGTGTGTGTGTGTGTGTGTGTGTGTGTAAGGAAGGGAGACGCATAGGGAAGCAAACTCTGGGCTTTTCAAGGGTCAACAGTCTGTGAAAACACTGACGGATGGCTAAATAGCCAAACGAGCAGAGCGTGTGTGTGGGGGAGGGGGTGGGAGGATGCTGTGTTGAAAGCAGGCTATGGGAGGCACTGTTGCTAATGAGATTACGGAATAAGACGGGGGTGTCATAGTCATTATCACTGTCAGGGGGAAAGAAGAACTCTTTGTGCCCTTCCAGGGATGTCATTCAGTGTATTTGTGTCTTTTAGTTTATGAAAACCAACAAGCCCAATTTAGCAGGTTTACAGTATGTAAACTAAATGTCTATTGTTGGGATAATAAAAGTATATCAGAGTTGTTGCAACTTATAAGTTGAGAAAAAGTATATTTAAGTTACCCAAATGGCATTATTTGTCAGGTTTCTTTTTTCTGAGATATTATTTTGTCCATTTTGAGGCTGTAAATATTGTAACTAAATCAGACTGGGACGTAACTAGCCAAGGCCATTCATTATTTACAAAGTATAACATATCTTTCTTGTATAGTTTTAAGATATTGTTGAATACTGTACGTCACAATATTGGTTGTGGGGTTAATTCCGTTTTCAGAGTAACTGACCTTGTACTATTTGGTGTAGGGTCTGAACGTGGCTCTTATGATGTAGCGGCAGGTCCAGCATCACAGCCTACAGTATGTTAAAAGGTGAATAAGCAGGGAATGGTCAGTGTCCATGTCCTCAGCCATCTCCAGGCCCCTGTCACTGGGCTAAGCTGTCATTGCAACACTGATTCAATTTTGCTGGCCTGTGTTGTGTCCTCCAAATGGACTGTGCTGTCATACTGCCCCAATCATAACCCAAAGAGAGTTTTCGAAATGACAGGCTTTCGGTTGCAGAAGCACAAATAAGGGGGAGCATCTCCTCATTACAGTGAAAATTGTTTGTACAGCAATACAATTTTGTCATTAGATTTCTTGCCTTATTACATATGAATGTGTTCATTTTGTTGTTTTTCTAGAATACTGTTGACGTGCATTGCTGCGTTATCCTCTTACTCAATCCATCTTCTTCTGAAAAGTGCTGGTGTGGTTGGTAAGGGCTGGATATTTTCTTCTTAAAGCATGAATATGTAATATGCAATTTGTCATTTGCAATATGTCATTTTAGACTGTATGATTTATACTGCACTGTGTTTAGGTTTGTGTGAATAACATTACTTGAATGTTCTGTCTCCTTTAGCAATGGTTATAAAAGATTTTATCTTTACATATGCTATGGCTTGTGGTGTAGTAAGTTTCTTTTAAAAGGACATGAAACAAAAATGGTGTTTCTATTTTGTTATGTAAGGAATTCGAGCTTATGAACAGTTGGGGAATCGAGCATTTGGACCCCCAGGAAAAATTGTAGCAGCTTGCATCATAACCATGCACAACATTGGAGGTGAGAGCATTGTTTATAATGATTAATAGGGTGGCAGATATCCCTACACTTTCTATGAACCTAGTAATCATAAAGCATTTCAACAACAGATTCCTATGGGGTTATAATAAAATCTTATAAGTATTGTTATTAGTGTTTACAACTGTTTTACATTCTCATGACTGTACTTGACTCTCCTGTAAGTTATTTCATAAGCCTTAGTGTTATAAAACATTATAAAGCTTCAAATTGTTAATAGTGCTTTCCTGTGCTCAATAGTAAAATAATAAATTGTGTGCTGCCATGGCTTTATGAATCAATCATTGCCCTTTATGAATGCATCTGTATTGCTTTATGAATACTTATAAAGAGTTCTCAAATTCTCTATACTATAAATAACTTTCCAACTTATATCCTTACTTTTGCATGGATCCACCCTACCTGAAAAGTAATAACAAATGTCTTGATCCACTAATTGCCCTGTTGCTTTGTTCTGTTATGGCAGCAATGTCCAGCTACTTATTCATTGTGAAATCGGAACTACCTCTGGTCATTCAAGGATTTCTAGGAAAAGCAGATAACACTGGGTAAGTGCAAATTGAAGGTCACACAGTAAAATCACTCTAGACCTTTCCATTCACTATTGTGCCTGGTTGTATGGTTTCTGACCAACGGGGACCAAACAACCTTGCAATCATCCAAAAACATCTCACCTTTGCCATGTGTGTTTGAAACCTGATGCAACTTCCTGTCTCCCCATTGTCAGAGAGTGGTACATGAATGGCAACTACCTCATCATCATTGTCAGCATTGTGCTCATTCTTCCCCTCGCCATGATGAAGCAGCTAGGTATGTCCGTGCATTCTCCTCCTCCATCACTCACTCTACTAGGCACATGTTTCAGGCTAACTTGAAACATTGCTCTCACCACAGGCTGATTTAAAGAAGACTTTTGCTTATCAATCACCTCTCCCATACAGTATGGGGGCAAAGGTGTTTATAAGCATGCAGAACAAGGCCAGGTAGATGAATCCTTGTCTACCTGAATACCACCATGTTTGTGTAATGTAGTGCTTCTGTGTGTCCCCTCATCAAGCTCTTACTGTTGCGTCTGATTTTCGAGCTGTTTTCATAGTTGTTAATGCACTTTAAATGTCTTGCCTATGACACATGCTTTGAAGGCTTTATGGTGTGTCTTTTTGATGGTTTCAGGCTACCTGGGATACACAAGTGGTTTTTCTCTTTCCTGCATGGTGTTTTTCCTTATCACTGTGAGTATATTTACAGTACACATTGTTATTTGGCTGTAAAACAGTCATTGAAGAATGATGAAGTTAACCAGGCCAGGAAGGACTGTTAAACATTCTATAAAAGCACAGAGAATATTCAGTGGTGGTTAGAAGAAAGTTCAGGGCTGAGATGAGATTTAGAGAGATGTGATTCGTTTAGCTACACTCTTATGTATTGTGTTGTATTTTTAGAGTGTGGCAGATCTCGGTGGTATATTGACATAGTAAAAAGAGATAAAAAATCGAAAAAAAATATTTCTGCACATGTTCTGTCACTAGGTGATCTACAAGAAGTTTGTCTCCGAATGTCCGGATCTTTCCATATCCAACTCAACGGACCACCATGTGCATAGTGCAACCGAATCCGTATACTCCACAGAGGCACACCCCACCGCAGGACTTATGCTGACAACCGGCGGCTCCACAGATGCCCACGAGCTTACAACAATCACAGAATACCTGACAACTGAGATACAGAACTTCACAGACAACACCACCGACTTGTTATATGAGCTCTTCAATTCAACTACAGCTGTCACTCTGAGTTCAACTGACGGGCATGTGGAAGTGACATCTGACCTTGTCCATGCGACCACTCACATCCCAAGCCCAGTGGATTATTTTTTGACCACAAGCTCAGGGGATATGCCCGTTCAAATGAAATCTGTGTCTGACGATGAGCACAGTATGGCAGATGACCACACCTGTGAGGCTAAAATGTTCACCATCAACCTTCAGGTGAGTGAAGGACCTTGTGTCCTTTTGTCCGTGTCTGTATCTGCATCTGAGAGAGCCTGATCTGTGTGACACTCAGGACAAGGAGCTTTCTCTCTACTACATTGGAGACAGACTAATATTACTGTATGAAATTTTACCTTCATTATGATGTGTATTAAAAGGAATTATCACGGGTGATTGGGGTGGGGAGGGGGTCAGATTTCTAAATAAATGGAATTATTCTACCCGAACATGGTAAGCTACCTGGTGGCTTGCCACTGAAAAGAGATGGCTTCCTTCCATTTCTTAATTTCTGGTATGAATTTCTTTGGATAAGCTGGTTCTGAAAATCTCCGCAGATCTTCAAACCCACTTGTTTCTCTTGCAGACAGCCTACACCATCCCCATCATGGCTTTTGCCTTTGTCTGCCATCCAGAGGTGCTTCCCATCTACACAGAACTGCGCGAGTATGTCCTTGACTCATCATTTGACAGAGTGCAAAGGCTGCCTAAACTATATACTAATTAAGCATGTGTTACTGTAAGACTATATACTTGAATGTAACTATGTGTAACTATGTAACTGTATCTTTATTTTAATATCCTTCGACAATTTTGGCAACAAAAACTTTGTATACTGTTTTTTGACCATTATGAAGCATTTGCTTCCAAAAAACAGTATCCTCTATATGAATGAATAGCTGATTCTCCCATTGGTTTCACGGCATCTGTGTTGGTTAAAGAGCAAATTTGTTTTTCTCCTTGCAGCCCTTCCAAGAAACGCATGCAGGGTGTTGCCAATATTTCCATAATGGCCATGTTTGTCATGTACCTGCTCACAGCCATCTTTGGTTACCTCACCTTTTACGGTAGGAAAGAGTCTCCTTTTTGGCTCTCTTATGCCAAGGAATTACATTTTGCCCTTAAAGTTATAAGTAAGATACAGCAAAATGTTTTTGGGCCAAACAAGAAGAATATTTTTATTTATTTCACATTGCTTTGTGAGAGCAATTGTCATGAAAAAAGATTTGCCTTTATCCATGTAAATGGTTTCTTGAAAGAGGAGAAATCTGACATTTGTGTTTGTGTGTTTACTTTGACAGACAAGGTAGATGCTGAACTTCTGCACATCTATAGTAAGACCGATTCTCTGATCCTCTGTGTGCGTTTGGCTGTGCTGATGGCAGTGACCCTCACTGTCCCAGTGGTCCTATTCCCAGTAAGACCATTTCTCCACACCCTTGATATCGTACCAGTAACACTGAAATACACTGAAATCCACCCTTTCTGCTCAGTTCCCCACATTATTTGGAATTGGGGCTGTATCATTTAAGTAGGACTCACTGAAACTGTTCTTCTTTACCCAGATCCGCAGAGCTGTGCAGCAGCTGTTGTTTGCTGATAAGCCTTTCCAGTGGGCTCGCCACATCATCATAGCCTTATGCCTCCTCTTCATTGTCAATATCCTCGTCATCTGTGTTCCCAACATTAGAGACATCTTTGGCTTTATTGGTGAGTTCTTTAAAAACTACTGATATCTAGTCATTTTGTTGTCATTTAGTTTATCGTTATTATTATTTCATCAATGCATTGAAATGTAAAGACAAAGATTGAATGTAGCATCAACAATACATTGAAATGCTAATCTTCTAATTCAATAAAAGGTATGCTACTGCAAAGTGATAAAAAATATTTGACCTATGGATAAATTACCATGTAATTAGCACTTTAAACCTTTGTCACAACTAGTTCTCAAATACCTTATCTTAGTGAAAGTTTTACAAAACAACATAAGTTTTCAAAAGCTTGTTGTTGCAACTGTTTAGGGGCCACCTCTGCTCCCAGTCTCATCTTCATTCTACCTGGAATCTTCTACCTGCGCATCATTCCTGAGGAGCAGGAGCCTATGAGGTCCAAACCCAAGATTGGGGTGAGTGTGTCAGCCTCAATGTCTCAGTCTCTCTGTTTGCTGACAAACTGTTTTTCACAGCCTACAAAAGTGAATTGAGAATCTGAAGATTCATTGTTCCTTATTTCTTTTAAGTCCCTTGTAGGCCTACCCTGAACTGTGCACTGATACTAATAGTACATTATTTACAAATATTATTAATATGTTTTACTATAATAACTCAAGAAGGCTTGAAACCAAATAGAAGTGTCCAAATGCGTTTTTCCCATATTTCTAGGCGATGGCGTTTGCGGTTCTTGGGTTCATCTTTATGGTCATGAGCATTTCCTTTATCATCCTCGACTGGGCATCAGGACAGCAGCGGAGTGGGGGCGGGCACTAGCCATGCAGCCAGCAACAGCAACCAATTGTGAAACAACCCCCCCCCCCCCCCACCCCCACACCTGCCCAATCACCCTCACAGCTCTTGGACAAAGTCAGGCTGGAGGTGGAGCAAAACCAGCACAGCACAGCACCAATAACAGGCTTCAACGATACAGGCAAAAATGGTATAACTAACTTAACTCAATTCTCTGGAGGAAGCTACTTCTCACAATACTGAAAACGGGGAGGGAGGAAGGCAATTCTGCCTGTGTTATGAAACACTGACTTACTATGTAGGTTTTGATGTTCTCAGGCAAAGTCAATGCAACAGCCGAAAGCTCAACAGGCAAACTTTCACACCCCACACAGATTTGTTACACTGCAGTGTATTGTGTGTCTGTGCGAGGAACCTATGTGGTAGAACGTGAGCATGGGAGGTGAAAGGGATTATTTGTCTTACAATTAACAACCCTGTACGTTTATTTATCAGTGTACACATAAGAGTCCTTCATTGCCAAAAACAGATGGTAGGTCTCATGCCATGGAAGTTTGTCCCTCCTGCCTCCTCTCCCAAAAACAGTTCCTTCCCATTGGGAAATATGAGGACATGAACAAAACCCATCAACAAAAGCCACTAAACACTGACATCATGACATGACAAGAAATGTACAGCTTCTGATAATTTTTGAGACTTTAAATGCAATTTATCCAAGTTTATTTTGGATAATTTATGCAAATATTAATTTATTCATTCATGCTGTGTTTCTTACCCCAAGTTTTTCTTTAATGGTGCAAGTTACAGAATGATCTTTACGTAAGATGTATTCAGGGGGCTTTCCTAAGGAGAAAAAAATATGATTATTTTTTAGTTTATAGTTGACTGTAAAAGTCCCTGTTACTTTTTTATAACTCAGGAATCATGCCATCCTTATCTCGGACATCTCTCTGTAATACCGCAGACTAGACTGTATGTCTTAAATTTCTATTTTCCAGAGGCAAAGTAAAAGCATCTCCTTAACATGTAACTGTTACATTGGTCATTGAAATCTTGACAGTGATGTGCAGATTTGACTGCCAGTGTTGGTATATCACTAGTCCACACGGTGGAGCTATTTGTATCTTATCTATTTTTCTGCTGGCCCTTCTTTTGGTGGGCCAGTATGGAATGAGAATGTGTTGAATTGAGATGGTAAAGTGTATTAAATTATTAGGCAAAATTTCAAATAAGAGATGTACAGTTTCATTTACAACTTGATTGTATCATGTAATTTTTGATGATGTAGATAGAATAATCTAATCCCATCTCATGTAAATGCTTTTTTTTTCATTTGACGTTTTGAATTGTCTTTTTTTTAATATGTGACATTTTAAAGGAACAGCAGTGTATGTCTATGTATATAATTGATTAAATCTAAAGAGGTGAAGTAAGTGCAGTAGGCACTATTAAAAGTATTTAGTGCAGTATCAGTGTTTCCTTCGCTTCTCTGTAAAATGACCAAAGTAATTGCAATGTTCTCTCACCTTAAGGGCTTTATCCTCTTATGACAAACAGTCTTGTCAATGTGTTTTTGTCATTCTTTTTTGTTCAATAAACTGCAAAAAATGTAAACATGCTTTTAATTGCTCTTTTTGTAGATATGAGCAAATTAAAGTGGTGTCTGACATATAGAAATATATATTGACACATGTAAACCGTGAGGGGAGCTTGTAAAACTGATTTCTTATTTAACCAACCAAGAAATTACACATTTTAATCCAAAGCCATACTGAAGTTAAAGTGACTCACTATATGAGCCCCACTAACCTAGCTAGTGTTACAGACCTCAAACATGAGTTACCTGTATACAGAAGATGCGTCCTGTTTGATACCGGAAAGAACAGACAAGAGACAACAGACAAGAGTCATCAGTTGTGGCGTGTTCACTCAGCGGGCTATCCTCTATTTGAGGGACGTTTATTTCTCTCCACTGTTTAACATAGAATACAATATTCATCATCAGTACTTAACAGTTACTCTTACAATCACATGTATTTAAAACTCTGTGTAAATTATTTTCCATGTAAATTATTATCTGTGGTTAACCTACATATTACTGTTAACTGTTAACACACATCTTAATCAGCCTCAAGAAATATTTCACTATTCCACTCTTTTGTTAAAGCCAGCTCGGCTTAGCTAGTTTCCCCATTCTACTATCTGAACACTTTTATACATTTTTTTCTAGACGTTATTAATAAAACCGTCAGGTTTCTCTAAACCAAACAACAGCATAATATCTAAACTTTCTATTTCATGAACACAGTAAAATGAATTGAACGGTTTCAAAGAATAAATCACATTCATATGGTGAAACAGAATTTCCCAGGAGCCTTTTACATACAACAAAAACTTCATCTCTTTTCTTTGCTGGTTTCCCAGTTCCAACTCTGCGACTGGATTCAGTAGGAGATGGATTCCTCCGTGGGACACCGGTAGAATCACTGGTATGTGTCGCATCTTTCCTGTTTCCAGTTCTCGGGTTATATCTTAACTCATAGTAGGTGGAATCATCTTCCTACCTAGAACTCATTTCACCGTTCAGTTGCAGTTCTGTCTGTCGTACCGTTTTTCTCCTTCCCGCTCTCTCTTGGTTTGTTCTTGTTTTCTCCCCTGAAACTGGTAGATCAACAGGCAAATCATTGACAAGATGCAATAGGTTACGGTGCAGGACTTCTTTCCATCTCCCTCTGAAGCGATCTTGTAGACTGGACTATCCCTGATTTGTTCCTGCACAACGTACACAGAATTCTCCCAATATGCCCTCAGTTTGCCAGGACCACCTCGTTCGCCAAGGTTTCGTACCAGCACCCGATCTCCAGGTTGTAACACTACTCCTCTTGTGTGCTTGTCATAATACTTCTTGCCTTGTGCACTTGAGTTCTTGCTGTTCTCAGAGACTATCTGGTATGCCTCAGTCATCCGCTTTGTCCACTTTTCAACATAACTCCTCGCTGTCAGTGGTTCCTTGTCTATGGTCAGCCTGAGCAGCAAGTCAATGGGCAACCGTGGGTGACGGCCGAAGAGCAGGAAAAATGGTGAGTACCCGGTTGCTTCATGGCGCGTACAGTTTTACGCATGTACAATCTGGGGAAGATGCTCTTTCCACCTCTCCTTCTGCTTCTCACTCAGGGTCCGCAGCATCTGCAACACAGTCCTGTTAAATCGCTCCGCTGAGTTGTCTTGGGAGTGATAGGGAGTTGTGCGTGAGTGTCCTACTCCACTCATCGGTCCTATCTAGCTCGTTTTTGAACTCACGGCCCTGATCGTGGTGCAGTTTTGAATGGTAACCGAATCTCTATAGTCACTGAAAATCTTCTCAGCTGCTGTCCTGCCTGACTTATTGCGGGTGGGGTAAGCCTGTGCATATCTGGTAAAATGGTCTACCACAACCAGGATGTACTGGTAACCTCCCTTGCTAGGTTCCAGATGAAGATAATCAATGGAAACAAGCTCCATTGGTAAGCTTGTGCTGATGCTGGACATTGGGGCTCTTATGTGAGTGACTGGCTTCTTTTGCTTTATACACTGTCTGGTAACATAAGTTTCAATATCACGCCTTATGTATGGCCAGTAAAACCTTTGTCTTGCCAAATTGAGGACCCTTTCAGTTCCAACGTGGCCCATGTCGTTGTGTAGTTGTTTGAGTACCAGTGATTTAAGGCTGGTAGGTAAGACTAACTGACGTCTCTCTCCAGTCTTACGATACAGAACTCCATCCTCAACATGGAGCTTGGTCCATTCATGCATCATTTTTCTGACTGTACCCGTCACACCATGTTTCATGTCATCTGTGAGAATTTGACTAGATTCTTTCATTTTTAGGATCTCACCTATCACTGGATCTGACCTTTGGGCCTTTTGCAGCTCGGCTGGGTTAATGGGTTGTATGGGTTCCCTACTGCTTAATTCAGCCTGTGCTCTTTGTGACAGGACTAAGGCAGCAATCCATGCAATGTCTCCATCCTTGTCCGCCTTGCAGCCTTCCCATGTGGCAGCAACAGTCTCTCTTGGCAGCTCTTCTGTACACTCTGAGACAAATTTGTCAATATTGAGTGGGAAACGGGATAGAGTGTCTGCGTCAACGTCTACTTTGCCAGGTCGGTAGTGTATGTCTAACCGGAAATCAGACAGTTCACCCACCCACCGAAAGCCTACAGCATTCAACTTGGCAGTCCGCATGATATATGTCAAGGAATTATTGTCCGTGTAGATCAGGGGTTCTCAATGTTTTGATGAGTGAGGGCCAATTTAGCAACTCAACACTGAACTGAGGGCCACCAAAGGGGCGGGGTGGGTGGGGGTAAGAAAAATAATTCCATTTGTAACTATTGTAATGACCATATACTGGATCTATCCAGTTTAGATTGTGTTGCAATTAACACATTTTAATGCGGACTTATCATTTTAATCAGACTTATCATGATTTATTGCACAAAACTAGGATAAGGGATTAAGCCGGGATATCTTGACTATACTGACAAATGATTGGTTAAATCAGCCAGGATAACCAAGATATCCCGGCTTAATCCCTTATCCTAGTTTTGTGCAATAGGCCCCTGCTTGCAGATCAGGCAAACAACTTTTTCCAACTTATGAGGTTCGACAAAGTAATCAATTGTTCATTTATCTTATTTTCCATCACCATTAGCCCAATTGCGTTTTCTTCTCGAGGAACCCGGCTCCTGCTCTCTTTCTCGTTCCTCCATTATCACATGGCAACTAATTTAACGATGCCTTCCTGGGAGTAAGGTCAAGAGAATCGGGACACCTGTAATTACTGCTTAGGCCGCCTGTAGATGCCGCTAAACCCCCCTATGTATTCTTTGAAAGCTGCGCAGGCCTACAGTTGTAACAATTTGACAAATTTAAATATGTTATCGCAGGCCGCCAGAAATATTTTTGCGGGCCGGACTTTGAGAACCCATGGTGTAGTTGGTGAAATGTGGGGCGTAGAACAAGTAATCCCTGAATTTCTCGCAGACGGCCCACTTAAGTGTGAGAAATTCAAGTTTTTCCTGAGTGGAGCTTGTAGTTTCTTTCGGCTGGTGAGAGGGTCCCTGAGCCATATCTGGTTACTCAAAGTTTACCACCTTGTTGCTTGTACAGGACTGCTCCCAGTCCTTTATCAGAGGCTTCCGTGTGGAGCACAAATGGTAGCTCGAAGTCTAGATAACAGAGAACCGGGGGATTCGCCAACATGTCAATCAGCTTTCGCAGTGTCTCGTGGTGTGGCTCAGTCCACTGTACTGGGGTCTTGGAGGCTAGTTGGGTGCCTTTTCCCTTCTGTCCCCCACCCCTTCCTTGGTACTGCTCTGAGATTGTTTTCTGCTACAGCAGTTCATAGATGGGTTTTGCCAGCCTTGAAAAATCTTGGATATATGAGCGATAGTAGCTCAAAAACCCCAAAATTCTCCTCACCTCTCCAACAGTTGCAGGTTTTTCCTTCATCAGTGCATACTCTGCCTCCAGATCCTTAGGATCGATGCGCACGCCCTCAGCCGAGACCAAACAACCTACGTATCGCACCTCCCATCTGAACAGGTCACATTTTTCGGGCCTGAGTTTAACCTCAGGCCCCTACAGGGCTCTCAGGACCAGTCCACTCACATGCTCCTCGAATATGCGAGCATAACACAGAATGTCATCCAAGTATGGAATGCAACACTCGTCTTGAAGGGAGGAAAGCATTTCTTCCATGCTGCGTTGAAATGTAGCAGGTGCGTTTGTTAGTCCAAAAGGTATACACATCCACTCATAAAGACCCCAGGGGGTAATGAATGCAGTCAGGTGACGTGACCCCTATAAACCCCTGGTGGTACACCTTCCCTTGGTCGAGAATGGAGAACCAACTGTACCCACCCAGGATGTCTGTGAGGTCTTGGATTCTCGGTAAGGGGTGGCGGTCTGGGATGGTGCGCTGGTTCAGGAGACGGTAATCAATACAAAGCCTGAGCGTGCCATCTTTCTTACACACGCAGACGATAGGTGCTGAGTAAAGCTGGATTTATACTTCTGCGTCGCGTCGACGCAGACACCGTCGCAGACACCTTCGCCAACGGTTTTGATTTATACTTCCGTGGTCAATTTATACCTCTGCGTCCGCGTAATTGCTACGCGTGGCAGTTCACCGCCACAACGCTAGGGGGTTGTCCAGTTTAGAAAGGGTCCTTTGTGTGTGTGCTTTCCGGTCGCAGTCTGTGGAGACAGTGAGAGAGGATACTTTAGGAGTTGGAGCTGATCGATATTGAACAGCAAATGATTCTGATACAGATGATGAAGCGGAACAAGAAGATTAATGAAAAAAAAGACATTTGGTCAAGATTTCACATAGTATCAGCAGCCCAACACATGAAAAGGCACTTGGGCGACAGCCCATCTCGAAAGCACAGTTTCTTATATCTTTTAGTTTTACAGCTTCTTATCTCTTACACTTTTACCACAAATTCAGAAATAAACAACGCATTGGCATCATCTATGACAAATACAAATCTATGCAATATAGTTAACATTGTAGTTAACATTGTAAGCACTGGGTCGGTCTTGACGGTCTTGTACACACAACGCACTGGAAAGGTGGAGAACCAGAAATGATGTAAAGCGGACCAATCACAATCCATGACGTCTGCGTAGGTCTGCGTACCGTGTCGGCGACACTTTGACGCGTAGTCAGGATTTCTTTCATGTGCACGAAAGGTGTCTGCATAGTGTCGGCGAAGGTCTGTGTAGTGTCGGCGAAGGTCTGCGTCGGCGCGACACAGAAGTATAAATCCAGCTTAAGGGGATTTAGACTTCACAATCCACCCTCTAGCCAGGAGGTCTTCAATTCAATTTAATTCAATTTTATTTATATAGCACATTTTTACAAAAGGCGTGTCTCAAAGGGCAAGGCGCATTTTTACAAAAGGCATGTCTTCAATATACTCCTCAACCTCTTTGTAAGAGGCTTGGGGATGGAGGTATATGATTTCTGGATGGGATTATTGTCATTGAGCGTAATAGACATTTCCAAGTTCTTAATACACCCCATGTCATTGTCGTCTCGTGCGAATGCTCCTCTCGCAACATTTCCTTCACTATTCTCTGCTGGTCCTCGTTTAAGTGGCCATGTCGACTGGTGGGTCCCATTGTTCCGCCATGTCGTCTCTCCTGTCACATTTGTCCAGCTGAACTCTGGGGCAAACGTCATTAGCTTCCGGAGTAACACTTATCCTAGCCGGGTCGAGCTCACCAGTTTGTACCACTTTAACTACTGATTCAATGCTCCACAGTGTGATTTTGCAGGGCAGAGTCACATCATGTTTCATATGGTTACCAATGGGAACTCGCACATAGGGAGCTTTTGCTTAGCAAATCTCAATGAGGCTGTCACCTACATCAAGCTGTTGCAACTGAAGATTGATCTCATCAGGTTCAAAGAGCACAAGTGACTTTGATGTGTTAAATGTGGACGGTACTCTTAACTCTGCACTTAACGTACCTGACCTGGCCAGCTGGTTTAACCACATCATGTGGCCCAACCTTCAACTCTACCTTACTGAGATCAGCCTCATTGATGAATTTTGTTTGGATAAGGTTGACTAGTGCAGCAGCTTTGTCCTCCTGCAGGTGCATCGCACCGCAAATGAGGTTCACGAGAGTGGGGATGAGGGTCCCTATCGTCTTCTGATCCCAGGATCAGTCGCTCAACCACATTGAAACCAATCAGGGGGCGGTCTAAGGGCACGCTACTTACCAGGAAGGGCACTTGTATCACCATGTTTGGATCACTGCTGTTCGGAAGGCTCACCATTGCGCCCACCCAACCCTCATATGGCAAAACAGTTCCATTGGCAGCCAGCACACTGAGATCCTTCCGCCCAATCAGTTCAGCCAGTGGTCGCGGCTTGTGGTCTGGGAGGTAGGTTTTTACCCACTGAGAGTCGAGGAGGCTCACTTGAGCACCAGTGTCCATTAAACAGTCTACCTTATAACTGTTGATGTAGCACTTGATTTCACATTTCCTTCCCACTAACTGTGCCACATTTAGCTGTGTTTCAGCTTCTTGGTCGGTGTCTGAGCAAGTGACACAATTGGTTTGCACATTGGTCTGGGTTCCTAGTGGTATCCCTACCTTGCTCAAAGCATGTACATTAGCAGAGCGTTGACCTAAGTTCTTTGCTTGCCACCTTTTAAGACATCCAGCTGCTCTGTGTCCTTCAGCTCCACAAATGAAACAGTGGTTACATGCATCTGTGCCATTTTCAACACACTTAGGACAGCCATATCTCTTAGCCTCCTTCAAGTTGAGCATTGTGAGCATTGGTTACCTTTTGCCGAGAAGAATATCCAAGCCTTCGCTGTCGCCCGCTCTCCTCGCTGGATATTTTATTTACCTGTCTTATCAGCGCTTTATCTGATACTGAGTAGTCAGCTAGAAAAGGCTTCAGTTCATTTTGAATGTCACTGTACTTCGGGAGGAGACCCTGATGAATAGTGCACAGAAACACATTCTGGACAGTACGAAACTCATATTCAATGTCCTTGTTGTCCTGTTGTCCATCGCTGGAGCATTGACGATGGTTGTTTTGTGTAGGTAGGTTTTTAGAAAAATATACATCTTAACTCCACACACACTGTGACTAGTTGGACACAAACATGAAAATCTAACACACAGTGTGAAGCAAAAGCAAAACTATTGCTAGTTGCGATGTAGTCCTGCACTACTGGTCTCCTTTGTCACATAAATAGGATTATGCTTTTTAAAACCATTGTCTAATACAGTAGCCTTTGATGATGTATCAAATGTCTGACATTGTTTAACAGATGTTATCAGTTGTTCTACTGTGTGTTTAATGGTGTTCATGGTGTGCTTTATTCAGCTGTGCCAAAATACAAGCATCAGATGCTGGTTCGGATGATGTGTTGAAGCAAGAGTTGCTGTTGCTCAGTAAGTATGGTTCCACTGCATAAATATGAAACTTTTATGAGGCAAGAATTTTTTTAAAAAAATGGACATCTTTCAGCTGTTTGTGATTGTGAAGTTTTCCTGTCCTAATCACTTGTTGATTGGTTTGTCTATTGTTTAGTAGTTGGGGTAAATGGGGTTTAGTAAGTGGGAGAAATGTGTGAAAATATGTGAGTATTTTAGGCAGACAATCTAGGCAGACAAACTTGAATTTCTTTTAGGTTCAATCAAGTGAATAATTAAGCGTGTAGACCTCCACTGAAACACAGCTACTGCTTAATGCATCCTGTGTCGTTTGTTATGTTGGTTAGTGTGTGTCATCACCCTCATTGATCATGTTAAAGGAGACTTTATACTGTCTTGGTATATTCACAGTGTTTTTTATTTCCAAGGTGTCCACTGTTGTCTGCCGTCCCCTAAGCAAGGCATCTGGCTGAACCAAGACTTCCAGTGAGAAATACCATATAGTCATCATCCCTGTCTTCTGATCACAACCAACACCCCCCTTTATCTGGTCGGCCTGTGTGCACCTGGGTTGGCCAGCCTGGTGAATCAACATAATCACTTATCTGACAGTTACTGGATCACATCATTTATTCTCTTGACCAAAGGACCTCTTGATCAAATTCAATTAAGTCTAATTACTTAATATTTTTTAATAAATTCATAATTTCTGGAACAATTGACCTTCATGGTATTCAGTCTGATTGTGCAAACTGAAGTCCTTTTTGTTCAATGTTTAGTAGAATGACAATAAAATATATTTGATCTTAAAGAAACTTCTGTGTTCTCTGTGTACATCATGTGTTGATGTGCTCATGTGTTGATCCTTTAAAATATTATTGTTCATCTGCTGGCATGTTCTGACCATTGCCATTGTTAAGGTCAGCAAGGTCAAGGCTTAACCTCACACTTATGTATTTACTGACACTTTGACAATTTGGCATGTATCATTTTATATGTATCAGAATACATTAATTCTGTAGGCACTGTAGTGCCTCTGAAGTTTGGCTCTGTCCTGTCAACACAGATGCAGTCAGAAGGACGAGGATAGTGACGGTCATCCCTCGGTCTCAGAGATCCATGGTTACCTACAAAACCTACGTTCTGTTTCGACCTCGCTCTGACCGTCACTACGGTCTAAAAAAGGGATGACACATACCAAAAGAGTCGCGAGGGCCCAGAATCAATTATTAAAACCTCGCTCGGCCACGGACATGAGGGCGACATCGCCCACTGAAGTTGGGGCGAGTGACATCCACCTTGTAAAATCTAGTAAAAGTGCATGCCGTTGACCATGATATCATCAGCTGCCTGCCAAGGGGACCATTATCTGCGCCATGATGAAAGGCTGAAATGGCTGCCGCGTAGACTTTCACAGTACTGGCTGCCTTGCCTTGATCCAACTGGGACTGCAAGAAGCGCAAAACATGTGGCACAGGGCAAGCTGCTGGCTCGAGGCCCATGCTGGCACACCAATCTGAAAAGATCCTCCATCTGAGTGCATAGGCAGCTCTAGAGGAAGGAGCCCTGGCGTTCAGTGTGTCCTGAACTGACTCATCTAGGAGTTCAGAGACGGGCTCTGCAGAGAACAGACCCACAGCCGCAGGGCTTCTAGGTTCGGATGCCAGATCCGCCCGCCTGCCTGCGAGAGGTCTACTCTGCATGGCAACTGCCATGGATGACCCTGCAGCAGCTGGAGCAGGTCTGGGAACCAAGGCCTCGCTGGCCACCGGGGAGCCACCAACAGGACTGAGTGGCGGAACTCCTGAATCCTCCGGAGGACCTGCGCTATGAGCAGCAGTGGAAGAAAAGCGTACAACAAGTCTGTCGGCCACTCTTGTGACAGAGCATCTAGGCCCAAGCTGTCTCCGTGCCCCATGAGGGAGTACCACTCCGGGCAGTGTGTCGTCTCTGCCGAAGCAAAGAGATCCACCTGTGCGACCCCATACCGCATCCAAATCTGGCTGACAACCTCAGTGTTCAGCCTCCATTCTCCCGGGAGTGGCCCCGTCCTGGAGAGAATGTTGACCGCTCTGTTCTCCTCGCTCGGGATGTGCACTGCCGCCATGCCCATGTCAGGAGCTCCTCTGCCAGCTGGAGGCATCGCTGAGACCTTGTGCCCCCTTGGTGGTTCACATGGTACACCGCTGCTGTGCTGTCCGTTCTCACAAGAACGTGTTGGTGTTGTAACCCCGGCAGGAATCTCTGCAGAGCAAGATGGATAGCCTTCAGTTCGAGAGCGTTTATATGCTCCTGCGTCCACGGGGGTTGCCACGTGCCCCTCGCCGTCCGCCCTTCCCAGACAGCTCCCCAACCTGTCAGGGACGTGTCTGTAGATATGACCCGTCTCCTGTGGGGAAGGCCCCCCAGCGGGACACCTCGGAGCAGGAACTCCCGGTCTCTCCACGGGTGTAGAGCCCGAATGCAGGCCCGAGACACACGCAGTCTCACCTGCCTGTCATTCTTCGGGTGCAGATGAAAAGCATTGAACCAGTACTGCAGGGGGCGTGCCCTAAGCAGGCCAAGAGGAACTACTGCTGCTGCTGCAGACATCAAACCCAGCAGCTTCTGAACTCTGTGAGCAGTAACCCGACTGTCCAAGTGGAAATGTGGTTGCAGGTTGCTCTTCTTCTGATTGATGGTGAAGCCCAAGAATTTGATTTGGGCTAGAACCACCTCGCGCACTACCTGCTCTCGGGAGGGGGCGCAAATGAGCCAGTCGTCCAAATACGGAAGTATTTTCAGACCGCGAGCCTGGGGGACAGGGCAGCTGATGCACGCAGGTAAAAACCCTTGGGGAAAGTGAAAGGCCGAAAGGGAGGACCTGTAACTGGAACACCCTGCCCTGGAAGGCAAAGCACAGGAAAGGCCTGTGTTCTGGGCAAATCGGGATGTGGAAATACGCGTCCTTTAGGTCCAGGGATGTGAACCACTCCCCCTGTCGGATGGCCTGCATCACCACCCGTGTGTGGACCATTTTGAAAGGCAGCACCTTGAGGCACTGATTCAAGGGACTGAGGTCGAGAACAGGGCGATGTCCGCCGTCTTTTTTGGGAACAATAAAATACTTGCTGTAAAACACAGTGAGCTGTGTGCTGGGTGGCACTTCTGTGATAGCCCCTTTCAGAAGTAGCTCTTGAACCTCTTTAGCAAGTACGGACACTAAAACCGGGTCTTGTACAGACGTTACTTAGACCCCTGAAAGTCGGTAGCCATGAGCTACCGTGGCCACAACCCAGGGGTCTGGCACTATCCCCTCCCAGGAGGTCCGTGACAGCTGGGAGGGGCAATCGATGGGCGCGCCCGGGATGCTATGCAGGACGACTGCCGCGGGCTGCAGTGCCTCGGCCTGCACTCCCGCTTGCAGCCCGCTGCGGACGTCTTCCCGAGGCTTGGGGAGTTGGGGCTGGTCTTCTACCGAGTGCACAAAACCGCTGGTCCCTAGAGACCTCTGGGTGTTTGCCGTTGGGGGAGGCCGGGCAGCTAGCCTCGGCCTATACCTGCCTACCGACACCCTGCTGCCTGTTGAGACAGGCTTACGGCACACATGCTGGACAGCTTCCCTCGATGCTGCAGTGCACTCAGCGTGGTCGAGCACCTCCTGGGAACCTGGATGGAAGACATGCCCAGGGGCTACAGGAAGATTTAGCAGCTCCTGTCTGATGGCTTCGGGCAGGGAGGTCTGTGCCAGCTAAACCTGCCTACAGCACAACACTGCAGAACCCATAGCGTCTCCCAGATCTCTCGTCAGCTGGGAGTGGGATGAAACAGCTGCATCCACCAGAGCTGTATCCATCCGCCAGTGTGATGGCCAGAGCATTACCCATAAGGGTCGCTCGTGCCGCAGCATTAAAAGAACGTGTGGCCAGGCGGTCCGTCCTGGCACACTCGCTTATGAGGGCAGCGTGGATTGAGTGACACCCCTATTAGGCCCAGTGATGTCAGTGCGGCATGTCCCTGAGTCCCGTCTCTGCAGGGTACCTAGCCGTTGCCAGCTGACCGCAGCCTGCATTGTACTGCAGGAGCTGCATCAACTTACCCCGCGATAACTTAAGCATTGCAGCGTAGTCATCTGGCACCGGTATGGGGGTGGTGGGGTAGCACGAGGGACGCCTTCCCATATACCACCTGAGGGAGTCGGGGCAGGTGGGGGCACCCCAAGGCCCAAGATGTTGGCAGCGCTCAGCACCCGTGACATGAGGGAGCCAACTGAGACGACGACTGCCTTCATTGAGCAGTCAGTCGGCTCTGCACAGTCTGAATGCAGGACTCCCTGGAAGTCGTCCTCACCTCTTGTGCAGTCTGCCTCCGAGTGGGAAGCATAGATGGATAGCACATCCACATCGCTCTCTTCCCCCTTCTCAAAATTGCAGAACTGCAATTGCATTACTGTCGAAATTGCAGTCGGTAGCCATAAGCTACCGTGGCCACAACCCAGGGTTGTGGCACTATCCCCTCCCAGGAGGTCCGTGACAGCTGGGAGGGGCAATCGATGGGCGCCCCCGGGATGCTATGCAGGACGACTGCCACGGCCTGGTTGCCTTTCTCCTCGGCCCTCACATACGTAGCCGCCTATCAGGGTGGCCCGACGCTGTCTTTCACCTCTAGAGAGGTCGCAAGCAGCACTGCAGGGGTTGTCAACATTTTCCAGGACGTGGGCAGCCCCAAGATACATGGGGCACTCTCTGTGCCCATCACTGGCCGTCATCAGGGCGGTGCAGATCCTGCAGTAGTGGGAAGCCATCACACCACAGAAGCTTAGGCGGTCTTGACGCCTGGAGTCCTTCTTGACGAGACCACCACAGTATTACGGTGGCCCACACCAGCGCACGAATGGAGTCCTTCTTGACCCGACCACACACAGTGGTGTAGGGCGAGGCAGAGGCGGACGCGGGGGGCACCGGCAGGAAAAGGAACAGTAGATGGTGTTACAGTGGCCCGCACCAGCACACAGATGCAGCTAGCGGGCACACACTAGCCCCACCGGCTGCGTACCAGGGGCGTGGCGGAGGAGGCAGCACAGAGGGGCGCTGCACGAGTGTGTGAAAGTACCTGTAGATGGACAAGCAAGCAAGCTGTGGAGAAAGAGAACACAACAGCAGCCTTCCAAAGTAAGCCAGGCTAAAGTGAAAATGTGAGGATTAGATGTGTGCCCAGTTAGGCCAAACACACTTATGTTGAAAATGTAATCAATGAGTTTAAATTGGAAATATCTGTTTTTCATTTTGAAGGTTTTTTTTTTTTTTTTTTTTTAAGTATCACTCTCACTTGCTGTTTAACAAGAAGAACACATCATTATGGATATCAATATTTTTTTTTAATGGTAACACAGTGCGACATACCCAGACCAGTAGATACCCAGACAAATATTTCCGGTTGGTCTATGCCAATGCAATGACATTTGCGACTTTTTAGTTGTAGTTCATAGTTATCTGCAATGATGTGGATGGGCCTTAACCTTGGGTTCTTGCTTGGAAAAAAAGATGAAATGCCCACCAATGCTGAGGTGAAAAAACGCACAGAATAACATTTGTACCAATCGCTGATCAGTGCAGTTCATCAGTCAAGTGACACCCTTGCCCTGATTTTGCACAGACTCCTCTGTTGTGTTTGATGTTGAAAAGGTATCAAAGAGATACCTGATGGACAAATGTTATTGACACTGAACCTCTAGGTGTTTTTACGGTTGTGTACATCTGATCAGAGACAGAGACTCTCTCTTCCTGCCCTGTGATTAGAGTTAAAGGGCTGCATGACATGCATCACAAGCTCTGGTTGAAATGAAGGTAAAACAGCTTTGCAGAGATGTTTTGTTTATGGCCTTGCTCTTTCATTCTTGATATTTATGTTGGTATACTTAATCATTTTAAGTTACAAACAGCAGTTAGCTGTTTGAAGTGTCTGGAATGCAAGAGCAGTTATGTCAGTGACTGCATAGCAGACCTCAGAACTGTATCCTCTTGGCCATTCTGAAGAAAACAACTTCCCATAGCACCATGACATAAAAAAAAAAATACACACACACACACACACACACATATATATATATATATACATATATATATATTATAATTAATAATTTCAAGTGTGTTGTTAGTAAGCCATAAGTCCTACAGATGTGTATGCTCACCATGTGACACAAGTTTGCAAGAGGGTGTCAGAGAGGAAGAGAGAAAATGTGTACTCTTGAGGGGGCTTTCTGCTTTAAAAAAAAAAGTGAGGCTTCAGATGTGAATGTTGAAAAATTGGAGTGTAAAGGCAAAGTGAGAGAAGTAGCGGTGGTTGGTCACTTCCTGTAAGCTGTTGTTGTGTGCTGATGCTAAGGTACAGAATTAGGAAGAGAAACTCCTGAAGTCTATTCAAACCCTAGGGGTTCCAACAGTCAGACAAGAACCACCCTTGTGTGTAAGTGAGTGTGAAAAAGAGAGAGAGAAAACAGAGAGAGAAAGAGAACAAGAACAACAACAGAGACAAAAGACAAAAGAAGAGAAAAGCAGAAAGAAGTGGTGCAGAGCAGCTTGGCAGGGCAGCATGGACCGTAGGTCCAAAGTGAAAAGCCAGGCTGCGCTGGAGAGTTTGGCCAGCACACTGCTGAGCCAGCAGGAGCATAACCAGCTACAGGAGCTGCTTGGCAGACGCTGCGTGGTGAGTCCCAGATGGATTATTCAAACCTACCTGGATTTAGGGTTAGGTTCATAATGGTGGGTATGTGTGAAATTGAAACACGTAACTTTAGTTAGAGTTTAGGTGTAGGGTTTGGCTAAACCCTCTATTAAGTTGCTTTGGGTGGACTATGGCATTACTAAATAATCTGGGTTAATACGCACAAAATATGTGCTCTCACATTAGGCCAAACTGCGGATTTGGTTCTGCATGGGCCAAGTTACGGGCAGTCCTGTGTTAGCACACATCTACTTATTGTATTTTCCCCCAATTTGTTGGGGCACTTTGGAATTTCATGTTGTTATAAAATGGTGTTTATATTTGCATATCTAAAATGCTTCCCCAGTGAGCACGATGGAACAGGGTATCTTGTGCTGTTTTTGAATTTGTATACTCTTGTGCTGTTTGTGAAGAGTATTAAGAGTTCAACATTTTCTTGCTTGAATTCAAACATTTTTGAGTTCATAAAATATACTCTACTGTTCTTGCCTTTGTGCAAACATGTCTCCTGTAAACATATTAACTGGACCATTAGCGCACAAAAACGAGAATAACTCTACTGACAGTTACGGCCGGGTGTCAAAGCTTACTCACGTACTTACTTACTTACTATCAATCCTGTTTGCCATTTTCACGAACATCACTCAAATGCAATCTCATGTTGACTACACACATTATAAACGGTTTTAAGGTTTAAGAATGAAAAAAACTGTTGCCGATGATGAATTAAATGTAATTTTCAATATATTTGAATTGTTAACAACACACATGAAACTATATTAGTATTGTGCAACCATTATAGTAAAGATCTGAAGCTTTGATTTTGGTTCTGAAGGCTGTTGGGTTAATGGAGGTGCTTTTGCAGCATGTAGAGTGCAAATTGCACTTCAAAATGGCAGAGTTTCATTGGGGGCTAATGGTGTGAGAAGAAAGAGGTGTCAGCCACATCCTGTGACTTCTAAATTAGCAACATTTTTAAGATCAACCATTCTATGCCTTTTAAATTTCTCTTGTCATGGTCATGGGCCTAGCGCCAAATTCTTGGCCCTATGCACATACTGTGCCAATGGATCAATCTTTATTTTTCATATTAATATTAATATTTAAAGTAAAATAAAATTCCTGGTAACTTAGTTTCCCTTTCCCCCCACTATGCCGCCCTTGGATTAGATCTGGTGCTGATTTGGCCTGGATGTGGCCCAGATCTGCCACTGAGGTAGAATACATGTATTCATGCAGTCAAATAGGCTATAGCAAGTCTCTTGCTTTCCTCTGCTTGGTTCTTAATAATGAACCTTTGTTAGTGCTTGAGCAGTGATACAAGTGTTGTGGTTCTTTAGCTAAGATCTCAGACCCCCCCCCCCCCCACACACACACACACACACACACGCACACACTCACACACTCTTCCCCACACTCTGCTACTGTACTTCTAAGGCCTGCCTCAGGAAATGCACTGCAAAGTCACCATTGCACAGCCAGTCTCAGCATGCACACAGCGTGCAAAGAGTGATGACCAGGCCACACTAGAGTAGAAGAGTCTTTAATATTATGTTTCCAAAAAACAATAAAATGGATGTATGTCAGCATGAATCCACAGTCACACTCGCTCCAGTGAATAGTGTCCAAGAAATCCTTGGAAAGGAAAACAGAAAAGCAAAAGTGTTTGAACAGAGAAGCAGATTTGGCCTGGCTCATGTAGCCACATGTGTGCTTTAAGTAGCTCTCAGGCCAAACACCACATACCACGTGTATGCATTTCAAAGGCTGCAAGGCTGGTTTCACACACAGAGACCACAACCCTTCTTCCATAGTTCTGTTACTTGCTAACCTAATACTTCCCCTTTTCCCAACATCAACATGATGTACCCCCAACTGGAGGCTGACTATGCAAGTACAATCTTTATTAAATAGTATGACAAGAGGGTGCTGTGGCTCTGTTGGCTGGGGCCTCATGCCGTGTATCCGGGGACCAGGGTTCGGGTCCGACCTGAGGTCATTTCCCGATCCTGCCCCATCTCTTTCTCCCACTTGTGTGTGTGTGTATATATATATACACACATGGTCATATGGTCATTTAATATATAACAACACAGATACACCACAGGGGACTTACCGGGCCAGCTGTGCCTTTATACAACATTGGTCTCAATGCCACTTATGAGAAAAAGGTATATCTATTTAATACACAGTAGGCCCACATAATACGAATCAAGCCACAGCAAGCAACCTTGTGTTCTCAACTCTAGTAAATATTCAAGAAAAGTGCAGCTTCACAGCACTCACACCAAACCATCAAGTGATTTAGAGATAAGGAGACTATATGGTTAACAGGCAGCTAAGGAAAGTGGGATGCACAGGACACATGACAAATAACAAAAAAAAAAAAAAAAAAACTCTAGTCTGGGGCTCACAACCACCTTGGTACAATACAGCCCACAGATTGGAGGGCAAAACCAAATTATAAAAAGATGATCACAAGAAACATTCATGCAAACTTTAGCAACTAACAAAAAGCGCCATCACACAGTGGCGCAGTGTCATGGAAGTATAGCCACTGTTTGGACTTGGTCAAGTATAATTTCTAACCTCAGTCTTTCCCCAGGGCAGGGTCAGGACAGGAACATCAAAAGAAATTTTTTTTTCATCAAATGAAAAAATGATGAAGATTTTGTGGGGGCAATTCAAAGTCCTAACCTATCCAGCCCCTGGGCAGAGCCCCTGCACTCTCTATTTACTCCAGGATTTGGCTTTGGATAGGGGGCAAATTGGGAATGTGTTCGAAATCATACATCTATGGAACAATTACATTGTTCTCCTTGCATATCGTCAACAAAATCCAAATATTTTTTGTGGTTTCTGAGAGATTGATAAGGATTGTACGTCTAAAGTAAAATAATCCAGCAGTCCTAGTGTGACCAAAGCTGTCAATAGCCGATTGGTCAATAGAGGCTATGGTCTAGTTTGTGTGATCCTCTGATTGTTTTTTGAAAAATCATCATAGTTTTAAAAAATTGAGGTAGTTTAAAGAAATGCACTGTGTACATTTTGGGTAGGATCTCAGATTCTCAGACCAGAAATGAGACTAGGAAGGAAGACCTATTAAAAATTCTCTAGTGCCCATTCTTAGACTTGATAAGTGGTGGTAAACATGAGCAGTAGTATTAGACAAGACGAATGGCCAACTAAATCCTTTTTGATGGAGAGAAAGTGAAGGTAACAGAAGAGGCAAAATAATAATAATAATCCCCAGCGTACAATAAATACTATCAACCGTGTTTTCTCGCTCTATTTTTGAATTTGCCACATGCTTATAACATTCATGAAAAATAGGCTAGGCTACAGTATGTCTAAGTGAGGCCTCACAGTCAATGCGGTCTTATACAGTGGACATGCTTTTACCTATGTTTTATAATGACAAAACAAGTACAGGGCAGAAAGGGTATATTAGCATATACAGTAGATTTTGTCATGTTTATGTTTTCCGGAGCAGGGGGGTTAATGTTGCACTCTAGATGTGCAGGCTGTTGGATCAGGTGCGTAGAATCAAGGAAGACTTGGTAAGAGTAGGTAAACTAAACGAAAGGTCTACAACAAAAAAATTGTTTTCAATTGTAGAGAGTTTTCATTGTTTTCATTCAAGTTATATTTATGTTTCAAATAAGATTTCAAATAAGATTTCAAACAAAAAGAATATATAGGATGTAAGTAGTGAGTTTGTACTTGTAATGACACCCTAATATTGGATGTGCTGGATTTAGGCCTATATTGTGTAAACCCAGCATTTTCTAAATACTAAGTACAATACTAAGTACACATAATTATTAGTACACACACACACACTATTATATACTTTCAAAGAACTAACAGAAGGCCACCACCAACAATTACCAAAATAGAAGTCTGCTCAATACAAACCTAATAAAATAATTATCTGTGTTGGAACACCACAATTTGGAGAGTCCAAAACAAAATTGTATTACCACATATAAAGTTCCAAAAGTGTGGTTCCATCATAAGCCACCAAAATGGCTTGCTTGCAGTTTAGTCACATTTATTTAATGCCTAACAAAAGGGAAAACATCATGAAGCCACCATGGGCTGCTGAAATGTTTCTTCTCCCTTCTCCCAGTCCCTGAGCACCACAGTGGCCCAGCTCCTCATGGCACCGCCCCACAGCCCCGGCTCCTGGAGCCTCCAGCACACTGGTGTGGTCTGTTTTGTCAAGGACAACCCACAGCGCTCCTACTTTCTGCGCTTCTTTGACATCAAGGTACTCCATCAGCACAGCAAGACTGGGATTGTGTTACTATGAGCTTGTCTTGTCACATTAATGTACTCTACATTCTATATTACATGGTCTGAATTATAACAAAAGCGAGTCATCAGATTCAAGCTAAGCTCACTTCTGATAGTGTTAATTAGATGAAAGGAACATCTTAGTTTAATTAACAATTAAATACATTTAGTTTAAACAGTTAGCTGGATGTTGTTGCTAGTGATTGTTATGGACCCACCCCCACTCACACACACACACACACGCAGAATGTGAAGAGTGTGAAGACCCTATCTATCACAATATCAGCAATGTGTTTCTCAGGCAGGACAGCAACTCTGGGAACAGGAAGTGTTTGAGCAGATGACTTATCATCGGACACAGCCTTTCTTTCACACTTTTGCTGGTGATGTACGTACTGTCTCTGTTGCTAATAACACTTTCAGAAATGTGCTCTATGTTGTTGTTTTTGTATACTTGAATGTAAACACACATTAATGAAACTGAAAACAATGGCACGTTGTTTAGTTTTTTCCTCCATTTCTTCTCGACAAAATATAGGATAGATTAAATAAATTGAATAGCATCTTATGTATCAAAGAACAAAGTGTTATGCCAATGATACTGGTAGAGATGTGGAATGAGAACATGACTGTCTCCTCCCAGGAGTGTCAGGTGGGCTTGAACTTCGCTGATTTGCAGGAGGCGGAGAGTTTCTACAATACTGTCAATGAGAAGATCTCTCAGAGGAGGATTCGACAAGGTCAGAATGAGATTTTCTGAGAGAGAGAGAGAGGGAAAGAGAAAGAGAGGGATAGACAGATCGATAGATCAAATCACTTGAATCATTTGAATCTGTATTGCCACACTGATTCACGTAATTCAGTGATACGTTTGTTCTTTCTGTTTCTGAGTCCATATGAGTCACTCAGTTGAGTTCATACAGGAATTTCCATGCAATTTAAGCTATTGGAAAGCAAGGATTTGGTTTAATGGAGACTGGGATTTGTGACTTACCGGTTAATTTATCATAGGTGATTGATTTGAGTGAGTCACATATCACTCAGATCTGGTCCATCCAGACAACAGGCTATAGAATCTGTGTGTTGTTTGCAGGGTGAATTTTGCTTTGTTGAATGAATGATTTTCTGCAGATGAGGAAGGCTTTGAAAGAAAAAAGCTGAAGCAAAGAGTTCAGGTTGGTTAGTCCACCAAGACTGGTGGAGATTCTCAGAGGTGTGTTGTGGGCAGATAAACTACAAAGAAATATCTGGATGAAAACATATTGCATAGAACCCTGAACTCTCTCAGAAAAAAGTCTAGCTGCCAGGACCAGTATTTATATTGTCTCTGCCATGGTATCTTTGGTATTCTTGAGTGCACTAACAATTCCAGTGTTTTTGTTTACTCTTAAGAACCTGTGGTTTGCCTTAGATGTATAATGGGATGTATGTTGAGATATATCTGATTCTGTTTATGAATTTAGTTGTCATCTGGGTAACCTATTACCTCCTCCTTGTACCTCCTAGAGCGTGGAGCTTTGCCACCAACACCTGCTCAAAATGGTAAGGCAAAGCCATTCAAGCTATTCTCGCCCCCACAGCTTTTTTTACAGAAGTTTAGGCATGCATACGTTCAATTGTTTAAAATTGATGATGTGATATTGCTTATTTTTATATTATTGTGTATTGAATAAACTATGAGGAAGAAAGATCAGACAAGACCAGAACTGAAATTTTGAAAATAGAACCTTCCTCTTTTTCAAACCAATAAATGTCCTTTATTGACAAATTCTGTAAACTCAGCATTTTGAAAATTGTGTTGATAATTTATATATAATTTTTGTATAGTTTCCTATTGAAGTAGCTGTTTTTACTCTTTTTTTTTTTTTTTTACCAATAACAAACTCAGGCTAACAAAGACCAAGAACAATAGCAAGTAATGAAAGGAGTTAAGTAATCTAACTGAATGTATAAATCTTTCAGATAGAGGACTGCCAAGATTACCAAACCAAAATGGTAAATCCCCTGGAATTTTGATTTGCTGTCCTTGATTTACTGTTTTTGTTTGTGTGGCAATGTTGGGTGCTCAGTCTTTCTCATTTGTTTACTCAACAACAAAAATGGCTATAGCCACTATTGACATCCAGAACCCAGATATCCTGGCTTCCCGGTACCGTTCAATGCCTGCACCCCAAACTCCAGGCACCATCAAAGGCAAGAAAGATAAGGAGAAGAAAAGCAAGTCCAAGAAGGGCTCAAAACTGTCCAAGGCTGACATTGGAGCTCCCAGTGGCTTTACGTGAGTTATTATAGATCCCACACAGGATCAAAAAGAGTATAATTCTCTTCTACTATTAGGTGTCAGTCAGATCCAGTGCCCGTTTTTGGAGGTGTAAATATTTGAAAGAAGATTTTCCCATTTCTTCTGTAATAATAAGACAGCTATTTGGCCTGCACTATTTATTGCTTGATGATATAGAATTTGATTGTTCCTCATTGAGTTAAACTATCTATGCATGTCTATCTTGTTCCCTACTAGAGAGTAATAATAGATTCTCTTGTTACACATCCTATTTTTTGTCTAAGCTCCATTACTGTCCATTGTGTTTCCGCTCCATTACTGTCAGTTATTTTGCCATGTTTATTTTAGTTGCATGTTGTCCATGCACTTTGTATCTTGTATCTTTGTAACTTCAGGCATGTGTCCCACGTTGGCATGGACCCCAGTAACCTGGACCCAGACCTGATGAAGCTACTGAACTCTGCTGGCATCTCTGAAGCTGACCTGAAGGACGAGGAGACAGCGCAGCTTGTCTACGGGGTCATAGAGCAGGCAGGAGGCATAGACGCTGTCAAACAAGAGGTCTACCATGGTGAGGAAGACATTGCCGAGACCCCTTTGAGAAATATCTGGGAAAATGTAAAGCATGTAAATTAATGTAATTCACACAGAGACAAACTAGATTGCATTTTCTTGGCAGGGTAGCCTTGCCACCGCGACACCCATTTTTTTTGTATGTATACATGTGCAAAGTTAGCTGCTGTTTATTATCTTTAATGCTAATGATGCTAACAATGGTAATGACGCTAACAGTGGTGCTCAGTGGACTTACAGTCTGTTCCAAATCGCACACTTCAGCACTTCGAATGCTTAGTTTGAGGGCGTAGTGTGTTTCCACTTGTGTAGTAGCAAAAATGGAGTGCGCTGCAAGTACCCGGATGGTGCACTTCTAACGGTCAAAATCTGGAGTGTGCAACGATGGACACTTCTCGCACTCACTGGACGCCATTTTCGCTACGTAGTGAAGAGGAGGGGCACCTCGGTTTTTCAAAACTCCGAGAATGGCGTTAAAAGAGTGCTGTGACAGATGTGGTGATCGCAGCTCCACACAGATGAAAGTTTTATGTATTAAGTTAAGTTGTCGGAACTGCAAAATTGAAATAGCAGACGATATTTTGTCAGGCAGCGTGATGATGCGAACTTACGTGGCCAACGTGACTAACGTAATTTCTGGTAAGTCTGCTGAAAAGTATTCCATTTGGAACAACACTATCATGTTGAAAATTCATACACTTTTCCTGTAGTGCGCAGTGTTCATAGTGTATGAAAGGGAGTGTACTTTGAGAAGTGTGCGATTTGGAACGGACTGTTAGCTGATGTGAATTAGCAAATGCTAAAAATGTTAAAAATGTTAATAATGCCAGGTATGCTAACAATGCTAAGTAGCTAACTAGCAGTTAGCAAGTTGCTAGGGTAACAACAGAGATCATGTGACATACACACACACACACACGCACACACACACACACACACACACA
>JAGFZM010000123.1:649026-706172 GCA_017657215.1 Limnothrissa miodon | reverse complement strand
ACACACACACACACACACACACACACACAGATCTGATTTGGATGGCCTCTCATAAAAAAATCTAAATGTTCATTTATAAGCACACATTAGAAGTTGCCTTTTCTGCGTCTCTATACATAATATTATGTACAAGTACAGAACACTAACACACAAACACACTCACACACACACACAGGTAGTGAGAGGCTGGTGGTAGTGAGAGGAAGATTGTCTTCCCCCTATCCCACCCCTGATCATATCGACAGTCAGTTAAGTGCCACCAAGAGGCACTTAGGCTACTGAAATGCCATCCTCCCCAAATCACCAGGAATCCTACACCCTTAAGGGCCCACTGTGGGGAGGGATGCAAGGACAGGTACACACACACACACACTGACTGTGAGGAGACTCACTGAAGAAGGTAACCTTTAGGCTGACTGCGAGGAACATTGCCATAAACATCACATACCATCAGCAGCAAAAGTCACCACTCAGAGTTTTCTCATCCTGAAGAAATGCAGAATTTAACTTTCGAGGTCAAAGTGGTTTTCAGACAGGCCAGTACAAAGCTCAGTTTAAATCCTCACTGAGTCACATGCAAACGTGTTCCAAGCCTCTAGATAGCTTCATAAGGTACATGCTAACACCTGATAAGTGAAAAATGAAAGATTCTTTTATTAGCATTCCTGCTTCAAAACTGTTATCATCATTGACAGCAGAATAGCTTTTTACGAGCCACTACACAAAGGAAACCACAGAACCTATGGGGAATATTCATAACAGCCGAAGTAGCAGAAACACTATGTTTGGATTCACATCCATTTTGTTAACTGCTTGTTTATAAATTATTACTGTGTTTGGTGTGTGTTGTGTCCAATTTCCCGTGACAGTGGTGGAGGAGTGGCAGAGTAAATGTAGTGGTCTTTATCATTACTCCACAACATTTACTGGAAATTAACACACTCATGTCCTGTGTTTGTCCTGCATCAGGGATATTTGGAGAATGACCTTGAGAAATGCTGTCATACGGAAATATGAATGGGTTTGCCCTCTGAGGTGCTTCAACAGTTATATTTCCCTTTCCACTACAGGAAATGGGCTAATTCATAGATCACAACACTCACAAGCTCTGCGTGACAGACTCATGAACATCAATTATTCTGACTTTGAACATGCAAGAATATTATTATATTTGTGATTTGTGATTAAGGGGAATATAAGGAGTCCCATGAATGAATAGTGCTATTTGGTTGAACACATTGAATGAGACACATGCCTGAATGAAAGCTTCACCAACACAAGCATTGAGAAAGCTACGCTTCCCACACACCAAATAAAAGATGATGAAAGCATTTTCAAAAATGTATAACAATGTGTTTTCACTTTACTATTATAAGGTTTTATGTGTGGACTGAATACAGAGAAAATCAGCCAGCCTATTTGCAATGCATCAAAAACACCCACACTCAAACAAACAAACAAGTCAAAACAAACCATCGAAAAAGGGGACGGGTTGGAATATTTCCTTAAGGCTCTATTTGTTCGCTGCCATTTTTGCCTGCTGATGCCAAACGATGTCTTAGGCTATCAAACCCGGAGCCAACAGAGAAAAGTCCTGGCAAAGAGTTGGGGGATTTTTTGTTGGATATCCGGCAAACAGACACCTGGTTTGGGAGGAAGCATCGGTAACATGACTCATTCTGTTCCCGTTCAGGTTCCAGGTTCCAAAACCGCTGACTGCTGAACTGATTTGGTCGCCACGCGGACGTTTATGTATGCACACATGCACACACAGACACACACACACACTCTCTACGTAGTCTACATCTAGAGGCTTGTCTCAGGAATGTGCTACATGTCCAAACCTCCAGATAGGACTCTGAAGAAACGACACAAGGGAGCAGGTGAGAAGGGAAGAGATGGAGAGACACAGACACAGATAGAGGTGAGCGATAGAAGAGAGAGGTGGCACATGACAGAAGGGATACAAGTTTGAAACACAAAACAAGAATAGATTGAATGAGAGACATAGATTAAGGGAATGAGTAGAAAAGCTCTATTTCCTATTGAGCCAATATAGAAAGATTGGAAAGATTTGAAGAGAGGAGAGAGAGAGAGAGAGAGAGAGAGAGTGTGTGTGTGTGTCTGTGAGGTGTGTGTTTGTGTGTGAATGTGTGTGTGTGTGTGTATGTGTGTGTTTGGAGAGAAGTATAGTAAAAGTTAGAGAGTAGGATGTAAGTGGTGGTGTGTGCAGAATGGATTCAGTGTTGCGTATGCAGGACAGATGTACAGGAGGTGCAGGGATATCCTGCTTGCTCTATCCCGTGATACTACTACAGTGGTTTAGTGTAAAACCACACAAACACACAGCCCCTGGGGCACCTCCCAGGACACCCTTCCACATCTATGAGCCCTGTCTGAATCATTCAGGACATCCACCCCATTTCCATCACCTACTGTATGCTGCAATGTGAGTGTGTGTGTGTGTGTGTGTGTGTGTGTCTGTGTGTGTGTGTGTGCGTGTGCATGTATGTGTGTATGTGTATGTGGGGAGTGGGGGGTGTTGCTAGGTATGTATGCAGTGGATAGAGGTGTTGATACAACACAAATAATTCCACTGACATGTGAGTGTGCAAGAGTTACTTCAAGCATGCGTGTGAAGTATAAGTGTGAAAGGGAACTCTGATCATCATCTATGCTGGTGTGAGTGTATGTGTGTGTGTGTGTGTGTCTTGAAAGATGCAAGATTACAGAAAGCTCAAGACACCTCCAACTGTCTAACTGTCTAGTAAGTCAGGGATATTGTCATTTAACTTCCAAACTTCCAACTATTTCTTTCTCTGAGAGATTCACCAACAGGCACAGACTGATAGATAATGCCTCTCCCTTGCTCCCTTTCATCAGTCTATTCTTCCACACTTTTCCATCCTGACAGGTGCTCTTAACATGAGCACGGACAAAGATTTATGTTCCCAGCATGACGGGATTCGTCTCCTCGCTTCCCTACTTCACTCTGATGTTCACGCACGGCGGGATGGTGTACCCAGGTGTGTTTAACTGTTGATCTTAGGTTTGAACACTGTTTTCACAAGAGGGAGTGGTAAACGCTTCCACTGTGCCAGCACACACACACACACACACACACACAGACACACACATTAACACATAAACACATTATATGCATGTTAATGTGAGCACACACACAAACACACACACACTGTGTACTGAAATGCGTGCTTCCATAGGTCGTCATGACAATGACTGCACCCACAGGCTCCCGGCAACCAATGAATGAAAAGAGGTCAGTTTCCACCTGCTTAATGCAGGTCAAAGCCACACCTTCTGTCTCTGAAAATGTGACTTTTAATTCCAGTTTCCTCAACCACACACACCAACATCCACATCCATACACACACACTCACTCACACACACACACACACACACACACACACACACACACACAAACGGTGTGTATTTAGCTTAGACAATGCTTTGCAAAGGATTGACTGGGCTTTAGGTCAGGGGCAGTGCACATTCAAGCGAAGAAGTTGGGTGAAAAGGCAGTGATTTTTTTGGGGAAAATGATGTGTTCTGAAAAAATGCATAACTGAAAATATGGGTCTTCTTGGGTCCTTTGTAAGGACTACTGTAAGTTGTCTTGTGGGGGTCGTTGTGAGTGCATTTGAACTCCCTTTCACCCCAATGAGCTATTTGCACAAAGCTCAAAAAAGACCAACATTCTTGAAAAGGACTCTCTCTCTCCTTCACACACACATATAAAAACGCATGCGTGTGCGCGCACACACACACACACACACAATGTAATACGCACATGAATAAAGTAATGGGGCCAGGTGGAACCAGGTGTCATTATATTCTTACCTAAAAATCTATGCAGTTACAAATTTAGATTGTGTCGCCCACTCACTCGTTTCATTTAATTTAAAATGTAATTAAAATTTGATGCTTTGTCCAAAAGAGTTTGTTCTCACTTTATTCACACTTTCCAAGCCTTCCAAACCTGAGCTGCAATTATGGCTGGGTGGACTGAGCCACAGTGCTTTACATGGCTTTGAGGCCACTAAGAAAGTTTCGGTGAGTTGAATGAGTGGAGGAGGCTTCTGAAGTGCATTCAAAGGACTCCTCATCACAGCGTCTACTTGGGCAGTTTCTTGGCAAAGCTTCATTGGCATAGTCACTGACACAGGCCCTTTCACTTTGAGTCAGAATGTGTGCTGGCCAGATACGGGTACAGTAATGGCACCCACAAGTTTCCAAGCAAGCTCTACTTTGTCAAGATATTGAGTAGGAGGGAAAAATCCTGATATCTGATATACACACCAGTGTTCTCAGACAGCATGCAAGCAGCTTACACACACACACACACACACACACACTCAAAGAGAGAGAGAGCGAGGGAGGGAGAGAAAGAGAAAGATGCAAGTAAAATCGGTTAGTAGTTACAGGGAAACTGACCACTGCTATATTACCTAAATAGAACAAATGCCAAGAATAGACTGTTTTATTTACGTATTTAGGTTAGAAGTTGTTAAGTGGCATATTTGCAAGTCTTAACAGTTCTGTGGGATATTGTAATGTACAAACTGTTATATTTTTATGTAAGCATGTATTATGTATCACGGAGCTCTCCGTTGGAATGGACTGGTGTATAAATTATGAATAGGCCTACTAAAAGCTCAATCTATGACGTCCATTATGTTCACTTGTATGCTGGCCATTTATCAGAAACAGCAGCAACCAAGCTGTCAGTTAAGAGCAAACATGATTTTAGACGGAATGTAGGCTACATAGCCTACATTAACTGACACCAAATGTTTAACAAATGAGTTTAAAGATAGCCTACACATTGGTGTTTGATTTTGTTAACCTCAAGTAAAAAACTCAAGAGTGTATCATACAGAATAGCACCATTTGTCAATTTTGTAATTTGTAATTTTACAAATAGTTTGATCTCTGTCTGTCATTTCCTCAGTGTTCATCGTCTCCACTTTAAAAGCTACAGAACAGGAATTTCGTGAGAAATCAAACGTTATGGCCACCAGCTACAGTCGCACACTGCCACCACTTAACATCAACAGTCTAATTACTTTTCACTGCGCAAATTACTTTCTTAACCCCAAACCAACAAACACGTACTTGATATGTTTGCAAAGCCTGGAAGGTCTAAAACAAAAACTCACCTTATTTTCTCTGGCTGTCGTGCGCCTGTTGACAAAACGAGACCCGTTGGCACTTCTTTAGGCGGGTGCAGGTAGGATAAGATGTTATCGCCACATTCCTTCACTCCACGTAAAGTGTTTGAGGGTTAGCGCAGTGTTAAAGCAACTGAAATTCCTAGTAATTTCTTTTTAATATCACGGCGAAATTTCAAATTCTTCAAGGCACCAAAATGCGTTAAATAATGTAGGTCGCAACCTTTTTACTGAACAATGAGCAGCGCTGTTTCTTTCCACTGTCTTCTTTCCTGGAAGTTAACTGATCGAGTCCACGAAATAAACTTGCCTTTGAACTGGTGAATAAAAAAATACAGAAGGGGTATCCGCGCCGTGAAGACTTCACTCTGCGGTAAAAGTCTAGACTTGGAGTGATGGCAGGTGTACGGCGGCTGCACTCTCCTTGCAATCTTTCCCTCCCCTACCGCTGTCCAAGCTGTCACATAGTCTCCAACTCCCTAGAAGTTGAGTTAACTCACAACGTGCCGTTATGACGAGTCAGGATGAAGGTGATGCAGTACTTCCGAGGGGAGTGTGGGAACGTGACAGATCAGACCCCTTGGGTCTTTAGAGAAACTAGATTAGCTTCCTATCATAAGAATGTAATCTATTTGTTGATTCTTTGTCGTAGCAGTTTAAAAATGGACTGGTCGCAACTGGTGCCTGTGGTATAGGTTGGATATACAGTAAATTCCCAGTAGCCTACACAGAACAAAACTGCAATCCCCACCAATCAAGCTAAAAACAATAAATGAACAAATAAAAATGCCCTTGGATTTTTACTAGCCTACACATTGAACTGTTTAATGTGAAATATTCTACCAAATAATGACAACATGATGAAATATATAGTAAATAATAGCATTAGGATGAATGATCTGCTAAAATTCTTCTGAAATGGAAACCTTGCTAACCAGTTAGGTAATTAATCATGCATAAGTCACGCGTGTCATTAATCAGGATTTCTATGTAGTCTTCACCTTTCATGTGACCGCTTTGGAGCAGAGTGCCATCAGACGCAATGGCACATCACATGCGCGCCGGGACAACTGACAGCTGTCGCAGGGCTGTCGAGGATCCTGGCGGCTAAATGGGAACGAGCTCTGTCCCCGCGAAAAGTTTCCCTGAATTCTCCGGATTCCTGGCCGTCCGACTCGGGGCTCGCAACAACCGAAACAAAAGTCAGCCGGGGGAAGGGTTTCGGGGAGGATATTCATGTCCAGGGCGAATTGTTTGAACCCAGCGGTGTCCTGTCAATGGACCTGCCGCTGTGCGTTTTATTTTTTCATTTGGCCAAGCCACAATAGACAGAGATTTGCTATGTACCAGGCAACACGTTTGAAATGGCACCGGCCCCTGCAGCGCAATACTTAATCCAGAAAATCACTCCCATAACTAGTGTCAAGGGCTTTCAAAGAAAATTATCTCTTTTTCTTCTATGAAGAGATCACTTCTGAGACAGGCAAACAATGACTTTCATCTGCTCAGAATTACAAGTCCCTAGCACAGCTGGGTGTCTCTGTCCATTTACAAATCATTGATTTTAAAAAGGAGAGCAACTAGTCACCCAGGGGTCTATATTATGTATACTCCCTCAGACCTGGAAAGGATGCAGGCTCCTCTCTTTTTTTTGTTTCTCTCTGTGGGAGGGCATCCTCTATTCTCCAGAGAGGGGAAGTGAGTCATTTGTGTGTTTTCTGCATATGTGAAAGCCCAGGTCCTAGCTTACTACTCATCTCAGTCTGTGTGCTGTGGTGCCTCACCGGCGAGGCAGAGGTCCCACTATTTTTCTCTCCCATTGACCCCTCTCCCATGGCTTTTACAGCCTTCTGCTGATGTCACCAAAGAACAGACAAAGACAGACTCCTCATCCTCCTTATACACATGTCTACAGTCATGCTTACTAGCGTTTCTCTGGAAACAAAGACATAGGTCTCAGTACCCCACTCATCAAAGAACGAAACACGGCTATTCCCCTCTCTAGTGAGTGTGCAGACCTTTGGTATATTGTATTAGTCACAAGATAAGATGGGAGTGTGTAGCCCACTCAACCCAACTTCTCTGAGGTGTGGTCATGCTGACTTACTCTCTGGTCCCTGTGGGTCTGAAGGCTTCTCTGGTGAACATGTCATTATAAGTGGGCGCAACTCGCTCTCCAAAAAGACCTCCTAAAAGTTAAGATGAAAAGCAACATACAGTATGACTGCACCATTATTCTATTCAAAGCACTTCAGCTCACGTCAAGTCACTTCAGTCCATTGTTTTCTTTCCTTCCATTTTGTGTTCTTTGTCTACATCTTTATTTTAAGTGTCTGCCGTGACATTTGCACAGGTTCTGGCCCATTATGAAGGCCTTGGCCCCAGGGCTGGTGCTGAATGAACTTCTGAAGGCTGAGTGAGTGGGTGGGTAAACAGAGTCCTAGTCTGAGAGAGAGAGAGAGAGAGAGAGAGAGAGAGAGAGAGAGAGAGAGAGAAGAATGCTGAAGAGAAAAAAGAGCAAGGAAGAGAAATAAAAGAGGGAGGAACACCCCATTCACAAGGCCATGGTCCTACCCACACTATTTTTCTATTCTTTAAAGTTGGGTCATACTTCCCTAAGCTGGAGGTATTTCTCTGTGAAGGATTAACATGGACACGGATGGAGTTTCAAGCTCAAGGGCTCTGTGAACTTTGACCTCAGCTTGTAAAAGCTTAACATATCCCTGTATATTAATGAAATGTTAGATAGCTGAAATTTACCCCTGGGCTCTGTGGTTTACAGGTCAGGGGTATATTTCCCTGGTAGTCCATGCAGTGATTAAATAAACCACATTGAATATACAGTTTTGATTGTGATACAGTGTATGCAATGAACTGTCTTCTTTAAGCAGAACTGTCTTCTTTAAGCAATCTAACTTTTTTCTACCACTTATACAAATTTGGATCCTATTTTATCATTCATCTTATTTTGTCGTATCTCATTTTGCCATTTGTAGCTTCAAATAAAAAAGATGAGCACAGGAAAAAAAGAGAGAATCCAGTGTTTGTGGCCAGGCACCTTTTAAAAACATTTTGATACATACAGGAAAAGACTTGAAGTCTAATCATTACTGAAGCAGATAGAACCTGCTGTGTGTATAAAAACAGGCTTCATCACCTCAAACAATATACTTTTTGTTGCAGGAATTTTTTAATCATTTGACGTAAACCATTAGAGTTTTATAAACCACAGCCTTTCTCAGATCAGAGATCACATCCGTTCAAAGGGTAAGAAATGAGCTTGACTCTACAAATACTGTGGGTACCCAAAACAGAGCTGTAACACTAGCATCTGGTTTCTGACATCAAAGAGTATAATAAGAGAGAAGACAAATGAACTATTACGTCAGATCACAACCAAAAGACACAGATCTTTACACTACAAGTGTGGGAAAAGATATGAATATTAAGTTTTGTCTGAATAATTCAATTATGATGGGTGGTTTTATATGCTTAAAAACTGCAGCAGTGAACCGCGCTTGTTCAAGTGACATACTTCTCACCTCCAAATCCCCCCGCTCCATCAACACCCCTCCGGCTGTTCCTGGGTATGATCATGACTAATAGGGCCTTTGGTTATGAATTCATTTTGAATCTAATTCCTGAGATGGGGATGGAGGAGGCTGTCTTATGTAAGAGGGGAGTTGTGTGTGGATCTGGGAACAGCTGCTGGGAAGTCCAATAAGGCTCTCGCTTAGCCCAGTATCAAAGGAAGAGGGCCTGAAAAAACACACCACTCACGTGAGCGTGGCTCACATTCCAGCTTCTGCCACACATAGGTGGGGAAAGGGTGTGTGTGTGTGTGTGTGTGTTTGAAGCAGTTTTGCTTGAGTTTTTGGGAGCTTGTAAAGGTGATATGATAGAGTATGATATGAGAATCTGTGTGTGTGAGTGCAGGGTATTGTGGGTGAGTGAGTGACTGCAAGTGAAGTTAGATATGTAAGGGTTGTATGTGGCTATGTGTAGTGTGGGTCAGGTCGTCTTTCTGTGTGAGTCTAAGTAAGTGAGTGTGAAAATGACTCTGTGGAGCTGCATGGGTATGCGAGGGGCTCTAGGCCTATCAATGAGTGAGTGTATAGGAGAGAGAAAGGAAGTTTATGACTGTTTTTCATTTGCTTGTGTGTGTGTGTGTGTGTGTGTATGCATGAATGCTATGAAGCTGTATAAATGCGAGGCTATTTACAAGAAAAACATCCCCCCTCTCCCCGTGACGCCATCCGTGCTCTGTCACCTTTGACAGGCCACCGACAATGAGTCGGCAAGTTTGCTTTGCTTTTTCCTCCTATAGAGGTGCAACAGCTGTTTAAGCACAAACCTTCTCTATTCTCCAAACAAGAGCATAGAATAAAGGGCAGAAAGCCAGCAAGGGTGAGATAAAGAGAAGGAGAGAGAGAAAGAGGAGGAGGAATATGAAAGGACTAGGGGGAGGTGGAGGGATAGTGCGGTACATCTGTCTTGTGAGGGAAATCTGTCGTCACTTTAGCGTTAGCCTGCAGGAGCCCCAGAATAGAATGCTGTGCTAATGCCGCGGCTCATTAAAGATGGATGCTGTCTCGCGTGATTTTAAGAGCTGATAAAGAAGTCCGTGTTTTCTTTTTCTTCTTTTGTCCTCAAAACTCCATCGCTTGCTCTCTTCTTTCTGCCTCCCTCCATCTCTCTTTTCATCTCTCTGGCCATTCGTCACACTTTTTTTGCGTGCACTTAACACTTCATTTCATCTCCATCTTGATTACTGCTGTAATTGTCCGGCATGTTTGCTTTGCTCAAAGGGAGGCTTGGGAGGCTGGCGAGTTTTGCAGCACTCCCCTCACACTTTTATTGGACTCCACACAGGCACACTGGACATCCTATCTCTCTCTCTCTCTCTGACACACACACACACGTCAATGCATGCAGAGACATGCATATGTGCACACACACACACACACACACACACATACCCACAGTACTCACACACACACCACATCCTTTTACTTGCTCGTCTGACAGGCAAACAAAAAGACAGAAAGACAGCCAGATAGATAGATAGATAGATAGATGGATAGATAGATGGATATCCTATGCCTTTCTGTGAGCTGCTGACTAGCACTGGTTTGATCAATTTCAATCTCGAGCGCAGTGGTGCTCTAACAGGCTGCAGGCACCTGGCTGTGCTTTCTCTCTCTCTCTCTTACCTGTCGTCTTCTCAGATCCACTCTCTCAACGTGTGTGTGTTGTGTGTGTGTGTGTGTAATTCCCTGCTCTTGTGCCAGGTAGTGGATTGATGGGGAGGGAAAACCTGTAGGTCTGTGGGGGTGTAGCTGAGCCCCTGCCCAGCACTGGTGGGGTGTGATCCCTTCGATAGCGGCCATCCATCTGCATGCCAGAGCTGTCAGGACCACTGGGGCCCGACTAATTACCCGCTCACATCTATCTCTCGGACTGATCCCCCACTTTTTATCTCTCTTTCTCTCACCTGCTCTATCAGTCTATAGTGCTCACATGCAATCATTCGCTTATCAAACATTCATTACCTCTGGGTTCCTTCTATCTATTTATTTATCCTTCTCTCATCACTGTCTTTCATTCACTCGTTTGATCCATCAATAGCTCCATGCAATACCTCCAATTGTTCTTTCCTCTCACTTCACTTATTCCATCACGCACTTTGTCAACCCCTTTTCCCCCTTCTCTCTCTCTGTCCCCTTCAAGGCCCATCTATGATTAAGTGCTTTCTCTGAATCTCCCTCCCTCTCATTCTCTCCATCCACACACACACACACTGTCTCTCCTTTTGCCTCTCTTTCTTCAATTATTTCAGGTGTCTTTCTTACTCATATGCTCTTTCCATCTAGACGACACATCATTCAACAACATTCTTTTCCCCTGCACCACTAATCTGTCTTCTGTCTGTCTCAGTGATCTTTAAATTCAAATAGCAAATTTATTCAGAACCCCTTGAGATGGGACATCTCGTTTTCAAAAAAAAGAAAAGAAGACAATCACAAGACATACAACACTCAGAAAAGAAACATATAAGACACACCTACACTCGTACAGACAAACAAATAAATAAACAAACAAGTGCTCTCGAATCCTCCCCAAACCACTCACAATCCCAATATTAAAGGCCCACTATGCAACATTTTTCATTTAATTAATCCGTTTCATACTGTTTAGGATGCTATAATGAGTCATTACACAGCGAACAAACGGTGTAGAATGGGCCACCGTGGCCTATAGCGGTAGATACAGCACTTGCAATGTTCAGCAGCGCGGACCGCCTCCAATAGAATGCAGTGCAATACAATGCAATACAGAAGTCTTTAGAGGGAGCTCGTGAGAGAAAAAAACTGAACGTTGCTTAGCCCTTCTTTAAACTATGTTAGTTAAATATGCACAATTAGGGTCATATCAATGAACAGAAAAGAAATAGATGGAAATAAATAAGTAAATGAAAACAAACAAAAAAGAAGGAAAAAAATTCATAAATCATAGATGTTGACAATTGAAATTTGCATGCAAATCAAGAAGAGATAGTTTAAACTGATGAAAAGAGGAAACAGCTGACCTAATAGACCTGCTCTCCTTCCAATTTCTCTGGCTATTTGGGGAACAACAAAGAATACACGATCAGTGTCCCTTAGGCTATAAGATGATTGATACTGTATAAGGTGTTGTTTTAAATAAGATGGGTAGTTAGAAAAAAATGCATTTGTGAACAAATTGCAACCAGTGAAACTGACGTCTGACATTTAGTGGAAAAAAAATTCAGAGACTGATGCATTTGACAGTGATGTGTTCTAAATGGACACCTTAGAATGAATCTACAAAGACTATCTTCTCGCTCCTTAGTGTCCTTCCATGTTCTTTTGTGTTTATTGTCCTTCATATTCTTTGCTCTCTGTGGTTGCATTACAGGCATTAAATGCCCAGTGTGTACCTGAGCATATTTTACACAAATACAAGACCGTTGGAATTTTAACTCTAGTATGTGGAATGCCGCTAAGGGAGCTTAAGGAACTTTAATAGCACTGGCTCTTTATTCACTGTCATAAAAGTTACATGCCATTCATCACTAGTGTCATAAGAGCTGCTTTCATGTAATCCAACATGACTGTGTTGATTAATGATCATGTATTTTACCATGGGCAAAAGAAATCAACTACAGTATGTGGTTAAGGTGAGATTTAGCACAAAGTAGCATGCTTGGCTGATGAGATCATGGGTGTTCTTGTTATTGAGAAGCAGGGCTGCTCGGTATACCACACCATATGTTGGCCTGTCAAACTGCCCACCGGGGTGGCCTGAAGGTGTGCCCCTGCACCCAAGGGTTAAGCCTTATAAAATTACCTAACAGCAACACTGCACCAAGCAACATGCCTCCACTTTTTTATGGAATTCCTGCCACACTATCTCATTAAACGAATCACAGACACGTGTGTGTGTGTGTGTGTGTGTTGTTGTTAGTCATGTTGTGTTATTCACAGCTGTAGTCAGCGCATTATCAGATATGTGAAACAAATGTGCCACATTAGCAAGCACATAATTGTGTTTGCAGAGCCGCAGCGGTGCTTGCATGACTGGATGAGTCGGACACGCGTGTGAATGCAGCGACATGAAGCTGGGCTGTGGGTTCTAATCATCACCTTGTTTGATGTGCAGAACCAGTGAGGGTGCGCTGGTGGTGATGAACACACAAGGGGTCTCGGATTTGCATTTTCCACCAGACGAGTACATTTCTATCCGGGCAGATGACACCAGTAGTCGCTTCCAAAACATCCAATGTTTCACCCGATGACAGTCCGGATCCCACCCATACTCTTATGGTGTGTATACTAAACATGCACATATTCATACTTATACTCTATACAGCGCATGTTTAACCATACAGACACAAACACATAGGTGTATGCCCACAATCATAAAAATATATATTTAACCTTCAGACGCAAACACCTACACAGACAGGCAGGGACGGACAGACGGACACAGTCAAACACGTACAGCTTGTTTCTTGGTGTACTTTGCACTTATTACACTACACTGTCAGGGGCCTCCGGTGGCGCAGAAGCATAAAGGCATTGGATCACCACGGCAACCCAGCTGGGCTCTGAAGATTTCCATCTCCTGTATACATTCCGCAGTATGGGTCATGTCCCTATCTCTGCGCTGCGTGTACTGCGTGTAGATATAGGATGCCTCTGCCCTGAAGCATTCTCAACTCTCTCTCTGCTGCCACAACACTCGTCACACCCCTCTGTGCAGAGCAGCCAACTGCTACTGTGCATTTCTGTAGCTGTTACAAGTGTGATTGGCAGGAGGGATTGGGTAATAAAATTCTGATTTTGAAGTAGGTGCTTACAGGTTCAAGATTCAATCCTGTACTGGCAGGCCGATTGTCAGGCAGAGATTGACCCACTGCTCCACAGCACCACCAGGACTCTCAAGTCTTCAACTGAGCTTGGAGTGATGATTTTTTACCTACAGAAATATTCATCTCAAGATGTGTTGAATCACGTCCATCTTATGTGGTTCTGTTCTGAATGCAGCATCATTATAATTTATTATTGTACACTGATAAATTTTCAATATTTTTAAAATGTATTTTTTCATTTAAGTTTATGTTGATTTATTTCAGTTAAAAATTGAGCAAATATGAAGTCAAGATGTTGGGTATATTCTCAATATACAGATACATTTGAATTGTATTCATTATAGCTTCATTAATCGAAATGTTCTCACTGAGCCATCTGACGAAGAATGCGCCAACTGATTTTTTTTGTATCGGTAAATGTGCAGATGCCATGAAGCAAGGCACGTTGACTGCATGCCCTGACTAACTTTAAACCCACTATGTGTAAGTTATATTTTTTTCATATGAAAATTTCTCCCATCTATCGGCGAAGTGGTATATTGCACACGTTTGAATAAAATGTATTAGCCCTCCCCTTCCCACGGTCCTAATTTCCCATGGTCCTCATTTTGAAAATGGCCGCGCAAAATGGATATTCTCATTTGGTACCCAACCACATCTATATATAAATGGAAATTACAAAGTTTACGGGAACACTACAATTTATTCATGGAGGTAATTACCATCGTTTTACATTATATATTAAAATAAAATATATATTTTTAATAAAAGACGAAGATAAATAGAAGATAAATCCTACACATAGTGGCTTTAAAAATATTGTTATAAAAGACAAAATGTTTGGGGTCTAATACCAGCCCAAAGCAGTCATCTGCTAGGATTTATCATAAATAGCTTACTGTGTGGATATACACTGTCTTGGGATGTGCAGGACTTTGAAATCAAGTTCCATTACGGAATGTAATGCATGTAAATTCAAAGTTAATTTTCAGGCCCTTTTATCACAGAACCTAGAAACCAGCACTAGAAAGCTTAAGAGGGGAAGTTTTGTGTAATTATACATCAGTTACAAAGATCAGCGTGTTGGATGACCTTATGCATTTACAGTGTTTTGTATAAGAGGTAGGTGACTATGACAGGAGTTTTGAAATGTGAACATGTATTTGGCTATTCATGATTTAATTATGGCTACACAGCAGAACATCAAGACGAAAAGGTAGTGAGATGATAGGCATGTGTGTGTGAGACTTGGCCTGGTCAACCAGGGAAGTCTCGGGCCTTTGATCCAGCCCTTGGAGTTGCTGCTTGTGGGAGACCCTAGTTCTATATCCAACTACTTCAGATTATGTGAGCTGTATAGTTTACAGTAACACATCACTGACATTAAGGTAAAGGCCATCCAGTAAATGCACACATAGATTCAGTAGTTCAAGATGCCTCCATTCACATCCACATTGTTTGCCAGGAGTTTTTTAGTAAAGCAGAATAGCCAACTTAGAGACAGTTGTATTTGCATTGGTCTGGGGTGGTTGGTGGGAACACTGTATACAAGACTGCACAGGGAACATCTCGGCAGGGTACATCCCGTGACCGATGGGGGGTGGGCTGGGGAGAGCTGTTAAGTAGGGACTCTGTGGGGAATGGTGTTTTATTTTCTGGTTTGTCATGAGGATCAATAACATGGAAAAAGCTGCTTCATGATTAATTTATACAAGTAAAAGCTTCTGAGATTTAAATCCAGCTATTCGCACACAAGCATTAATACCCCGGCCATTTCAGCTGAGAAAACAAGGGGTCCAGTAAGAACCGTAGGGGTAGGGGAGGTTAAGCCCTTTGATGTGTCTCTCTGATCTCGGCAACACAGCTGGTCGACAATGAACTACAACTGCTGACATGTGTGACCTAAATGATGTGCTGTAAAACATTGCAAATGCTCTTTGTGGTTGGAAATTCGACAGTATCCAGGGCTGTTGTCCTCTTCACCGTGTGTACCAAGTGATTATGTGCAGTGAAACACCTACCAGTTTAGCAAAGCACTCTTGTATTTCAAACCAGAGCAGCCAGTGGTGACACAAACCTGGCATTCGATTCGGCCACTGGTCGGATATTAGGCCAGTGTGGCTCTGCACGGACGTTAGATGTTCGTCACAGCTCACGGCGCATGATGCCCACTGCGCAATCCTGGTGAAGTATGTGGCGTTTCCAGTGCCCGTATTAATAGTGCCGGTGGCTCTTCTTCCCTGCTGCATGCCTTAGTGTGCCATGTTTAAAACAGGACAGGTCTTTGCTGGTGGAATATTTATAGCCGTGCATTAAGCGCGGAATCAAGGGTTTTAAGTGTACCACTAACACTGCCGCCGCGCCCCACCCCTCCTCTGCCTGGGCCTGTCCAAATATGCCCAGTCCGGGGCTGTTTGCAAAGCTGCTGTGTCGTGGAGGCCAAGCTATGCTGCGCCAGTCAGTGAAGCTGAGATTAAACAGGTGAACATGCACAGAGCTCTACATCATCCTAGCACTAAAGAGACGTGGCACGTATTTACGTCATTTGAACAAAGTGGGGAGTGTGGCAGACATGTGGCGTACAAGGGGAGGAGTGCGTGTTATACGTGGGACTGAAGGGGGGGCTGCTATTGTACAGTTGCGTGCTTGTTTTTACTTCATGACCTAATGCATGTTGCACTACTTGTTATTAGTCTTCACATGTCGCAGACAACAAGAACAAGAAGTTGTGTAAGGATATTTTCAAGCACTGCTTAAATAGTTAAACCATAAACCGTTAGTAAACAGCAGCCGGATTAGGGGAAACATGGATTATAATCTTCTCAATTATCAACAGATAGGTATAAAGGGATAATACAAATAAACTAGAGGTTGACAACTGATTTTCTCTACGGAAACAACTAGCAGTGGCATTCAGATCATAGTGTTGGTTCTAAAGTCTATCTGTGCATTGGAAGAGCAGATTTGCTCCTTGGGGCTCTGTCTTTGTGTGTGTAGCTTCTGCACCCACTCCTCTCTAAAAGCCCCTGGGGGTAGCTGCAGCATAGATGGGGGCACTTCAAACATGTCCACAGACTAAACAGCACGAGTTTGAGACTCCCTTCAAGTCCAGTCTATGTTATCCACACAGTTCATCACTGCCAACATAATTGTACCACAGGAGGACACATTAGATGATCAGATCAGCCAAGCATTTCTTTCCACACAAAAGCAAGCCTATAGTGATATATAAATATATGTGATGCATAGTACAACATTGTATGTGATATACAGTATAATATAGCATTAGCTTTTATAGTTGAAATTCATTGATTTAATAATGATGGCAAAGTTGTTTTTGGAAAATTTTTTTCCAGAAGGCTCTAAGCCTGTAGCACCTTTATGGGTATTTTCTGATTGCAGCAGGCAAACTAGAGGCAATTTTTTTTGCAAAACTAAGCATAAAAGTATCCTGCTCAACCAGCAAATCATCATAAATTAGTAGTATATATTCTTTGCAATAGCACCTTTTGCCAAACTGTTCACACTTATAAGAAACAGTATTTTTGTACCCAGCAATCCACACAACTCATGATAATAATCCCACACTTTCATTCTTTTTCCAGTCTTGTCCTGTATTGTAATCAAGAACTACTTATTGGTCAATTTAGTGCTTAAGGTCTGGTGGAGTAATTGTAATCAAAATAATCAAAATGTGCTTTGCATTTCAATATAGTAAGGTAATTGCCAGAATTGTGTTTTACAGTTCTAAAGTCTAAAGGAGTCTCATGTAGTGTGTGTTGTGTTGACAGTTTTGCAAGAAACAGTGTAAAGCGTTGATTGAGCTTTTAGTTTGTCCGACTTTGTGAATGGATTGGCTGTACATGTTAATAGTTTCTAAATCCATGGCAAACACATCCGTGTAAAAGTATGAGCTATGCATATTCCTTTATCTACAGTGCCTCCTGCTGGAGAGACCAGATCAACTAGTTACAGTTAAATGAACTTGGACAGCATGTACTTACACTATAGCCTATACTTACATACCTTTTTAAAGTATACAGCAAACTCAGGCATATACTTTTAGTATAAGGAGCCTTTAACTTTTCTCTAATTATGCTCTTTGAAGGTATTTTGGGTCCATGCAGAGTTGAGCGCAACAAGACCAAATATAGACCCACTAATCATCTTTTTCAGTGAACTATGCACCTTGTATAATCTGAAGGGACTGCACATCAGCCATTCATTCTAAATATGAACAACGAGAACTGAGCAAAGTTACTGGTCTCTAAATATGAAGTGGTTTCAAAAGCAGGACATTAACTTTATTCTTAAAAAAAACTTAAACACATTTTTCAAAACAGCAGATTACTATAAAATACAGGACAGAAAATAGAGCTTTCTGTTACTATTTCCAATTTGAGATTTAAGTAACTTGAAGTGTGAAATGCAAACATTAACAAATCATATCTCCTTGTGAAAATGTTTTACATATTTACAAGCCAGATCTGTATCCTTAATATGCAAATGACATTGCTATATAATTATAATTACTTTTTTCGAAGAAGTTTCATTTCTTTGAAACAAAAGCTCAAATGAGTGGTGTGATTCACTCTCGACACACAAGCCATGAGGTAAGAGAAACACAACATCAAGAGGAGAGCAATGAATCTGGAGAAAAAACGTCCTTAAAAGGCAAAACACGCACAAAGGGGTTCAAAACCTTCTGAAAAACAAATCTTAGAAAATAGCCAAATAACAAATAAACCAAAAGGAACACATTGTTACAAAAAGAATCACAAAAATTCACTGGTTGAACCTATGTGCTTAATGACATATATCAGAGGTAACATAAAAGAGAAAATGTTGTTTTAGGAGACACACAAGATGTTAAAGAACCAAAGCAAAAGAAGCTCAAACTTCATGGCTGCTAGCCACACCGGCCCAACATCATAACCTCCACGTCTCAATGACAGTGCATTCCTGATCTAACGTCCACTCATTACTAACAGTTCAGAACTGGCCAACGCATTGCCTGTCCAGCGAATATACAGCATGGATGCTCTTCTAGGGGACGGTGTAGTGTTCATTAGACTACACCCAATGAGTGACTCCTTTCATGTGGTGGATGAGAAATGGAGACTTTTATGTGGTTCATGCACAAACACCAATACTTCAAATTGCGTATAACTATTGGGTGTGTGCCTTTGTGCAGGAGATGCCAGGGTGTGTCTGTGTGGGATAATGGGAAAAAGACTAAATGAGATCAATGTGAGGAAAGGATTTCAGAATATCCCTGAGAATTCCAGAATTTGGTTCGGAACTAAGTGCATCGGAACATTTTAACCATCACTCTCTCTCCACTAAAGAGAAAGCTGACAAACGTCACTATTTCATGAAGCTTAAGGGTTACACTGTTCCCTCTAAAGGGAAGCTTTAAATGTATAATAACTGACCAAAGGATAGCCATGGTTCACGGCTAAACAAATAACAGATTTATGACACTGCCCAACATCTTACGACTATTTACATACAATGTGTACTAGGTATTGATAAAAAAAACGGACTAAGCTTTATTTAATAGAAAGACGTTAGTGGATGTAATGCTGGTTTTGATTGGAGCATTCTTTGATAGTCCAAGGTTACTTACAAGCATCTTACAGTACCAGTGAAATTACACTGAACAGCCTAAGTTCTGTGTATCAGGAGCAGGGTTTTCCACCCATGGTTTTTATTATGTGTGTGGTTCAATACTTAATTGAGTGTATAAGGTGGAATAATTATCAAAATGAAACCACAAATTCAAATTCTCAGGTGCAAAAGCTGTGTGGTAAATACTTAAGTATATAACACAGTTTTGGATGCTGGAAGGGATGGAAGGATGCTGGAAACACCCATAGAGGCCTGGAACCTTCTGGTACCATGACAACCAAGCCTATTTTCTGTAACGTGCATAGCCATTACGCTCATTTTTAGGTCAGTTTTAACGTTAGCTACAGTGAGCTGAATTGATGATACACTGCTAAGTGCTTACAGGAAGTGTGTTTAAATTCGAAGGCGAAACAAAAAAAGCTTGTCCTTGCATACTTCCTGTCTCGGTGGTGTTCACCTCTCTGAGGACATGATTGCTAATATTAGGTTAATATTAACTTAACGGTTAAGTGTGACCCTACATGGGACACAGAAATGCACATTCTACACGCAAAAAAGTAAAAAGCTTCCTACACTCCTAAAAACCCAACAATATTGTAGGTCCAGGTGTAGCACTTTTACAAAGCCCTTATTGTTCCACTAATGAAAGAAAACATTATGATGGGAATGACAAAAGTTAACAAAACATTTGGAGCAATATTGCTTTCTAGAGTTTTCCAATCCGGTATTATTCTCGCTCTAAAATAGTAGTTCACTCTGACTGTCTGGTCATGGATGGGAATGAACAAACCTTTTCCCCTGAATCATTACTCTAGCAACTGGTGATCATTTTATTGAACCAAATGCCTTTGAAATTGATGGGCTATATGTACGGTTTGGTTTGACTTTTTTTCTTCAAAAGGGATTTATTTAATAAACAATTGTAATAGTCTATATTTTATGTATCTTTTTGTAGCATAGTCATCACTATAAGCCTGGCACAATAAGCCTCTTATGCTTATCAGTTTGTGCTACTTTTGTCACTGGATGACGGTGTAACCGATACCTGACTGAGATCAAATCCCTGCCATTAGTTTTCCTCTCTCTCTCCTTCCTCGTCCACACCAACACCTTCCTCATCCTCTTCCTCTTGATCCCTGACCTCATCAGCCCCAGAATCATGTGACTCGTCCATTTCTTCTACATCCACTTCTTCTTCCTCCTTCTCCTCATAGGAAGACTCTCCAACCTCAGCATTGCTGTCTTCTGACCCTTTGGAGCAAAAAAAATACAAACAAAAAACAAATAAACACTATGTACACCATCAGGTTTAGATCTTATTTATGCTCAATCCACTTAAGCATGAAGAACACAAATATTTGGTCATCAGGTTTTTAGACAAAAAAGCACTACAATGGTGCACACTGCACCCAAAGTAATAAATCAAGACCTAAACTAAATTTATTTTAGCTCAGCAGTACATATTTTACTACATATTTTACAATACAGCCTTTCTGAGGCTGTAAAAAACAAACTATTAACACTTTTTAAGAACCTGCTGGAACCCTAATCACACACACATCATTTCCTTGATGCAACCAACTAACCTGCTACTCGATTCCCGCCCTCATCATCGTCATCGTCTTCATCATCGTCTTCCTCAGTCTGCCTTTCTTCCCGACGAGATTCCTGGCTACTCTCATCAGGCTCGTCATCATCCGAGTCTGAGATCACAACACACTCATCGCCATTGTTGTTGGAGGGTGGCTTTGGTGCACTGGAGGGAAGAGTGGCAGTAATGTGGGTCCACAAAAATTACAACATTTCAGCATCCTATCAAAATACATCATGTACATGGAATATGGTCAAATGCATTTGCAATTGCAATTGCATTCTAATGCATCATATTAGAATAGCATAAGATCCAGTAAACAAGGTGCTATGATGACCCTGTGACCATGAGTGTTGGTTTTCATAAATATATTTTTGAAAATATGGTCCAGGAACTTTTGTAGCTGAAATATTACATTCATTTTTTTTTTTTAATAATTTTGGCCTTTCAGCACTTGGAACTTGATTTGGAACATGACACCTCCGCCACCAGTCACTGAGAAGCCTGCCTGATTCTTATAGCCACCAGGCATCACCACAGTGATTTATCTATCATTAGGTGATCTACAGTAACAAAACTGTATTCAGTCTGCCTATTCAGAACCCCAGATATTTGGTGCAAAAACAAACTTTAAATACTCTTACCTGCCGTTTTCTCTGGGTTCCCACAGAGGCGTTAGGTAGTATCGGAGAGGATTTCTGTACAGGTCGTCTTTCAAGATCTAGATGGAAGAGGAAGACAGTACAAGCTAAATGGGAAACTATAAAAGAACTAACTAGTTTGTTGGTGATTATGTGATACTATTGATGTTAAAGGGATAGTTTGGTTTTTAACACATTAAGCCCCTTTCACAGGTTGTCTAAAATGCAATAAAGTGGTTGACATCGAAATTTTGACGATTGCTTCTGTCTCGGCTATTTGGAAAATGTAGAATCGCCTCTGCCTGCCTTCAAAATGGCTAGCAATGGGCATGTGTTGTTTCTATCCTTAAAACACTGGTTTTAAAAAAGTGCTACTCACCAAGTGGTTAGTCGTGCTCAATGATGTTCCAAAACATGTATCGTAGCGAAATAAAGCTTCCGTCATGTTTTATTTGGCACTCTGTTTATATGAAGGAGCAAATAGATCCCTATGGGACTTACAAAATGGCAAATAAAACATGACAGAAATTGTATTTTGCTATGATACTTGGGTTGGAACATCAGCAAGCGCCACTAATCACTCCATGAGTAGCACTTTTTTTAAAACCAGTGTTTTAAAGATAGAAACAACACATGCCCATTGCTAGCCATTTTAAAGGCAGGCAGAGGCGATTCTATATTTTCCAAATAGCCGAGACAGGAGCAATCATAAAGATTTTGGTGTCAACCACTTTATTTCATTTTAGACAACCTGTGAAAGGGGCTCAATGTGTTAAAAACCGAACTATCCCTTTAAGACTTTGGGAGCATTCTCTTTCTACAAGAGTATGATGGTCATTATGAAATTAATTTATCGGCAGTTTACACTAAGATACTGAAACAGAAATGGACATTCCTTTATTCGTGTTTGTCTCCAATTTAGTGACCATTCACTGCTGCTAAGCAAAAAGAGGAATGCTGCATTTTAAAACCATACGTTGCCAAAACAAGAAATCTGGCCTCTATATTTACCTCAATTGTGAATTAGTGAAAGACACTCGACAAACAGTAAACTTACAGTAAACACCCAGTGAGGTGGAGCACACACTAACTCCGACACAATAGGATGTCTGCTACAGGGCACAGTAAGTAGGTTACAGCAGGTGTCTTGCTTAAAAGTACCTCATCCGTGATCTACTGGTTAGGAATTAGCCAGCTAATCTACACTATAGACATCCAAGAAAGCTTGATTCACTCTGTAATAAGCCATTTCTTTGTCAAAGTGACAGCTGGTAAATGAACCTACTGTAAGGCTCTAGCGACCCTATCCCCCACATTCTCTCCCTGGGCTGATATATAACCATATCTCAGGAATTTATCGAAGGAGTCAATACCCAGTAAATGCCTTGATCACATTTGACCTATTTGGTGTCTCTCTTGTCAAAAGGGTACACACAGTGAGACCAAAAATCCTTTTGCCAAATTCAGCAATCAGATCTGAATGGTGGTTGCCTAATATTGTTCTCAGTGAACAATTTTAAATAAAATGGTTACAATATAAAGCTATAAAGGAAATAAGTTTGCCAGAAACGTTTGTCTGTTTGCCAAACCCAAATGGAATTGTCTTCAGGCCCAATATATAACTTATCTCACTCCACAGTGTACCCACCAGGTGTTCTGAGCCCTACCTGAGCAATGTCATCCCTCCCAGGACAACTGTGGTCACTGAACCAGCTAAAAAAGCTCTGGTACCCGCCCCGTGTGGACCGTCTCAGATCCCCGGAGTCTGTCAGGCTCTGCCCACGATGCCACAGGATGGGGTTGGACATGGACACCGGCGAACCTGAGGGGGGAGAACATATGGGTTCCATAATCTCCACAAAGAGGTTTCTATTTGCTGCTTACTGTAGAAAGCGTAATGTTTCTCACACTTTATAAGCTTTAAGAATACACAAACAAGTACAGGATTGTAGCGTCTTCTTCTGGTGTTGAAATGATTCAACTTTTAATAGTTGAAAAAAATATTAATTTTACAAACAGATTTAAAGTTTTTATTTAGGCTGGATAGTGGAAATGTTTTTTTTGTCTAACTGGCACACATGTTTGCTACAACTGAACTACAATTGTGACAAGTATTCACATGTAGGCTATAATGTTTTAATGTTTTAATTTACACAAGCTTGCATTTGGCTATTTCTGATTTCCATAAGAAGGAGAGTACAATCATATCTCATGTTTATTACATCTCTTTGGTCATGTACAACTTCTAATTCTCCAAAGCCAAGGCCAAATGGCTTTCCATTTTATGTCTCCATCAAGCTATTGTATCTGATGAGCATCAACCGACTAGTACATAAAACAGTAGACTGGTTCAACTCACCTCCCATTCCAAGATGGAGCTCCTTCATAATGACAGTGTTCTGAAAGTAAGGATTGCGTCGAAAGTGGAAGCGGATCCTGTAGCCAAGTTTATTGTGTTTGAAGGACTCAATCTAAGAACACACACATGCAAAAAACACACAAAAGCAAAACTATTTTTAAAAACACTCATTTAAAATGAATGACCTTTAAATGTCACCTGGAAATTATCTGCCTACAATTAGGAGTGATAATGGTTGTATTGTTAACATACACTTCCGAAAAAGAGCATTAAATCAGAGTAAATATTCACTGAATATTACCATATATATGGTATTCATTTTTGTATTTTTTGTATTTATGTAAGGAAACAAATATTTGTATAGGGATTTGTTTGCATCAGTCAAAAATGTACATATAGGCCTACTTTCTTAGTATCAGGTGGAGGGACATTGAAACTATGCATTACTTCTATCCACAAGTATATACCTACTTCAAGATTGGTCATATAGCTGAGTGCATCCTCATCATTTTCGTCTATGTGTGGAGACAGGTAAGGGTGATTAAGAAGCTACAGCCCGATGGAGTCAAGGAGAAACACTTTTAAAATAACATTTCAATTAACACCATTAGGCCTACCATTTACACAATTATGGATTTGTTCACTATGCACCACTAATTAATAAGAAACCTTTGAATGTAGGAATTTGTGAAGAAGTCATTCAGGCACAGCAGTTGTGGGACAATAACTGGTTTAAAGGATACGGCAGTAACCCAGAAGCCAGGGATGGTTTGGGTGATCGCGCTGCGCTGGTCCAGGTGAGGGCGTCGCTGCCTTTCTAGTTTGAGCTCCAGGCGCTGGTAGAGACGCGCGCCTTTCTTTTCTAGTGCGTTCAGCTGCGTCTGCACCTGGGCCAGATGCGCGATGGACTGCCGAATCTCTGGAGCCATTTTTACGGACACTATTGCGCATTCACTATCTTCGTCGTTGTCCGACGCCAGAGAAGAGCTTGGCGTAGACGAAGAACCAGGCAATGAATCATCTTCATCCCCATCCCCTGCGTCCTCTTCATCGTCTCTGTTGCCCCGAGTGAGAAGCGATGATGAGCTGTCTGCAGGAGCCGCCTCTGTTTGTTGTCCAGGTCTGGGTATGTCTTTAGAGCTGATGGCTTGCTTAGATGAACATGGCATTTCCTCGCTTCCTTCAGCTTTATTTCCACCAGTGAGACTGGCCAGTGCCTCTGCTGCCGCGATCGCAGCTGAATCTGACCGCTTCTCGGACGTTGAAGGCCGACAGTCTTTCTCGACGTCATCTGATGCTGCTTCAGCACCCTCCTCGCTTGGTTCACACTTCTGACTGTTGCTTCCCGCTTGTCCCGCGCAACTAGAATCAACGTCGCCTTTCTTGCTTGAGTCCAGAATGTCAGCTGCAGTTTCACGCTGCCTCCTCTTCTCTAACTCACTACGAGAGTCGTCTTCTCTTGACTTGCTTTCGCCACCATCATCTCGTGCATCCGCCTTTTGAGCTGCAGGTTCAGTTTTCTCGGGAGCGTCAACTTTATCCTCTGATCCGTCATCCACTTTGCGCAGCTTAGAGCGGGGGAAGCTACAACCCTGTTCTGCGCTGGAGCTTCGTTTCTTGGATTCAGACAGCTTACCGCTGTCTACTTGCTTGCTCATCTTATCGTTTCAACCAACAGAACCGCTATTTGTTTATTTTTGCAATGTAGCTGCCCTACTTAAGTATATTGTGGTTTCAGAAAATTACAGTGAAATTGATAGTTAACTTGGTAGTCGTCAGCATTGGTCCACGTTTAGTTTCCCGTCTGTTTTTGCGTAGCTGAATTTTAGCGGCCTAGCAGTGTAGCCTAAATGTACAGTGCCTTGCGAGATGCATGGCACTGCAAATATGTTTTACTGAAAACCTCTGGTAATGTATATAAAATTGTACACACAATTACACTGATACCTCGACTACATCCGTGACGACGTAGGATTGTTGTTATCCACTCCCATGAAAATGTTTATAATTTGTCCTTCCGCTCGCCATTACTCAGGCTCTAGGTTGCTTTTACGAACCAGAAAAACACTTTTTCCCATTGGCTGCAACCCACCGCGCGGAAACCTACTGTCCAATCACATGAAGGGGTAGTGGCTATGTGCATGTCTTTATACTTCCTTGTTGCGTTCGAAGTACGCATTAATTAATTTCTCATTCATATCTTCTCTACTGAAATGGTTGTGTGCAAGACTGAAATGTCCAGTGATCACATAAGCAAGCCTTTGTCTATTTGATAAACGACTCTGGGTGACAACATTTTGGTATCTTGTAGACTTTAATCGCAAATAATCTCAGGTCAGAAACAATTCTGTAATACGTTCAATTTTATCACCCACAGCCTTAAAACTTGATCACACGGTGTTGTGTTACTAATCCTTAGTGGATGTTAAAAAGTCACAGACTAGGATAAAAAAAAAAAAAAAAAAAAAACCTTAATCATATCGATGTAACTATTTGACTCCATAGATAATTCAGGATATAATTAAGAAAAGAAAACACAAACATATTAAAGAAAGGCAACTGTGTCCTAATTTTAGCAATATACAATACAAAATATAAACTGTGTTTTCTGAGGCATATGAGGTATTTGTGTTTTCTGAGGCATAGGGCGTATGTGAAAATATTACATGGAGAAAACAACAACCATCCACTTTGGAGGGGGACAGTAAAATGTCTGAAGGCTGCACACAAATGCACACAAGCATATGCAACCCACATAACTTCATCACTGAGTATAAAAGAAATAGGGTGAAATCCAGCTGACATCTTGAGTCCTAAAATGAATAGGGGAAGACATGCATGTTAATTAAAAATAAACAAATCTTTAATATATGCATGGATTTTTGAAAGTAATAAGTACCCACTTCAATAAACCTATAACTATTCTAGCCTGATAAGTCTGATTATATAAATTTATAGCTTGACCATAGAAGTTCAAGCCAACAGGCAGAATCAGCAAACTCCAACGTCCTCTGCATGCTGTAGGTAGTTCAATAAGATGCACTTATCCATATGGACTCTCTGATGTGATTGGTCCAACCAATAAATGTAAATGTAAATGTAACCAACCCTGGGAAAACAGCTACAAAGGCCCAACAGTTTGTTTGTAGTGGTACCTGCATACCAGTACCATTTGCCACTTACAACCAGAGCTTACAACTAATGTAGGATTTGAATGGGATTAATACTTCTAGAAACCTTAAGGAATGCAGCAGCTTAACTGGTGTTTGCATTTCATAATAATTTGTATTACAATGTGTAACATTACATTTTGTACTATATGTGTGTGTGTTAACTTGATTTGCCCAGTTCTACAGGAGAGAACGTGTGGTTATTTTTTTTACCTATGAATCTTCTGTCCCTTTCTCCTCATGAACTCTTCGTCATCTACTGTCCACACAGAGCCCTTTACCCCCTCCACACGCACAAAGCACTTGTGCAGGCTCAGATTGTGCCGTACAGCATTCTGGTGGTGAAGACGCATACATACACAGAAAGGTAAATTATGTATTTATCTTAATAAAAACAAATATCTGTGTACTTCCTTAATATCACTCAGTATGTGTGTGTATGTATGTGTATGTGTCTGTCATCCTCACAGTACCTTCCATGTGGCGGTGTTGTATCTGAAATAATGAAACATGCTCATGAACCACTGATAGATCTCATTTAGAGCCAGCTGCTTCTCAGGAGACTCTAGTATGGCCTGGCAACATAAGAAGGCCATATCAGACATCCAATGTATACATCTGCAAACATTCAGAGCACTTGGAACTGAGAGCAGTGTTTAGTACACTGTTATGCCTATTAGCCATTAATTCCATGATGAATCCAGAATGAAAGTCTGTCTCATCTGTTTATCTGAATAGTTAGCCTGATGCAAGAAGAAATAGTGATGCAAAAGCTTCGAATGGTCACATATTATGTCTTCAATCCTGTGGCCTGACAAACACATTTGGCAAAATGCAGGGTGCTAAACAAGTTTAATGATCCAAGTTTAACCCACCCATCTGATCATGGCAGCATATGTGTAAGGAGGTCTGATGTTGTTGTTCTTGTAGCAGTCCATACTGGGCACAATTCCTGCAGTGGTTAATGGTGGTATTAGTTCAAGATCACACTATGCTCCAATAGTCAACAGTTAATTTAGCAGCAGTCATCTACACTCTCATGGCAAATTTACTGCACTTACAAACTCATTGTAATAAAAAAAAATGAGACTTAAAATAGTGTTTATTACAGTCAACATAACTCTTTGAATATTATATTATAATCTGTAGTTCCGTTTTGGCAAACATTTAAAACACTGGTGTAACACTGGTGTAAAGCCAGCAGGGTATGAAAATTGATGCTAAAAATGGTGGGGAAGGCTGTCAAAAACCCCTTTAAGGTGAATGTGTAAAATTTACCTGATGAAGATCTAAGACCGAAACATTGAAAATAAATAAACTATATGCGAAATGGTCAGTGTGCAGAATTTGTTCTATGTTCCTATAAAAACCCCTCTAACAAATGGGTAGGCCACTAACTGAAGCAGGATCAGCACGTCACAATGCAAAAAGCCTAGCTTGACAATCACAGTGTGTAGTGTGACTATGACCAAAAGAATGGGCTAAAGGGGCTGAACCATCAGTTGTTTCTGTCTCTACTAGGATAGAGGAATGTGATTGATCCCACCAAACTTGGGAGAACAGCTTCTGGGACCTATGGTTTGTTTCTAGATGTACCTGTCCTGCACACCTACACCACACCCCAGCCATCACCTACATACACTACATCCCCCCCACACAGATTTATACATAGTGCTTTTCTTACACCAAGTACAACAACTACATGTGACCCTTTCCCTGTATCCTTTCCCTGTTGAAAGCATTTGCCACTTGAGCTTAGATTTATGAAGACAGTTCATATGCAAAACCCACCATCTTTAAATTCAGTTGTTTTATAATAATGTCCCGGCAATCTTTATTAAACTGCAAATTGACTGTTATTATCATGTAAAGATAACATAGATAAAGAGTCAGGAGTACAGATAGCAGTTAATAACGCTTATCAAAATTATACAAGTATATTTCTCTATTTCTCTTGTGTATATATATCTCTACAATAAATCTCTAAAGAAGTAATTGAAATGTAGCTGATATGATTCAGTCTAAATGCGCCCCTTTTGGATTCAGAGACTGGGTGACTTACCTGGCATGAACTGCGACGCAGAGATGTGCAGGTAGCTGGGATTCAGCAGATCACTGGGTGTCACTGTTGCACCCTGCATGCCTCCATTAGGGAGCATGAACTGGGGTACCCTGAGGACATGGTTAGGGTTGCCCTCGAACCCCTCAATCTGTCCAGTGAGCAGTGGACATGCCCAACTCAGATGAGGCAGTGACACACAGGTCTCAAATCTCTTACATTTTTATACTGTTATCACCTATTTGCTATAAATAAACACAGTGGTTGTGTGAAATGTGTAACATGTGTAGCATGCAATTCATAAGGTTTGAATGATAATACGCATCCTGTATGAATGTGGACATGTGGAATGTGGAGTGATAGAATGGATTTGAGGCCAGGAATCATTAGATGTGAAAAACTTTGTCCATTATTGTTAGATTGAATTGGTTTGTCGGAATCTATGAGTAGGCTATTAGATTTGTGACAGTAGGCCTAATCCTAGGGACAAGACTGCTTGTGTCGACAGGCATTAATTCTGTAAAGGTTGTAAATAATCAAGTGGACATTATAATTTCAGGCAGTCTACTAACCTTTCTATTAGTCTATCAGGCCATATATATAATTGGAATTAGGCTTCATCTGGTCTGGTCTAGGCCCTGATTGCGCTGTATTTCTAGAAACCCCCCTGATGTGTAACGTGACGTGAGTGCTGTGGCTGCATTACCTCAGCAGTGTCTCTGTGGTCAGACAGATGGAGATGGAACTGCATCTCCTGCAGTTTCTTTTTCTCCAAAGTCAGCTGTCAAACACCCAAACACTGATTCTTAGTGCACACATATTTTCTATAAATTAGCTATGTATTTGTAACAGGCAGCTAATTTATAACTAACTTTTACAACGAACTAGTTAATCATTTATAAATAACTTTTATAATGTTTTATAAGCTATTACTGAGAAACACAGATTGAGATCATGAGTGTTTACAGACATGTCATTATCCTATCATTTAGATGAATGGAATGGAATTTATAAAAATGTATAAAAAGGCTCCATGAAAACATCATGCAATTAAATAATGTAATTACTAACAAAAAGCAATGTACTACGCATGCCAATTAACGTTGAATATGTGTGTGTTAAAGTATTACCAACCACTATACAACACATATTTAACACATATAAGTGTTTGTTTGTTACTTATAATCACCATTGCGTAATTTTGGTATGGGATAAAAACTAACCCTGCCAATCAGAAATATAATCTGATGAAATAATCTGAAACCAAGCGTAGATGGCATCTTGCACACAATTAGTCAATTATTAATCCAAAAATGACAAGCATTTACAGAAATATAAAATGTTCACTGTTTTTATTTACTCTGTGTAAAAAAGTTAACTAAATGTGAACAAGTTCTCAATTGATATAAACACATCACTGCCACATACCATCCACTATAAATTTGTATATACTCTAAAAATACAATCCCTGAAAATATATTGCACTTAAATGCACTACTGTCACTGGCCTGCTTTCACTCACTTGTTTTTCCATATACTGAACCCTCTCTCTCTGGCTCCTGTATTCTCCTAAGGTCTTTTCCCCAGGGCCATGTTCTGGGCAGAGGTGTCTAAAAGAAAAAAAAGATCCATACAGCATTTACAATAACATCTAATCTCTCATTTAATCTTTCAAATTACTTAAACATGATTGTTAATTTATTGCATTTTTATAATCTTGCTTTGTGCCTAATCAATTAGTGTGTACAATTACCTCATGATATGGGGCGGTTCCTCAAGTTTCTGGTTGCAGCTTGGCCATCCACAGATGTCCTTAGCAAACAGAGTGTTCTCAGAAGCTGCTTCAGAGCCGCTGTAGGTGTTTGGACAGACAGAGAGGGGGAGGAAGTTTTACTTTTGTGACTCAAAGTAAAAGTTTATTTTCACTCATTTCAATTATTGTTCCATTGGAATTAACTGTATTTTACATTTATGGTCATAAATATAACATCACACGTAATGAATATTGGACAACTCACGCACATGCTTAAGGACTTAAAAGCACAGGCTGCGTACATTTGCAAATTACTTTTTCCTTAATGTACATGCCATTAGACTATTTGCTCGTTCTAACAACAGACGTGATTCGTTTGCAAAATGCACACACTCAATGATTGCAGTGGCAAGAAAATATGCAGGAGTCACTGTGTATCTGTTTCAGGTACCTTTCTTTGCTAAGAGTGTCATGAATTATGGCATAAAACCATTAACTTCAGTTGCGTGACATAGTCTAGCTTGGTTGACCAAATCAGTCTTTCATTTCACTTCATTTCAAGCAAAGAATCTGGACCTTAAATAGGTCAGTAGAATGTAACAAATGTATTTAGTTATATAGTTATATATTGTATAGGTCAGTAGCATGTAACAAATGCATTTAGTTACCTGGCTTGGTCTTGCTCAGGGCTGGCTTGTCTGCTGAGAGCTGCCTTTTGACTGGTGGGAGGACTTTTATTTTTACATGAGGAGTCAGACCAGTGTGGACTTCTATGGTTTAAACTGGCTTTATGAAGTGCATTTGAATACTCTGTAGACAGAGCAGACAAATCTGAATGGGGAAAAAGGACAATGGATTTGCATGTTGACACATTTGTCCATCATTTTAGTTTTAATATCAGCAAATTATTTCCAGACCTAAATAGTAACCTGTTGGGAATATACAGAAGCCAAACTCTTAAAAGAATAGTTTGTTTTTTTAGCACTTTGAGGCCATTTCATGGCTTGTCTAAAATGCAATAGAGTGGTGGACACCAACATTTTGACAATGATACTTTTGTTGGAACATCAGCGAATACCAATACTCACTCGATGAGTTGCGCATATTTTAAAACTAATGTTTAGGGTTGTTTTAAGGACCGACAGAGTGTTCCCATTGCTAGCTATTCTGAAGCAGGCAGACGTGATTCTACATTTCCCAAATAGTCGAGTCAGGACCAGGATCAACATTTCAGTGTCAGACCCCCAAATAATTTTTCTTAATCTATTCAGATTAGGCTTTCATGAACTTTAGGGGCTTTTTATTGGCCCGTTTTGTCTTTAATCCTCATTCATTTAATTTCAGAAAGATTACTATTCTGGCCTCACATCAATGCCTGAGAAGATGGGCGTGGAGATCGAATCGACAGCAGTTTTGAAAATGAAAGTGGCAGTGGAAAATTACATCCCTGCAATACCTGCAAGCATCAACAAACTGCCGTCCAACAAACCATTTATACAGCAAATCTAAACAGTATAATGTTTATCACTGTGCTAAGATTAGCTCATTTATTCCCAGATCAAGCCACCGGTTAACCTGTATACCGTGTAAATGACAATAAACGTTTTTGAATGCAGAATCATGCATCTTATATGTGGTTTGGGACACCAGACTACTCATTAGGAAAACAACAAATGTAGCAACATCAGTGATATGCAGCAAAGTTGTCTGCCGTTGGTCGCTTAAGTTAAAAGTTGGGTGATTAGATAGGAACATGATTTGACAACAGCAACAGATACAGTAGCATGTTTATGAGATGGTGTGGAGGTGGTGTTGAAGTGTATCAGACCTTGAGGCATCTGCTGGTGTCCTTTTCGCAGAACTGTGGGTCTGTGTGGCCTCAGCGAAAGGGGCTGCTTATGGACATTCTAAAATGCAAGGCAAACACCACAGAACTTACATACATGCTCGGCAGCAACCATCTTCACATGTGCTAGCCACTTGTTTAGGCAACAGCAGTCAACTGGGTCAGTAGAAGCTGACAGACAGCAACCATTAGCACTGATTTACAGCAATGTCTAGAGAACGGCCCGCCATGGCTTAGGTTTGAAGGGATCATAAAGTAGCCTACCTGTGATATGGGAGCATGAGCCTGTGTGGCCGTGAGCACGGATCCCTGTGGCCTGCCCCCAAAAGAGAGCTGTGCATACACAAACACATACACAAAATATTGTATTGATTTTGATTAGAATTACAGCAAAAAAACAAAGAAATATGAACCACAACTCTAAAAAAGCTCCATTTAGCATGCTACATGTATGTGCAACATATTTGTATAAACTTGTATATCTGACGTGTGTACACTTGTATAGTTGGCTTACTTGTAAAGTTGGCTTACTTGTATAGTTGGCTTATACTGATATGTACCCTTTACACTGCCTCCTTTTAAAAAATCTTCTCACTGCTCATGGTTGTTTGTTCGTGTCTAAAAGGACTGTCTCCCTGCCCCGAGCACTGAAGCGCCTCTCGAGGGGCTTTCCACATGACGCATTTTATTTTACCACTATACAATAAAGCTTTGAAACTATATTAAACAAAAACAGGTTCCTCGGTTGGTGTCAGATGAGGTCAATGGCATCTGATCTATCTGAATTGAGATCTGTCACCTTCTCCATCTGCGATTTCTGGCCTTTATCTTCATGGCCGTTCCTGCACTCTGCGTTGTCACTGTGTGGCATTCCTGTAAAGCTGAAAATGTGAATGTTTTTAATATTGTTTTCAGAACATAATAATGTAATTTAATATTGTTTTCTGATTGACTAGAATTTTGTCCATCAATAGACAATCAGTCCCTAAAAGTCACTCATCAAACATAATATTTTTGATGTTAGATAATAAAGAATCTGTGATAAAGAAGTGTGTTTCAACTTCAAGCTTGAATTCAACCTCAAGTTCAATGGAAAACAAAGACATATATGCTAAAGAGCATTCAGTGACACCAATTCCCCCACACAAGGGAGTTTCTGAAAAAAGCTCCAAATCTTTGTTCCAAGAGGTTGGGGTTGAGCAGAGCAATACTTGAAGAGTTATGGAGATTTAGGTAACCCTGTGGGTTAAAAGCAGGTGCAAAGCTGTGGTTTTGAAGCATGAAGCGTGTCTGGGAGCAAGGCATCACATTAGATGTGCTGTTTGGATAGAACCCAACTCAAGAGAGGCCCTAAACACTAGAAACACTGTGGGAGGAAACAAAATAACACACGCATACACACAGGCACACACATACACTGGAGCAGAGATCAAACAATGGAAAATTTAAATATCAAAACACACAGGACTGCAAAAAAAAGAAATAAACTATTTAGGGTTAAAAACATGAATGTGTTGTTGTGAATCCCCACACGCACACACACACACACACACACACACGCAAATGTATTAGCTGCAGAAAAAACCCTGCTTGCCATGAAGTATTTGACATTTAGAAGCAAACCACTTCCACTGAGGTAATGTCACATTCTATCAGAATGCCTGGCATTAAGCTTCCGGCAAAAAATTAAGCTCCTTTGGTTTTTGCGGGTGTTACAAAGGTGACTGAGGCCAAATGCTGTGCAAAATGTATAGATATTCACTTTTCATGGTTTAATAGCACCCCATTGGTTTCAATTTAAGGGTTAAAGTCCCCATTACACTTCCATTTAAACATGGTGTAAATATTTTCAATCTGCATCATTACTGAGTTATATAAGTTAGAAACATGACAGAATTGATCACATTGATCAAACTGACACATTAGATCAAACTGATTTGATCTAATGTGTATGATCTGATCTGTATGTCTATGACTCTGCCTAGCACCTAAAAAGATGGCGTGTGAAAATACATTTTTGTAACCTGACTTATAATAGGGGAATAGTGTTTTGAAAACTAGATCTTTGCTAAATTCGGATTCGGAAAACATTTTCTATTTGGATCTAAATATTAACTAATATTCATTGTTTCTTTTAAATAAACACATTTATTTACATAGTCACTGCCACTGTGTACCCAATGGCACTTGTCCTTAGTGTGTCTGCAGTAATAGAACCATTTTCATCCCTTTTCACTGTGCTATTTCTTCTCTTTCCACTGTGTTCATATTCATCCCTTTCTACTGTGCTATAAGTTCATCCCTTTCTACTGTGCTATAAGTTGATTCATTTACTCTGTGCAATAAATTAACCCTACTTCAAGCGCTACGAATTTATCCTTGTGCTAAAAGTTCATTGTCATTTCTCAGTTCTCAATTGTCAAAGCTCAGTTCTTTGGTTTTTCAAGGCCTATAGTTAAAGTACTTCCTCTGAACTGGTTGGATTTGCGTTGTGTGTCTGTGGTGAAAAGGAAGATTCACTTTTCAGTTTCAGAAACTCTAACCTCACAGTGTAATGCACGTTTTTAAGTGTCTTCCAAAAAGCTTTAATAAACTTTCATTCATTTTAAAATGTAATTTTAAGTAACATAGGGATAGTTGCATTACTGTTATTGTCATCTGATTTGTCTTTACACAATTCCAACTGTTATTTTACTAATATTAACTGAAAAGTATAGTAAAAACGTGTCATTTTTGAACATTTTTGAAAATTGAGATACAGAATTTTCAGGACAACTCCTAAAAATACATGGACATAATCATATCCACTATCCACTATTACCTTACCCAGACCCAACAACACTGAACATCTTTTCTTTATAAATCTGTGCCTCCAGCCCCCAGATATCAAACCTGCTCCACACCTCACTTATGCCATGTATGTTCAAAATAAAAGTAAAAGTTACTTTTAGCCCTTACACATAAGGGCTAAATAAGACCTTCAGTGCAGAAGAGCGAGAAAACAAGACACACACATACACACACACACATTCCAGCTTATTCCATGTCGCACATCCATTGCATTTACTCTCAACTCCTATTTCACTAGAATGAGCGCTTGGCAGACAGCACCACAGTTGTGAGAAACACAGTATGTGTCAGAGATGGGTTCGAACAAGCATCCCACTGTGTGACGATCAACCAAATCAGTCTGACTCAAAGCTTCCACACTGTACACTGTGGTAACGTTGCACTTCACTCATGCAAGCTGATTTGCTTTAGACTCAGTAGGTCATTTAAATGCCTGCTGATGCTTGCTCAAACACTTCACACTACAACAAAGCTAGGCAATCTGCCGCTAATCAAGATTACACAATGATGATACACAAACAATGAACAGTAGAAACAAATGAATAATTTGCATATTGCAGCATGTAACAAATAGTTGTACAGTGGGCAGTGTTGACTTCCATAACACCCACTCAAATGCAAAATGTGGATTATTTCTAATTTGCTCATTCAGTGATGCTGAGGAAGACTGAGAGAGTCTAAAGGGTATGACTAATTCTAATTTCTATCAGTTTCTGATCTCTACTATGCCTGTCCTCTGTGCATAAATAAATGGTTTAATGTACTATTCATTCTGAAACAACAGCACAAATATTCCATTTCTCTATCTCAAACTTCCTTCCTGTCACCTACTCATGATACTTTTAATAGTATTTCAGACCAATTCCAGACTTACTTACCCAGACCAGAGTAGCATCCGAGTATTGCAGTCTTTCTATGTGTTTTTGGAAAGAGCCAGTGTGTAGTTGCTTTTTCTCACCTACTCTGTCTCTTTAGTAAGCAAAAAAAAAAAGAAGAAGAAAAGAAAGAAATTCCATCTGTCAGACAGGTAGAGCGGAGCTGAGCTACATACATAAAAGCAGACAAGAGACAAAGAAGCTGTACACGAAGAAGAAGAAAGAAGAGGAAGAAAAGGAAGAAATAGTGCAAACAATTCCTTTTGAGTTGTGTTGGTGCTTGGCTGATATGAAGCCAACCACATCCAAGTATCTGCAAAGCATCGCTCAACCAATTTATCACTGTAATCTACAGTACATTATTTGTGTTAAGACCACATTGTAACTTTGCTGCAAAACATTCTGTTGCAGCAAACACAACCTTCTCTCTCCCGCGCACACACACTCACAGCAAAGCAATTCCAATTTCAAAACTAAAGTGAAGGAGAACGTAGTGATAATCAATCAGCTCTGTTGACAGGCATTGCCATACATCTTCATCATTAATATTATCATGCAAAGGAACTGCTTCATTGTCTGCTTCATGCTACGTCTATCTTCAATAGTTCTGGCAGGCATGGGACTCCTGTATCACTGTCGGGAGTCGGGAAATTTCCCCATACTGACCGCCTCACAAATCATTATCACAAACAAGGTTACAACCAGGTAACAAGGTACAAAACTCCATTCACTCTACTCTATGTATGTCCCCTTTACGCCTGTCTAATATTAATATATGATGTTTTAGAAAAGCTTTACAGTCACATTGCACTAATAATCTACCACTCTACCAGTCCAATATATTGTGGCGCAGATAGACATGAAGATAAAACAGCACTTTTCCAATTCTAGCTTTTTAAAAAAGTTTTTTGATTACGTAAATCACGGTGCAGACACCAAAAATTTCTAATAAAGTATCAAATATGTTATGCATCATTTGCCTTCTATATTTCGTCATTTTGGGTTTAGCAAAACAGATACTCAAAAATTCTACACCAGATCTATACTGTAGCTGCATTTATAGTTCACTTTATGCTTTCTTGCCCAGTCATGATGTCTCATGTCTCCTTTCCACATAGGATCAATGGAGCTGCTATCAAGATATTTTGTTACCATATTGTGGCATGATTATTAGATTTATTATGCAAAGAAAAAAGATTAAAAGCTAAAACATGCAGACAACAGTAAAACAGTCATCTATTTTAACGAGTCTAAAAAGGCCTCTGTGTCCGAAGTTTAAAGTCTGAGGGACGTTTTACCCTGAGGCCTTGAAATTCGGAATATAGTACAAGGGAGGGGAATGACTGTGAATGGACAAAAAATTATGCATAAATGTTGAGAAGCTGCCTCAATGGTGCAGAGTAAAACGAATGTAACATAATTTACTAATAACTGTTCCGAAAACTCGTGATAAATTAAGTGAGGAAACAAAGTTACGATCTTAATAACTCTAATAAAAATTGTTTGAATACCTATACCAATGGAATATTACAGCCAAAGTAGAGATTCTGTTAACTCTCCTTATTCAGACTCTAAGATGTCAACCCAATGATATCTTCGTCGTTATCTAATCTTAGATCTTGTATCGAGTTTATTTTTAAATTGTTAAACAAAAACAAATTTGGCATTTCTGGCAAACTAAATTTTGGAATGCAAAAAGTTGGAAAGCATTTGTAACATACATTAGTTTATGTATGGTAATCTCAGTATATAAGTACACAATACTGCATTGTGCTTTGTATGAACTTATCCTTATATCCGTTATATCTTTATGACAACTTAGTGGTCATTTTATTATTATTATAATAATAATTATTATTATTATTGCATCAAAATTTAGTCTGTATTAGATTAACGCACAAAATAGTTTATATACGAAAATGTGATTTATTTAGTGGATGTCTCCTGCCTAAAGGTGAACTTACCTGAATGTGTGGTCCCTTTGAGATGATGTACAGTATAATCCAAAACAGGGCCTTTATATGCAGAAAAAAGCCACTCCCTCCTTACACGAATGCACACATATGACCAAGTGTATGTGCTTGGAACAGGTCTTTGGATGTTTTATTTATTAAAAGATCTATATTCTGAACTTTGTTTGAGAATTCCTTTGGACAAATTAACAAACCAAATGTATCAAAAGATTAAAGAATTCTCTTTATTGTTTGACTTGTCAGTATTCTTCTTATTGATGGCAATCTTATGCCTATAGCCTAGAGTTCATCATCATATTCACCACTTGCTGTCTTGTCATGCTACATCATTAATAATTGTGGAATGTAAAACTGCTGACAATCCCTCATGACTAAGATTACTAAACTAAAAGAACTGAGAAAAAGTATGAAGCAGTTGATTCATCATGTGGTTCCAAAATTGAACAACAGAGGGAAAATATTAAGTTAAACAGAAAATGCTGAGCGGGTACTCAATAGAGGCCTCAAAGGAAAAGTGATGAAAGTGAAAGCGGTATCATTCTCCTGATCTGTCATAAATGTGAGAAATGATGGGATGTGAAGTTATCAGACAAGCAACATATGTTTGTGGTAGGTTTTACTGAAAGATGCAGCCTTAGATTTGCAGGCAAGGCATATAGTGGTTTGCAAGGAAACGGGTGAGCAGCTCAAATGTGAAAGGGCTGTGTGGAACCCTTAGTGAACTTCATTCGGTACTGAATAAGATTACACTACAAAAAAGCCACAAATCAGGGTCATATTTCACTTAACCTGCCCCTTTGTAGTTCCTTGCTTTATGAATCAATATACTAATACTGTGATATTGATATTGCCCGCCCCCTCCTCCCCCACACACACAAACAGCATACAGATATGCGGATGCTCCAAGTAATCTGGAAGGAAATTCTGGAGAGCAGCTGGCAAGACTTTTAAAGGAAAACCCTGTTACGTCTTTTGGAAAGTCCGCTGTGGGGGTTCTATGACGCGAGGCCCAGCCCTCACAAAAGAACACTGTGTGTTTTGGCATCTCTAAGGCCTGGCATGCATCTAGAGATCTCTACGTTCTTTTTAAGCAGAAAAACAACAGAACTGTAAAAAGGTCAGTTCTCTGTGTTGTTTTTTATTTTTGTTACAAACTGTGCAGTGCTTGTTAGAAACCATGACATGCACATGGCTTGTGTACCTGTGCTTCCCCTTTGAGCTTCACCTCAATAATACTTTTGTGGCTTTTGGCTTCCGTGATAAGGATAGCCTACATGTATGTATGTATGGAGCGAGTGCAGATGTGTGTATGTCATGGTTGTTTGCCTGTGTGTATGTGTGTTAATATTCTGTGGGTTTTCAGATGAATATCAGAACATCATCTGTGAAATCATGTGCTGAAACTGCCAATCTGCAGTTTTGCCTTTAACCACAACATGTACACTAATTACATGGTAAAATAGATAGGCTATTGATATTTTAATTAGGATATCAAGTAGCCAATTTAAGGATTAGGCAAGGCAAGGCAAGGCAAGTTTATTTATAGCGCATTTCATACACAAAGTAGGCAGTTCAATGTGCTTTACAAAGACAGAAAATAAAAACATAGTGGATAAAATTAAGTAAGAAAACAAACAAATAAGATTAAAGGAAAGTGTAAAAAGTTAAAAGAATAATAAGTTGATAAAGGACAGAAAATTAAAATAATTTTAGAATAAGGATTTCCCCAAAATTCACAAAATAAATTAATCATTAAGAGAAAGCGTCAGAGAAAAGTTTGGTCTTAAGTTTGGTTTTGAAGCTGGTAACAGTAGGGGCATTTTTTATATCTTCAGGAAGTTGGTTCCAAATCTGAGATGCATAGTAGCTGAAAGCTGCTTCGCCACACTTTGTTTTGACCATAGTTTTTACAAGCAAACTTTTATCTTGTGTCCTGAGAGACCAAGGTGGTATGTATTTTTGAAACATGTCAGACAAGTAACTAGGTCCTATCCCATTTAGTGATTTAAACACAAGTAGTAATGCTTTGAAATCAATTCTATAACTTACAGGAAGCCAGTGCAATGACTTTAAAATTGGGGTAATGTGGCTGGTTCTTTTTGTACATGTTAAAACCCTGGCAGCTGCATTTTGGATCAGTTGAAGATGTTTAATTGTCTTTTTAGGAATGCCTGTGAACAGACCATTACAGTAATCAACCCTACTGGAAATAAAGGCATGGATAGGTTTTTCTAAATCATTTTTTGACATTAGACCTCTCAGTTTGGTAATGTTTCTCAAGTGATAAAAGGCTGATTTGGTGATAGCCTTCATGTGACTGCTGAAGTTTAGATCACTGTCAATGATGATGCCAAGATTTTTAACAGACATTTTTGCTTTAAGCCCTTTAGTTTCAAGGACAGAGGAGATTTTGAGCATTGACTCCTTCTTTCCAAAAATAATTACTTCAGTTTTGTCTGTGTTAAGCTGGAGGAAATTGTGTGACATCCAGTTGTTAATTTGGTCCAAGCATTGATAGAGACATTCAAGGGGGGCAAAGTCATTAGGTGACAAAGCTAAATAAATCTGGGTGTCATCAGCATAGTTATGATAAGAGATTGAGTTGTTCATGATAAGCTGTCCAAGTGGAAGCATGTAAAGGTTAAAAAGCAATGGTCCAAGGATTGACCCCTGGGGGACACCACAGGTCAGTGACATAGGTGTTGAAGTACAGTTGCCCATGGCAACAAAGAAACTTCTATTTTGTAGGTATTTTAGCCATTTGAGAACTATATCAGAAAACCCAACCCAGTGTTCAAGTCGATGTAGCAGTATGTTGTGATCAACAGTATCAAAGGCAGCGCTGAGGTCTAGTAACACCAAGACAGATGTTTTGCCTGCATCAGTATTAAGACGTATGTCATTTACAACTTTAACAAGCGCTGTTTCAGTGCTGTGATTAGCCCGGAAACCTGACTGGAACTTATCAAAACAACAATTAGATGTCAAGAAAGCAGTTAATTGATTGAATACTATTTTTTCAAATATCTTTCCAATGAACGGTAGATTTGATATTGGCCTGTAGTTGTTAAGCACTGAAACATCCAGATTATTCTTTTTCAGCAGTGGTCTAACAACTGCTGTCTTTAGTGATTTAGGGAAAATGCCGCTTTGCAAAGATGAATTTATAATTCGGAGCACATCAGGTGCCACAAGGTGTAGAACAGTTTTTAAAAAGCTGGTTGAAAGAACGTCCAGTTGGGATGTAGAAGAGCTTAGATTTTGTACTGTTTTCTCAAGCGTTTCATAGTCAATAAAGCTAAATGTTGACATTGTATTTAGTTCCCCTCTCTTTGAAGACATTGGTTCTAGCATTTGAGATATTTATGAAGTTATGTTCAGTCTTATTTTATCAATTTTACCTCTGAAAAAAGATGCAAACTCATTGCATTTATCTACTGAGAGCAGCTCAGGTGCTAATTGTGATAGTTTATTTGTTAGCTTCTCAACTGTAGAAAATAGTACACAAGCATTGTTCAAGTTCTTATTGATAATGTTGGAGAAAAACGACTGTCTTGCTTTACAAATTTCATAGTTATATTTGCTTAGCATGTCTTTATGGATTTGGTAATGGACATGGAGATTTGATTTACGCCATTTTCTTTCAGTCTTCCTACACTCCCTCTTTAACAGTTTAACAGCTAGGTTTTGTTTCCATGGTGCTTTATTATTATCAGTGATTCTTTTGTTTTTTAACGGAGCAATATTATCCATAATTTGTGTCATCTTAGAATTAAAATGGGTCAGTAAGTCATCTACAGAATCTGAATCTATACTTGAGTGCTGTGAGAGAGCTTGCTCAAAGAGAAAACCTGCATTGTCATTTAAGATTCTCCGTTCTATAGTCAAAGCCTTATTCTGTGTGTGAGGAAACATAGAAACGTCAAAGAAAATACAATAATGATCAGACAAAGCCAAGTCCTTAATTGTTGTAGAGACATCAAGACCCTTTGTGATGACTAGGTCAAGAGTTTGACCATGAGAGTGTGTTGGAACCTGTATATGTTGGGTTATGTTGGGTGTCAATTAGTCTAAGTAGTTCCTTAGAATATGTGTTTTCTGGATTATCCACATGTATGTTAAAATCACCAGATATAATTAATTACAGTCCCTGTTACAGTCCCTGTGTTACAGCCCATGTGTTGTCTTTCGAGCCAATTAAAGAGAGATGCCTTTTTGAAACAAAAATGATATTGGGCTAAAATCGTGCAGAATCTCATAGAGCACCTTTAACTACAAATGGAAAAAAGGGTTCTTTGAAACAGACACCTACATGAACAGAACATGGGGATAGACAAACATTTTAAAAATTCTGAATTATAGATCTAAAAGATTTATAGAGTATAAACTCACTTTGGAAACAACAATAGAGTATAAACTCACTTTGAAAACAATACAAGTATATCTACTAAAAAAAAGTTCTGACATAAAATTTAATTGTAAACAACTGTATTTGATAGGCTACAGAAATTTTTTGTACTTTTTTTTTTTTACTTTATTTAGCATTTTTGTAAAATTCATTCAAGCAGTTATGCGTTCTCTCACAAAAGCAGTTCAAGCTCGTGTTTTGTTCATTTTTAATTTTCTCCTTTTGTATGCAATTTCTTCAGATCTAGTGAGTTTACAATAGGGTCGCTTTCAAGGATAGGTAGCCCTCAATGTGGCAAAACGCCACAGGCGCCACTTTTCCATAGCAGCGAAAAGAGATAACGAGACAACTGGTGCGCGTGGGCCTTTTAGCTAGAAACGCCACCATGTGTTTTGCAGAGGTAGGCTACGTGGTGCGTCTGTGTTCGCAAGTAAAGTTTCTGCGTAAAAGGGAAAAGGTCATCAACAACATGGCATGAATTGCCTACCCAGAGCGGAAATATTGGCATTATCATAAGATGAACATTTTAGCACGACCTGATCTTGATTCATGTCAGGACTAGGCTACTGCATTCGCATTAATGTGAACTTTGTAACGCAGCAAATAAACGAAGACAATCATCAATTTAAAACGACAAAATTAGTCAGCGCGTTCAAGTAGGACAGCCATCAGCCAATGTTGAAGCCCCAGAATACCGACCACATCAGCGGAGGTGAGGTGAAATCTTACGTCTGGGATGAGACAGTTGTCGCTACCATCTTTTTTGTCGGGGGAACTAAAGGGACTTCTACTGGCTTTTAAACGGAGTGGGCGTGTACCGTTTGGAGCGACCGAAAGTGACAGGGGGATATCGACACACAACGATTCCTCTCTTTTTGACCGCGGTCATACCATGGACAGTGGCTATAATTAGATACTTATTGTCGATCCAAGAGGAACATCCAACGTGCTATGCGCGTAATGCATGTAAAGTATCGGAATCGCTGGGAAATAGGGTAGCAAAATTCGCCTTTGGCGCTGCTGTTAGTTCACCACTGACACCGTGCAAGGAGACACGTCCTAAATTAGGTCTAGTGTGGGCCGAAAAGAGTGGATGGTCTAAGCTGTGTTAGCCTACTACAGAACAGTTGCATTAAAGCGGTTGTTGGAAGTGGCATGGCTCATATCAGCTGTTAGTAGAAACATGACAAGATGTCACAAAACAATAATTTCTTAGCTATCCCTGATCAAAAAGACCTCTTCGTCCCAGTGAGGAATGGAGGTTCCACTGAGAAGCGAGGCAATTCTCCGGTGGATGACGAAGACGATGAACCTGAGGATGATAGACTCATTCCCAGGTCCTCTCCCGTGCCGAGGAAGCGCGGTCCATCAATTGCAGATGAGACGGCTGAGTATATGCGAATTCGACTGGCTTTAAAACGCCGAGTGTCATTCGCCGATGCCACAGGTGGAGATTTAGTAGATGTAAGAGAATTCGTGGCTTTTGATTCAGACGACGAAGATAAAGATAGATGGGAGGCTGAGGAAGCTCGATACCGCGCCGCTACACGCGAACCGACCTACCACCTGCATCCAGAGTTTTCGGAGTTACCTGGCGATGAATTAATGAGATCTGTACAAGCCGGTAAAGTGGAAGTGGAGCATGTATATGTTCATCCTGACGAGCCTCTGGCATTCTCCGGAATAATTCGTGTTCTTAATATTTCGTTCCACAAGTCAGTGTACGTGCGTTCTACCATGGACGGTTGGGGTTCCTACTTTGATTATCCGGCAGATTATGTGGAGGGCTCGTATGATGGAGTGTCCGACCAGTTCTCTTTTAAATTGTCCTTTGCTGCACCCTACCTTTTCAATGGCGCGCGAATCGATTTTGTAGTGCGTTATGAAACGTCAGACGGTGAGTTCTGGGCTAACAACTCCGGAAAGAATTACTCTGTAACACTTCTTGTCACATATGAAGATCATGCAGCTCAAGGGTTGGATCTGCATAACCTGCGAGGTATACTGAAGCCTCCAAGACCTGAGTAAGTATGTTGAATGGCTGGCAGTTTGTAGAGGAACACTGTGTACTGGGTGCTACTGCGTGCACTACACACGTAGGCTTAAGTGGCGAATTTAAAAAGAAAGTAGTCTCTTATTTGCCCATTACCCAATAAAATCTAATGTGGCATTATTGTCTGTGACATTATAGCCCAAACCCAGGCTTTACGCTGACTGCAAAGTGTTTGACATGCTCATGAAATGCAGACAAAACTCATAGAACCAGCCAGAGATGATATTAGTTTCACAAATCAGGCAATCCACACGCAGAGTACAGGGCCTGGCCTTTAGATGAAAGAGCACACACCCCCTCAGTATGGCAACTATCCAGGAGTGTGAGAGGGGCATGAAAATAGGACAAGGTAGGTGTCACTTTTAGCCTGACTTACCCCTGACCTTTCTTTTAGCCCGTGCTGGGAGAGAGAAAGAGGGGAGTGGGAGTCTGGGCTGGCTGGCTGACTTCCTGCCCTAAGTGTAAGAGGAGTGTCTGTGAAGAGGACTGGGTAATGGGGTTATTCCCCATTCCTCCTCAATACACAATCGCTCTGAAACATAATTTTTGGGTAGTGTTTAATCTATAAATCTTTTTTAGTAAGAGTGTTTTTACACAATATTTTATACTTACTTTGAACACTCATAGGGAGACAGTAGACCTACTTATGTTACCGTTTCTGAAGCACGACATGTAATGACATGAGCAAAGTTTTTCTGACCATGTTTTAGATCCACATAAACTATACTAACCACATAAAACATAGACATAACATACAGTTGCATGCAAGATGATGAATGGGCTGGAATTACCTGTCTTAGGCTAAAACTGCATCTGCTAAAGGTGACAGGCCGATGCTGTACAATACAGTGATAGCATAGCTAGTGATAGCCTAAGGTTAACAAGCTGAGATGCTCTGCATTGTGCAAGTGTTACTACAGATTTATGGTGTGCTAATATGCTAGCCTCTCACAAACCACATAGTTGACAGTTGACAGCAAGTGTCCTAGCTAAGGCTTTCAGACTATTGTATCCTAGTGAAGTGTCCTAATTAGGGCCGGTTTGAGGCTATTGTGTTGGGGCAGGTAGGTGAACGTGATTAACGGGGGGTGGGTGGGAAAGATGGTTTATCACGTTGACCTACCTGCCCTGACACAACAGCCCCAAACCAGGCCTAATTTGGACACATCACTAGAACACAACAGCCAGAAACAAGCCGTTAGCTAGGACACTTGGTCACAAGAAGGGGGAAAAAGGGTGAAGGTGTCTTGTGAATGGGCGTGGCAGATGGAGGGTAGGGTAAAATCGGGCGGGGAAAGCTAAAGGAAGGGGCGGGAGGTAAAACAGTCATGGTCCCTAACATCCCTCAGAGATCCTACGTTGGAGCAGCTGAGAGGGTATCACTGGAGGCAAATACCAACAGGGTCATCATGACTTTTCACCGACAGCTCTTTAAAGGAACGGCAACAGGCATGTCTCTCCTGGGACATGGCCTTTTGAGGAGAAAGGTCATGTACACTTCAACTTACTGAGTCGTATTGTGACTGTCCTGTTTCATTCTTGAGATAACTCAGAAAGCCATCATGAAACCACCAGTTCAATGTCAGTGTTTCATCAATGATTTATGGTGGCCCTGAAGTGCAAACCACATTAACAAATTACTAAACACAACAACAAATTGAGAAACAAACAAATTTAGAAACAACAAAAAAATTGAGAAACACAAAAACAAATTAAGAATCACAAAAACAAAATTGAGAAATACACAAACAAATTAAGAATCACAAAAACAAAATTGAGAAATACTAAAATAAATTAAGAATCACAAAAACAAAATGAGAAATACAATTACATTAAGAAACCGGAAAGGGTAGGTACCAGTCAGCAACAGCAGACATCACTGATTGGACGACGGGCTGTTCGTCTATTTCTGTGATCTCTAGTGGTCCGTGAGGGAATCAATAAAAGATGGCTTATACAAACGTATAACAGCTGTCTATTTAAGAATATTTTGATTCAGGACATAGGCCTATGAGGTGATACTGGATATGCTCAAGTGTAATCAAAATATTGTGATGAACTTGGCTTTATTTCAATAGCTTCAATTAGACAAATAATAGCTTCAATGGCTTCACGTAGACAAATCACGATTCATAATGAGCCTACGCATAGTTGTTAACCGTCTGAACTGTTATTTGGTTTTACTGGTAACTTCACTAACGGCGTTGTAGCTTCAAAACAACATTAACTGTATAATACCAGATAAACGGGCGAGCTAATTGCTCATAAAGTCGCTAAAAATACCCGTTGCTATGGACTCGTTGCTATGCCCTCGTTTGGACTCACTTCCAAGTCCAAAGCCACAGGTCCAATCAGTGATGCCTGCTGTTGCTGACTGGTACCTACCCTTTCCGGTTTCTTGATGTAATTGTGCTTCTCAGTTTGTTTTTGTGATTCTTCTTTTGTTTTTGTGTTTCTCACTTTTGTTGTTGTTTCTCAGTTTGTTTTTGTTTATTAATTTGTTAATGTGGTTTGCACTTCAGGGCCACCATAATGACTTTTTACCACAGGACGCATAATATAATGCTAAATGTTCTTCTAGGTTTATTAAAGTGAAAATAATTTCTATTCCAAATTACAGCAGTCGCAGTAGCAAATCGCAGGGTTTAAACGTCCACAGCTAATGATTTGTGGTCTCACACTATACGGTCCAGTAATAATTTATGACTTGATTTACACTATACAAGTGAAATGAACACGTTTGGAACCCCAGTCCAGAAATCTTGAAATTGTTTTCTTGTATCTATCACACAATTTTACCTCTGAGTGCTCCTGGTTGTATACACTGCCCTGTCTGCAAAAAGGAAAATGCACCAATGTGTGAACATACAGCTGGTTTGGAAGATGTGTGCCTTTTTGTTCATCTTATTTGGGAACTGGATGAATGGTGAAATGCAAATAGTGATACTGAATAGTACCCAGTGCCCATTTTTTTTGTGTAGTTTTAGATGGGAAAAACCACTGACTTTCTTTGGTAATCCTGTTGTACACTACATATGCAGGATGCACCATTAAAATGAAATTCACACAGATCCCGAAAAATAGACGCACAGTTGAAAAAGTGCACAAGTGAAAAAGTACTCAACTCATCTCATATATTCCTCCTAGAAAAGAGTACTCACACACAGTATGACCTTTTCATATGTAGTTTTGTACCAGTTGTTGGCTTGTACATTCTAAATTTTACATAGATAATCCATGACAATTATATTTATGTAACAGTTTTAGTTACATAGGCTGTGTAATATGGAATGTGATCCTCTAAAATCACACTCTTTTACTTTCAGAATGGACAGTGACAGCTCCCAGGACGAGGATGAAGGTATACTTGCTGCACAATTTAGCTATTTCATTATTCTCTAAAAAATATTGACAAAATTAGGACCATGCTTCGCACCTTTAAGACAAACTAGACAAGGGAAATGGTAACACCAACACCTAGTGGACGTCTTTGCAAAATGTCTTATGTTAACTGTGTTAGGTAAAATCAGAATACCAATTTAGCACCATGGACAAGTCCTTGAAGGGATTATCTCGTTTAACCCGTGGTTCCGTTTTTGACTCAAACCTACAACTAATATAGGTATTAACCAATCAAGAAAATCCAAGGAGACAGGCTTCACGGCCAGTGATATGAAAAGGATGGTTTAGGTTTACATGATATGTAAATTAATTTGAATGTAACACAAAAATTGTGTACACTTAGGACTGTGCACCATGCTAAAAGGCTGTGATATTATACTGTCAGTAAACAGATTTGTAAACTTTATAAAACATAAAAATAAGGTCTCATCATAATCTGCCAGCTCTTCATTCTCCTGAGCATATAAAATACTTTTTATGATACCCAGGCTCTGAAAACTGAAATCAAACAAAAACGGCAACCTGCCCCCCAATAGCATAACAGGGAGGGCTGAAGGCAGGGGTGAGCTCTGTACCTCTTATCTGTTTTGTTTTGTCATCGGATTGAATATAATGTAGGCTTGGCTAGTCAAAATCTACATCAACACAAAGATAAACAAATGTCGTTTCCTCCAGCATCGCTTACTGGCCTGCAAGAATTCAACCTGTGTAGTGATTGGCTGCTCTTTTAGTTTTGGGAAAGTACTTTGTAAGAGACTGTGGAATAAAAATGTAGAAATTGCACACTATACCTATCTGAAAGACAATTTATGCATTGTTTAGTTCTGTGGTTAAAGAGATTTCCCAGCAAATTTGTCTATTGCAAACAAAGTCTTGGAAAGTCTTTGTTTTAGGTTTGGTAGAAAGTAAAAACAAGATTAATGTGCTTGTAGGTTATTTGTTATTGTGAAACAATCACATGCTGTTCCATTTAAGGACCTAGTGAGAGGCCTGAGGACCAGCCACGTCCAATACAACCTGTGATAGTTTATCCTGAGATGGACATAGATGTAAGTATGCCTTCTACAATATACCTTTCATGATTATTTAAAATGTATATTTAAATGCACTGTAATAAAAGCATCATATTTATTATATAAAACAATGTTTAATAAAATTTAACAACATTCATTTTCTTAAACTCTACAGCTTGTGCTAAATACTTCATAAAAAACTATTTAATATTCTCAGTTTTTTTTAAATGTATGTCCTTTATTGGTAGTTTTAGCTGCAAGTCTACAAATCTAATTTAAATATATATATATATATGCTATGTATGCTCTTGTTTTTAATTCCAAATGTCTTGGACAGTGTTTTATGTGAAGGGCTGACAAATTTTGCAATACTGGATGTTGATTAAACAACGTTGATTTCAAAACAGAGAGTGCCAGTCAATACACAAATATACACAACACACGCTGCAGTCCACACATTAAATAACTACAGGAAAGCTCTTCATAGTCACTTCACTTTTTCAGGAACATGTTGCTATTTTTTTTCTGATGTAAAATGCTATTTGCTTATTGCTGGTATGTTTACTCTTATAATGTGTGCATACGTTTTTATGCATTCATCAGTTCATGTTCATGTGACTTTGTATGTGTATGTGTGTCTCTCTTGTTTTGTGTATGAATATGTATGTGTATGTATGTCTCTCGTTTTTTTTACACTTTGAGCCCCTTTCACAGGTTGTCTAAAAATGCAAAAGAATGGTTGACACAAAAATCTTGACGACTGCTCCTGTCTCGGCGGTTCGGGAAATGTAGAATCGCCTCTGCCTGCTTCAAAATGGTTAGCATTGTGCATTTGTTGTTTCTATCCTTAGAACACTGGTTTTAAAAAAGTGCTACAGGCAGCAGGCAGAGGCAATTCCACATTTCCCGAATAGCCGAGACAGGAGCAATCGTCAAAATGTTGGTGTCAACCATTCTATTGCATTTTAGACAACCTGTGAAAGGGGCTATAAGTGTTAAAAACCAAACTATCCCTTTAATATGTTTGTGTCATCTATGTGTGTTATGATGTTATGAACAAATATTTAGTGTTTACGCTGGCTTTATTTAAAACTGTAATTTTAAATCATTAATACATTAAATGTTTTCCAAAATTATTATTCAGACTAGTCTTTGCTCCTAATTTCATGTAATGCAGATATAATGCAAGGCTAATGTGAAGATTAAATGCGTCACTCCATTTTTGACAACTGAAACAGAGATGTAGCCTATTTTGTTTTCTTTATACTCAGTTATATTCCAAATTATAACTCATTATTTAGTTGTAAAGCGTTTTCCATTGCCAATAATGTTCCGTCTAATGGCTGTTTTTCTGTTGAACACAGCTTATTGAAGCTTCTGCAAGACATTAGGTAATGTGCACAGAGCTTGTTAACTGTCACCTGCATGCGCTAAGTATGCCATCTCCATGTGATGTTCCAGATTTCCCTGTTGACATTATGCATCTCACATATGTATTGTGAATCTGTTACAAACATTAACAAGTTACATTATGGATGCATTGTAGCCACGTATAACATCATACTGTACAAAGGCTTTTAAAAACAGTAACAGTATAATCCGACTTTAATACTGTGTTATGAATAGAACATTTTATAATAATACTAATCATTAAACATTAGACATCTTATAACAAAAACATGTCATTATAGTGGATTAGTGCAAACCGGATTCCAAAAAAGTTGGGACACTACACAAATCGTGAATAAAAACTGAATGCAATGATGTGGAGGTGCCACCTTCTAATATTTTATTCAACATAAATCACGGAACAAAAGTTTAAACTGAGAAAATGTATCATTTTAAGGGAAAAATATGTTTATTCAAAATATCATGGTGTCAACAAATCCCCAAAAAGTTGGGACAAGGCCATTTTCACCACTGTGTGGCATCTCCCCTTCTTCTTACAACACTCAACAGACGTCTGGGGACAGAGGAGACCAGTTTCTCAAGTTTAGAAATAGGAATGCTCTCCCATTCTTGTCTAATATAGGCCTCTAACTGTTCAATCATCTTGGGCCTTCTTTGTCGCACCATCCTCTTTATGATGCGCCAAATGTTCTCTATAGGTGAAAGATTTGGACTGCAGACTGGCCATTTCAGTACCCGGATCCTTCTCCTACACAGCCATGATGTTGTGACTGATGCAGAATGTGGTCTGGCTTTATCTTGTTGAAAAATGCAGGGTCTTCCCTGAAAGAGATGACGTCTGGATGGGAGCATATGTTGTTCTGCATTGATGGTGCCTTTCCAGACATGCAAGCTGCATATGCCACACGCACTCATGCAACCCCATACCATCAGAGATGCAGGCTTCTGAACTGAGCATTGATAACAATTTTGGTTGTCCTTGTCCTCTTTGGTCCGGATGACATGACGTCCCAGATTTCCAAAAAGAACTTTGAATCGTGACTAGTCTGACCACAGAACAGTCTTCCATTTTGCCACACTCCATTTTAAATGATCTCTGGCCCAGTGAAAACGCCTGAGCTTGTGGATCTTGCTTAGAAATGGCTTCTTCTTTGCGTTTCAGCTGGCAACGGCGGATGGCACGGTGGATTGTGTTCACTGACAATGGTTTCTGGAAGTATTCCTGAGCCCATTCTGTGATTTCCTTTACAGTAGCATTCCTGTTTGTTGTGTAGTGTTGTTTAAGGGCCCAGAGATCACGGGCATCCAGTGTGGTTTTACGGCCTTGACCCTTACGCACAGAGATTGTTCCAGATTCTCTGAATCTTTGGATGATGTTATGCACAGTTGATGATGATAACGGCAAAGTCTTTGCAATTCTTCGCTGGGTAACACCTTTCTGATATTGCTCCACTATCTTTCTGTGCAACATTGTGGGAATTGGTGATCCTCTACCCTGCCACTCTGAGAAGCTCTTTTTATACCCAATCATGTTGCCAATTGACCTAATTAGTGTTAATTGGTCTTCTAGCTCTTCATTATGCTCAAAATTACTTTTTCCAGCTTCTTATTGCTACTTGTCCCAACTTTTTTGGGATTTGTTGACACCGTGAAATCTTGAATCAACATATTTTTCCTTTAAAATGATACATTTACTCGGATTAAACTTTTGATCTGTCATCTACATTCTATTTCAAATAAAATATTGACATTTGCTATCTCTACATCATTGCATGTATCATTGCATTTTTATTCACAATTTGTTTAGTGTCCCAACTTTTATGGAATCCGGTTTGTATCTTGCTAATATAAATGTAACACAATAATGACACAAAGATCTCCATGTGGGTATAATTTTTGTAACATTACAAGATACCTTACCTAAGTCTTACCAAGCTTACTGGTAATGGTATCATTTTAACAGTTGCAATGTAGTTACACAATTACAAAGAACTGTTAACAATAAACACTTTTAACTATACCTGGACACATAACTACACGTCTGCCAGAAAAAGCATCACTACACGTCTGCCAGAAAAAGCATCACACGTCTGTGAAAATAGCAAGTACTGTACAATTACAGAACCCAAAATGTTTGCCTTTTGCCTGATTATTGACAAGTGTCTTTGTTTTATGACCACAATACATAATGTACCCGAAAACATTGCATTCGTACATCCTGTATCAATTTTGTGAACTTTACATGAATATGTGTGTTGTGTTTTAATTTGATTTGAATGTACATTTGATGTCAAAATGTAGACATCTTTGCTTTGTGTAAAGATGGTCTTTGATGCATTGTGTTTAATCAGGTGGTGTACACAGAATATACATTTTTCTGTCTGCGATTTGAATAGAAAACATTGTGTACAAAGCGAAGATACTGAGAATGCCAAGAATGCTATATGCCATATGTTGAGACTGGACAGAGGCTCCTTTATTTGGTTCTCTTGGGAACTGGCCCATGGGAACAAAAGTGAGTGGGGGAATACTAAATATGTCCTGCTGATTTTTTTTTTAACCACAAAAGCTGTAAATGTCCATACAGTCCATGGATGAGAGGAAGTCCACTGTAAGATGGCAGTTTACCAGAAAGTCTTGCATGAACACCAAAACTCCTTGACCTTGGCTGTACAAGTGTAGCTGACGTACAGCGTAGCTTGTAAAGACAAGTCCTCTAATCTATATAGATATATACAGTAGTTAACCGTTCTTTGCTTTGAGAAATGATACCTCTGCTTCCCCTGAATGAATAGTTTACTGCTGCAGCATGATATCTAAAGGTTCATTACTTATTTTTTGTTCTTGTTTCTCATATGTCAGGGGTCCCACTGTCATGAAAAACAAGCAGTTTAAAGCTTTTGGGATTGCATTTGTTATTATATGCAGTTATTTGTGAAAATCTATAATCCTTATTTTTCATGTGACTGTTATGGAAATTATTTTGGATATCTCAACTTTTTGCCAGGTGTTAATTGTACAGTATATTTCCGAAAATCATAATCATAAATCAACTTTCAAGTGGGTCATTTTTTTGTGCTCTGCATGATTAAACTGAAAGGACACAAATATTTTAGCTCTTAGAACGCTTTTGAAACGATAACTTGTGGGAGCCCTGATTATTGTCATTCACTGACACTGTCCACTGTCCTCTGTGCTTGTATTTGCTGTCACGCTCCACTTTTGTATTACAGGTGAGCAGTCAGGAGCAGAGAACTGTCTCAATATTCAGCACAGACAACTTGGAAATAACAACAGATGACATACCTGGCTTTAGCACTGCCACTAAGCCAACACCGCTTCCCCCAGATGATCAGCTGGTCACCACAACCCAAGCCAGTACATCACTGTCAGAACTGGAACTGCATTTTGGATCCAAACTAAACCCTTTATCACCACCAAAGCAACAGACCAAACATGCAGTCCAAGAAATGACTGAAGATATAACTTCAATCCCAGCATGCCATGTCACTGTCTTAAGCCTGGCAGAAGATAATCTTGAATTGATGTCACTTTCACAAACTGAAGTAGAGCCTCAGATGCCAGTGGAAACAGACACACCTCATCAATCAGGCCTCCCTGAACTAGCTGCCCATGCTCTCTGTTTGACTTCAGCTCATGAAATGAATGACAACAAGGACAGAGATACAGAGTTTACACCTGCTGAAGACATGGAGGGATTTGACAACACAGCGGAGCTAGAAGGGATTATTGAGGATCTTGACACTAGTGAAGGGGTTGATGGCTCAGAAAAAAATACTATCAGAGAGTTAAGTACAGAAACACCCATCCATGAAAAATGCATGAGAAATGACAGCACAGGTTTTGAGGTTGCTGACCTTGAGGATGCCCCTCAGGTAAACCTAGGGTCACTCAAGTCAATAGATGAGTGCAGCAGTGCAGCAGGAATCCCTGAGGGCCCCCAGCTCTATCTGAGAGAAGGTGCAGAGGAAGGCATGTCTCTCTTGCTCTGTCTGTGCTCATCTCCAACCCATCAAAGCTCAACAGGTGAAAGCATGACTCAGAGCCCTCGCTTTCTCTCTGATCCCTTCTCTGATACTGACAAATCTCCAGCACCACTGCAGCATCTAAAGCCCTACCAGGCACCTGCATTAGACGAATCGTTAAAATCTACCAGCCTCGCCACTTCGGCAGTCACATCTGAGGATCAAGCACCTGGACCGAAACATTATGCAGAAGAAATAGCCTCAATGCAATATTTAGCCACTGATGCCAACACAAACACACAATCAACCAGAAATACTTTACACACCTCAGTAGACAATCTTGTCTTTGCTAGTACTGAAGTACTAAATTCAACTGTTGAAGTCTCCTGTTCAACCTGCACATCCATTGTAGCACCACAGGTCCTTGGAGAGGTGCCTGGAGACTTAGATGAACCCTTGGACAGTCCCATCAGCATCTGGAAAACTCTGAGACCAGCCATGTATGGTCTGAGTGCTGCTCTCTGTCTTATTGCAGCCATTCAAGAACACAGTCTCCTCTTTGTCCTGGGACTCTGTTTAGTAGTTCACCGTTTCTGATCCACTTTCTTTACCTCTATCTTTCAAAGTGCCTTAGTGATCAATCTATACATACATCTACATGTATACATTTCAAGTTCAACCTTTTTCATCACTTTTTGTTTGTGCGCCCATAATGAAAAAGTATTCATCAGCACAACGTAATTTTTACTAACACCAGTTCCTAACAAAGGCAGAGGTCACATTTTTTTGCATTGAAGGATGGGTTACATGTCAAACCACCTTCATCCTAGTTGCTCAAGCTGTCAATAGAATGATGAACACGAAAATCTAGAATTAGGCTGAATAATTGCTCATTCAAAAACAGATTGTTCTGGCCCTTGCTGAATAACTTTAGTTATTTCTAATTCTAAAACTGATAGTTCTGGTCCTTGGTTGGTTGAATTGCATTCCATGCCATTGTAAAATCCACAATATAGCCTACCATAGCTCTAAAATTAATTCATATATTGATGTGCCATATTAAAGTGGCTTGTGCTTTACTTGGCATCCATTCATCTATAGAAAATCCACCACTAAGGGGATCTAAGCAGCACCCTGTTACACCTTTACTCCTGTGAGTTATCGCTTACTTAATGAGGGTGAAGAAGCATTGGTTCCTTTTCCCTTCTACCCTTTCAGTGTTAATTGCTATTTGTAAATTGCATCTGACAACACTGTGCAAATTCAGTCAGAAGGGATATTGGTCGGTTTAAGCCTGGCCTATCCTTTTAAGCTGGTGTATAATGGAGTGTTGTACCTTTGATGTTGATCGAATTCATTTAACGTTGGAGAAGCTTGAATAGTTGATTTTTCTTATGTGACAGTCAAATTTGTGGCTATTTCTAAGATCAAGATATACACGTTCATGACTGCCCTATAGCCACACACATCCTCTGTTAATTCATCAAAACAAAAAATGGGTTTGAATTCCATATCTCCATTCTGTATCTCTATTTCAGCTCCACATGTCAAACTAGTATGCATATATGTAGCACAACCATATGCACATAATGTAACAAATCACTAACCAACTTCCCTATATATCTGAACCAAAATACCCAATTATCTGCAAAAGTGTATGACAATTTATTTCAGGGAAGTGCATTTTCTAAAGGTTTTGAGCATGGAATATGATGCCAGTGGATGCCATTTTGAATGAATTATGAGCTTCATCTTCCACAAACATTACAACTAAAGTTCACCGTCTCCTTATTTTTAGAGATGTTTTTAAATGTACAACCAAAATTGTGGTTGAAGGCTATTTTTGTCAAAAAAAAATAAAAGGTTGGTGAAATGCAAGAACTTAAGTAACATTGGAAGTAACGTCTAATCAGATGAGATATTTTCCTCATATATTTTTCAGTACACAGTTTTATTTTTTGCATTGGAGAATAATTATAGGCCAACAATTCATTTAATCCTGTGGCATCAGATTGATATGTGCTCATACATGATTCAGTGTATGATTTGCAGAGATTAATTATAGATGTCCTATGTTGGTGTGTGGGTTGTGTTAACAATTTCTTCTGTGTGTGTTATGTTTGTTGTTTTTGAGATTGTGTTTGATTGTGTTTCTGTATAAAATTCTTTTCAGATACCATGTATTCCATTTAGATGGTCAGATCAAGATCAAGGCATGAATAATATGTTTCCACTCTTACCAGAAATGTTTCAAAAACACTAAAACTGTTATTCAGCTATTGAGCAACAAAATGTACTGTTTAACCATGTTTGAACCTAATGTAATTTGTCATGTTTTTGAGTGAATCCTTAAGTATGTACAACAAACTTAACTCTGTGTAATACATATTGGATGTGAGACTACATATTCACATAATTAAACATGTTCAACACTAACTTTTAAGTAGCCTTTGCATGCACTGGATGCCTTGCACCTACATATATGAACTAGACTGCATTTTCTCGGCAGAAACCGCAAGGTGGACTTGCCACCCCCCCC
>JAGFZM010000123.1:618993-644026 GCA_017657215.1 Limnothrissa miodon | reverse complement strand
AGACACTCATACACACACACAAGCATTTTTCCCATTGATTTCACTGAGGAGCCCCCCCACCCCATACATTTCTATGGGAAAAAAATTTCAAGAAAAAGAGGGATATTGGGGGAGCGACAAGAGATATCAAAAAGATGAATGTAAGCACACCGATCGAGATCAGGCCGGACGTGTCAGAGTTGGAACGGTGTCTCTAACTTGAAAGCCCTAGGAGGAGTAGTGGTCTAAAAATCCGGCGGAATAAGAATAAGAACTAGAAAGAGTAATTCCGAGGAATTACGTTTGCATGGTGACATGCAAGTAAAATTGAGAAGAGGAGACAGTATAATTATGCTACTGGAAGCTAGCTTGATAGTAGATGTATTATAGTAAGTATGTTAATTCAGAGTGGACACACAACCTCCAAAGAACAGTCAAAGAAAAGGCTACTGAATTTAACATCAGGTCAGCCAGAAAAGATTAAAAAAAATCAGAGCCTGACTTGAGAAGACTTTGAGCAGATAAGGAAGAGTGAGGATCTAACCTCCAATCTTCTGACTACAAGCCAGATCGTTTAGCAAAGGCCAAAGCAAACCAGTTGATCAGGCTGAAAGAAAAAAAAAGTTTTTCTCGACCTAATTTTCCACAACCATAGCGAGCATGAAGCCTCCCCACCAGTTACACATTCGGTAACAGACATTTGCCTCAGGGTGAATCACCCTACTGGAGGCGGGGCTTTCCCATTAACCCATTAGCCCAGGTGAACCACAGATTTTAACGAGGCACCTGTCGTAAATTAAGGCAATTAGCTGGAGAGGCTGGTTTTGCTGACTCCTGAAGAAGTCAAGAGAAATGAAGGACACCTCAATAGTACCAGGTTAAGCGAGATTCAAACAGACACAGTTAAGGTGTCTGTTTATTGTCAGTTGTTGTCAACCTATGGTTGATGGCCTTATTCAAGGGCAAGTCACAAGTAGCCCAGGTCACAAGTAGCCCAGCTCAAGTTGACAATTTGACAAGGCAATTTTGCTGTCAACCAATTTAGAGACAGTCTATTCAAAGGAATGATTCAACTTAGGGTTAAATGCCTTGTTTAAGAACACTGATGAAGCTAGACACAGAGGAACAAGAAAAGTCGAGTCACAAGTATGGATTCCCACAGCAAGGGTTAGGGGTTGTACTATAGGCAGGGTTAGTGTAGATGTTAAATTGTTATAATTTTAAAACTAAAATAAAACAATCTTGCATAGCACACACCACACGAGTGCAGTTGCAGTATTTAATAGTCAATAGTTTCCTTTCAGCAACCTATGGTTAATTGTCTTATTCAAGGGCATATTTAGACAAAGCCACAAGTAGCCCAGGTGAAACACACAGGTTAATGAGCCAACCAGTTGAATCGACACATTAACATTAAGGTAGTTCTCTTCAGTATAGGCACCTGCCGTAAATTAAGGCAATTGGCTGGAGAGGCTGGTTTAGCTGAATGCTGAAAATAGACAGTCACAGTGGTAAAACTCAAGTCAACACAAGAGTTAAGTTGTCTGTTTATTGTCAGTTTCACAAACACTCACACACCAGTGAAGAGAACACCATGCAAAAGGCAGCCAAGAGAAATTTAGGACACTTCTCTCATACCAGGTTAAGTGAGATTCGAACTCACAACCTTGTAATCTCAAACTAGTTCCTCTACCCACTCAGCTACCACTGCTCTTGAAATCTGATTAGTTTAGCCCAGCCCAGAAAGAGTTGTAGCTAGACCAAGGTTTTTAAAGTTAAATAACTTAAAAAGTAAAAGTAAGTAAATGTTAAAAAATACATTGCACACATCACACGAGTGGTGGCTACACAATACAGTTCAAAGTAAGTTGCTAGGTTCAGCGGTTCAGGCTGTATTAAGTGTCAAAGATCCCATAGACTTCATCTATAAAAATAATAAGAAGAACAGGATAACAATAGTTTGCATGTCACCATGCAAACTAATAAGAATAAGAATAAGAAACTTGCGAAGAACAATACTGGCCTTGCCACCACTAGGTGGCAAGTCCACAATTATGTGACTTTTTTAGCTGCTGGAAGAAATTGTACTGGGTATACTTGACATGTTTACATTTGCTGAGGACTTGCAGGCTAAAACAAGCGTGTTAGTTTGGAGTGTGCTGGGTGGCCTTGTGCACACAGACTCGTGGTGAGTATGCCTTAGATGACCTATAGCACTGATATCGCTGGAAAGGTCACACATTGCAACGAAGTCAAGGCATCATGTTACTGAGAAGGCAAGTCACCATTGTAAACTGAGACAGGTATGGGGGTGACAATCCCCTCAGCTCAGACTGCCCACTTCAGGCCGTTTGATCCCTCAGTCTACAGTCACACCAGTGTACATTTTAATATGGATTATTTTTTAAAAGCTATTTATCAGATTGTACAAAATGACAACATAGAAAATCTTTCACCTGCTGTATTTTCAAAAGATACATAAGTGTAAAGCTTAATAGACTAAACTGAAAACTTTTAACTTCTGCAACTGTGTTGTCAATTTAATATTTAACAAAATCAGATTTGTGTTTTATTTCTCTGAAATTCGTCCACTGTACCATGGCTTATGAAGGGATATGTCAGTGTCCAGTTGTTTGGGGCTGTAGTATCTAAAGTAAGGGTTTAGGAAACTGGTGTTACGGTAGTCAAGGCAAGAAGAGATTTATTAGTCCCTTGTGTATGTGCACAATGGGGAGTTACATAATTGAGAGAGGAAATAGACTGGCTGCTTTCTAATTTCATATAATGTTATATAAAATACTACTAGAATTCCTTTCAGATTAGGGAAATAAAGTGTACTTAAAGTGTATCTCCTGATCTCATTCATGATAATGGGGAAACTGAAAATGACATGCCTCCAGTTTCTGCTCCAGTTTGCACTTACGGATTAGCTGTCACACAGCCAAAGCAATCTAATTTTGGAACAAAAACAAACAAACAAAGAAAAAAACTCACCACAGACATGACAATATTTTCATCGATCAACATTTTCTTGCAATTTAGAGCTATACAGGTAGTTTGTCTCTTAAATGCATATAAATAGTTATTGTCTCCCTGGATCTTTGCAAGATCAAATGAGGTGAGCTAGTGCTATTTTGGCCCGTTTGGCAATTTTGTCACTCCGTAAATAAGCGGCAGTATGTTTCTTTAAAACAGTTTCTTTAAAAAATGTTTCTCTGCCTGAGCAAAACAGTTACTGCCCATCTCAGTTTGTTCTGCTATTTGAGAATGTGACTCTTCAATAGCCTGCAAATCTGATTTTGCGTGGAAAAAAACGTGAAAATGAATATAAAATGGGGGTGATTTGTGCATGCTCCCATGCTAGCCAGAGCAACACATTTTGGGTTCAATTCCCGCCAGCCACTGCTGTGACCCTGAGCAAGACACTTGACCCTTAAGATTTTCCATTGGAGCCTAAACTTGAAGTAAATAATATTTGCCAGAAGAATGTCTTCTTGGATAAGTGCATAAATTTAAACCATAAAAAAAAACAAAAACAATTCAAGGGACTGAAAACTGAAGTAAGAAAAAAAACTGTCAATGGCTGAATATAATCTTGTAGTGTTTTGTTCTAGCTGCCCAGCCCAATGATGCCTGCATCAGCTGCCACACAGCTGTGTAAGCTCCCAATATAAAACCATGGTGATGGACATGAACAACAAATTGAGCATGTTGCAGACCATGTGTTATTTAAGCCCATCATGCAAAAGATGATTCAAGTGATTACACAGGAGAGGAACTGGACTGAAACTCTCAAAAGCCTAAAATAAACATAAATGAGTAAAACAGAAATTATACAAAAAAAAAGCCAAAGAAAATAAAACTCCCAATATAGACATACATGGGAAATGGAAAAATGGAGAATGATGCAGATACATCAGAGATAAAGTTGTTGCAGAATCATTCACAAGGCTAAGGCAGATTACCAAATAAAGCAAAAAGGACAGAAGGAGAGAAGATTCTCTTTTAGGCTTATTCTGTCCCCACTTTAAATAAACTGGAGTGTCGCTGCTGAACAAAGGTTCAAATCAGTGCCTCTGACACTCTGGTGCATGGGGCTTCAGTTTATGCTGCCTTCACTGCGTGTCGGCAGGCAAGAAGTGTGCATGAGGTAAAACAGGCACAAAAAGAAGACTGAAGATTTAGTATCAAACACCTCAAACTGTGCAAGATATCGCAGGTTTTTGATCCAAATCACCAGGTCAGAGAAGCCTGCTTTCAACATAAGGCCTTTGACCTTAACTCTAAATTGCTTCAATGGGACAAAATAAATGTTCTAGCACACAGTTGAAAGTCAAATGTGAAGACTGTCTGTCTGTATTGGTATTCAACACCAGGGTCCACCATGTGAACCCAGAAAAATAAGTCTGAGGACTGCACAAGATGTTTACTTGTTGTTGCGCAATGGAAAAATGTAATCAACAGTTTGCAGCCGACCTACATTTACTTTATTTAAGTGTATCTGGGTGCTAGGGATACTTTTACAGAGAAAAGTGCTCACTTATTTAACTTACAAGATGCTTTCAATGAAAATTTCCATGAACATTTTCAACCCTAATCCGTTATTTATCCACCAACTAAGCCTAATTATAAAATAAATCCCTACCACTTCTCCATTTATGCAGAAGTATGTGATGCAGAAGAAATCAAACTATGTTAATTTCAGAAGGAATCTGATCATGCTACATCACATCTTATATATCACACCATAAAGTATAATTCTATTACATCCAGAACCACTGATTAATGAACCAATACTCCAGGGATCGGAAGTCACTTCCAGGAATTACAGGATCATACAAAACCTTGTGATAACAGTGTGATCAAGTACACTATATCTATATATTGTAATATAAAACTGACTTTGACATTAAGTAGTATATCTAGATTAATGACCAGATAAACATAAACATCATTCTAATTCTAATAATTCTAATGTTATTACAAAACAACTTTATAAATGCATTCAACTTTGGCTAGGGTGATGGCGCCATACAGTGGCAGTCTAATACCGCAGCTCCCATCCTTGCCTTTACCCAGTTTTGCTACACCTCACATTACTTTTCACCATTTGTGAGCAGTAATGCATCAAAAGAATTAATTTTTTTCGTCACTTTTTGTTAGGATTTCGTCTCGATTAAGGGCCACACAGAGGGCTACATTCCGTGCAGTGGCCTCAAATGTGGCTATACTCGTGGGTGGGCCAGGTGATGTCATTTCCATAACCATGTTGGCTGAAGATAATCTACACAATGTCACTACATTGTCTGGCATCAGCTATGCTTCCTGGAAATTGCTGGACAAATACAGGTTAACAACATCAAGGCCCAACTAAGGCTTAAGCCTAGTTTACTTTGCATCTTTCTTTTTCACTTTTATTGAAAATAAGTAAATATTTAATTTATGCAATTTCACTGCATGTCATACACTCAAAATAAACTTCTTTATCCTGAAACTAGCCTATAAAATAGTGTTTCTGTGGTAAGCTTTTATTTCACAGTACTTTTTCAGCTTGAGGCTTGCCCACCATCAACAAAATACATGATTTTTAACAGACAGCTATTCACAAATTAGACTTCAGTTTCTGAGAGTGCTCATCTTAGATATAAAAGAGACTGATGAGGCTTAAGGCAATTCATCTATCATTTACAAAAAATATTTCATCACATAAAAAAAGTACTGAATAAAAATGTATAAAACATTAAAATGACATAACAAATATAAAACAAGATATAAACTAAGGGACTCAGGAAATGACACATCCAGTCTCCACTAGTCCCCTTCCGACCCATATAAATCAGCAAAAAACATTTCCTGGACACTGACCCATCAGATTCAGACTCAAATAAAGTAAAAAAAAAAAACAAAAAAAAAAAAACAAAGTGTTAAATGGTGTCCCTTTAAAAAACACACAAAAACAGTACAGAGTAAGCTGAGTGGTGTCAAGTGTCATGCCAAAAAATAAAAGCATTTCCATGTATGACATAAATAACAACATATTCATTTGTATCTAAAAAGTGCTTTACATATTTACACAACAGTCTCCATAGGTACTTTTGTTCTAAAAAATTACTTGTTGGAAGGCATTATAGATGCAGTCAGATATATGAAAGAGCAACTTCTTCTGTATGAATTGTACAGTTCAAAGACGATGCTTTGTATGATTATATTCTCCGTACACACATGAAGTTGATGCTTTTGGTATCCACTCGCAGTTTTTTTTTTCTTTTTTTTTTTGGCATGACACATCACCAGTCTAGAAGAGGTATTTCCGACAGGATTCAACTCCACATTTGCACTCCACACGCATTCGTTTCTTAGGGGAGCTTGGGAGCCCCATCACATTGAAATTAGAGTCCATCTTTGTGCTCTCGGCATCCACTGGATCGACTGACAGGCAGATAGCAAGAAACATGAATTAAAAACACTTCTTTTTAATCAACGTCTAAATCACAATGACTCAAGCAATCATGGCAAACAATACACGTATAAACAGTAAAACTACTTGCTGTGTGTAAGAACTAGGATTCATGGCACCACTAGCACACCAGTGAATTGTAAATCAAATAATTACATTTTTACCAGATACACCTATTTACTGCACACATGTACATATGCTTCTAACAACAAAACAATGTGTCTTTCCAAAGAAAATGGACTAGGACACTTACTCTGCATTTTGTAGTCAAAGGTGAGCTCCTCTCCAGCTTTAATGGCACGCGTGGCGAAAAAGGCTATCCTTGGCAGCCTCTCATCCAAGTTGTCAATAAAAACGTTGTACACTTGAAGATTTGGATCACACTGAAGAGGAGCATCCGTTAAAAAAAGGTGACTAGCTGATTTACTCAAGATCATACTTTTGAAATTTAAAGTAGCTATACCAAACCTCTAACCTTGAAAGACGACAAATACAAAAGCAAAAGACTGATGTTTGAAATCTCTACCATAATCATTAAAAAAAAAAAAAAGAAAGAAACTTGAGGTACTTAAAATTAATAATGATTTTTTGGGGAAATATTAATTTATGATGACATAACCCTTCAGTTTAGGTCCACAGAACCTGATTCCTTGGCTAATTTTAAAGCTCAAACTGAGAAAATTATCCTTCATTATATGCACATGCAAGTGAAACATGGTTCTGCATTTCACTCACGGCAATATAGAAATGTCCGACCCAAATCAAGCTTGGCCTATTGCCAAATATTTTTACACCACACCAGAGAAATAATAATAATAATAATAAAAAACGACTGTGTCTATAACTTTACTCTACCCAGTGCAAAGGCCAGAGGCATGGATGTAACTTACACTATGGTTGACAAAGTGGGAGATGTTGCCATAATGGGCTGCGTCTACAGTGTATTCATCGTCCACATAGTCCAAGTCGAACAGGTAGGTGGACCCCTCTTTGTCATATATTTGACCTCGCCTCTCTGCTTCTTCTGTTGTGACAATCTGAAGCAAACCGAAACACAACCACAAGTAGAAAGCACGGAAGTTGAAGATCTGTCATAGTTAAGCAAATAAACTGTATTTTGAGTATACCTGCCCTCAAAATTCATTAATTCAGACGCACAGATTTGCCTTTCATAATTTCACCTTTAACAATTCATGAAGGGACATTTACAATAGCAAAAATGGGCTTTGTTCATAGAGACAGTTATTTTCAAGCAACCACTATATTCTACTGGTCAATGTCTCATGGCAATAGGAACCAGCTTTCAAATTACTCCTCCCAAATTACTCAAAATTGTGATTTCAAATCTTTTTTTAGGTTTGCTAATATAACTATGGTGAAATCCAGGTGAAAACCAGGTGAAGGCCAATCAAATACTTCTGTTTTGTGTGATTTTGGGAAGGCTCTCCCAAATACAGCTAACCATAAAACATAAATCCACTTCACCCTAACCCTTGGCTGTTCAAAATGACTGAACTTCAACCTCTTGGAGCTGATTTACTTACTTCTCCGACATACTCCATGACAAAGGTGTTCTTGCGTATGCGCTCCATGGTGCGCACGCCCCAGCCACGGCCGTTATCTGTGCGGAAGATGCAGAATGAGTAGCGTATGCCACGCTGCACCACACGGTTGGGGCAGTCTGGTCCACACCGGCAGCTCTTGTTACACTCGTAGATGGGCATGCCGGGTCGCAGCCGCACCTGGCCCAACTCGTTGTAGGCAAATCGGTGCTGTGAGGCGCCAGCGCAGCAGCCGTTCCTTGGCTGATCCAGGCAGTTTGTGCATTCGCAGCCTAGCGCCACCTGGGTCAGTGAGATGCCCTCGCCAACTTTGTAGTCGTTAATGTAGGTGAAGTTTCGGGGCGGGCCCTCCAGGTCCACATGGTTGCGCACAAAGATCCGCCCGCCACCACGCTGCATGTTAAGTTGTGTTAGCTCTCGTTCCCAGCGGGCCAGTGTCACACGCAGCTTGGCACGCTGCACCATGTAGGAGGCCATGGCCGGGTCCAGGCGCCGGGGGACCGCACGCCGTTTTTGCCGCCCCAACTCCCGCGTAAGGTCCTCCCAGAATTGACCGAGCAGTTCCACACACTTCAGGTTCTTGCGTGGCTCCCATGTGTTCATGGACTCAGGGAAACCACGCCACTTCACCATGAACATCTCCTGCAAAACACACACTAAATTAATCCAACACGAAAATGCTAAACTTCACATGAATATATTGTAAATACTCTTTATTGTTCAGAAAATTAGCCACCACAGAATGTAGTCAACATCATGAAGAGAACCTTTGTGTGTGACAGTTTGGGCACTCATTTTCAATTTTGAGTTCAAACAACAAACTGCTACCACTACTGCCTTTAAGTGCAAATAATATAGCTCAATTTAATATGAATGACAATGTCCGCACCACAATTACAACAACAATATGGGCAACAGTGTAACTGAGATCACTTTCAGAACAACTTTTTGGAAGATTAAAGATTGAGAACCCTATTAAGAAACCATATACTTTCATACATTATTTCATTCACATGATGACAGGTTTAATTGGTCAGTGTGGAGGGAAATATGGTCAGTGTGGAGGGAAATATGGTTATTTAACAAGTGTAAATAGTCCTTAATAGTGAAGTGTATCTGTCTAATATGTCTATTCCGTGCTGCTGAGTCAAAACAATTATCTTTATAGCAAAACATCTCTCACCTGTGGTGGGGGTGACATCCCATTCCTTAGCTTTCCTGGGGGGATAACCCTTTTGTAGTTGCATAAATATTCCACCTCATATTCAGTCAAGTTAGTTTTGTGGATTCCCAAATCCTTGCACGTCACTCCCTCCAAGCGGCAAAGGGACTCAAGCTCGTCTGTGGTAGCCTTACAAGGGACTCGGAATTCTATGATTAACAGAGGAAAAAGCAGGAATTATGTGAGGTAAAGGTAAGGTACATTGTGAGGCAAAACAAAAGATCAAGACAACCCTTGAAAAGCAAAACAATGCTCGATGACAGATCAGCGATACCTGGCAGTAGTGTTTTAAAAGCTAATGCAACAACTTATAGTAGTCAAAGTTAACCAACAGAAAAGCCAAGTGCTTAGCAAAGTTAGGAGGGTCCAACGTTTTAAGAAAAGATATATTTAATCTAAAAATTAAATATATTTTATCAAGAAGTCCCGAACAGCGAATGCAGACGTAGGCCAAGTACAGTATCTAGACTTAACACCTGACGAAAGCGGTAAAGTTAACGTTATCTAAACTAAAGTTTCATGACATTGAAACCCATTAATGAAAAACTAAAACTTGAAACATTACCAGCAATGGTCAGTTAGTTTGCCGGTATGATGGGAGTACAATAATTCTCTGAATGTGAGGTAACGAAGTTTGTCCTACACGTTCCAGTTAGGTTGTACATGATATTGTTATGAAATTGTTAACCCGAACCACGGCAGGCGTAACCTTTAACATAAGCCATCTAACAAGAAACAGCCCAATGAAGTGACATAGCTTTAATGTAACACGTAAGATCTATAATACATATATTTACGTTTATTTATATGTTAAGGTGTTGTATTTCTTTCTGTCCGTATCAGTAAGATAACAATGGGTACCGGCTAACGTTTAGCTAAGGACCTAGCTAGCAATACAGTCACAACTTTCGACTTTGATTATCTTTCCGACTTTAATATTATCCGTTATGAGGGAAACCTATCGACAGCATAATCTGTAGGTTTGTAAGATTGTGATTGTTGATTATTCTTGACGACGCCTGCTATACCGCACGTCCATCTGGCTAAGAAGCTAGTTCAATTTGAGAAGTTAAAACTTGGCGCTAATCGAAAACTGGAATTAGGATCGACAATCAAAGGAGATTTCTGTTGCAGTTAGATCGCGTTTTTCCTTACCATTTGACACGGGCATAATTTTCTTACTGTATTGTCTTAGATAAGATTAGTAACAGTGGTGTGTTGTCGCATGTCATTTTTTTTTTTACTCGAAAAAGTATTCTTACCTTTCAAATTTTCCGCCATGGTTCCCACCACCGCCAAAACGACGAAGTAATTCGCTTCCGATCATTGGATAGGAAGTGACTCGAGGGACTGTTTAAACAACCAATAGGAATGCTTTTGGTGTGTTACGTGAAAGATTTTAGCAGAGAGGATTCAAGCGGAGCTATCCAAGATCTTTATTTTAAGCACACGTAAGATTTTTTTAAGCCAATTAGACTCTTAAGTGAAACCGGAGTAGAAAATAATAAGGAAACTTACAATAAGGTGATACATATGCTATTTATTCAGGATATGCAGTATTGCAACAATGCATGTCATAAATACAACAGACAGTAGTTTTGTAGTGTTAGCCAGCATGACTTTTACAGTAAACACACCAAAGATAACATCATCTAAGAGGTCACATACTGATATGTTACCATCTCATATTATTTTTCTTAACTTTCCTTTAGGCACCGCACACTAATGCAATGCCACATAGTGTTGTGCAAACATATTTTACAGACCAACATTTACAGCAGACAACAGCCCACTGAAACAAGTACATGTAAGAAACTCCCCTGCCAGTGTCAGTCAGTCAGTCAGTATTTTCTAAGCAACTGTGAAAATAACGCACTTAACAAACAGGTAGCAATGCACCCCTTTATGTCAGACAAAGGCGATTTTCTCTTTAATGGCTTGTGTGCCTGGAAGAGATGAGCAAGTCTTTTACCCTGATGAGGTAAAGGTCTAATTGCACATGATGGGAACGGAGACAGACAGACAGAAGGACGGACCAGTGCGCAAGCTGTGGTGGCTAGCGCGTGGAAGCATGGCATTAATGATCGTAGTTACTTTTGTTCCCGCCTCCAAATGATGACCATGCCGGTGGCGTCGGAGGAGGCGAGGAGGGACTCATCGCAGTTGAAACTGACATCCAGTACGGGGCCGCTGTGTCCCTGGAGCTTGTTGACAATGGCTTTAGTGTTGCGCTCCACGTCAAAAAAGTACACACAGGCGTCCTCACTACCTGTTACTACATGGAAAAAAACAAGGTTGAGATTAAGGTTAAACCACTTTAGAGAGCCTCATTCAGCATTACTGCTTACAGCTCTAGCCACAAAAATCTTATTAGATGTACAACATTTCAACAACTCAATTTTTTCCTCATTCACAACTATCTAGAATTTTCTTAATAGATAAAGCATTCATAAGTGGAGGTTCTTTACAAGTGAGCTCTGTGAATAAATTAGTTTCACTGAGATGAGCTCTAAAAAGATGACATATCGCATGAGTGTATTTGACAGGTCATATCTATGCTCCGTCATGTCATGTGATTCAGTTTGACTGGGAGCATCTGGTGATGTGATATTTTAGGGTTTGGAGTCACACCAAGTTTCTCCTGCCAAGCATTGTTGTTTTGATTAACAAATCTGTTGTGATTATGGAACCACAGAAGTGACAAGCAGTAGGGCAAGGTAGGCAATGCCTACCCTGGCAGATAATGAAAATTATATTAAAAAGAAATAATCAATGTAAAAATAAACTGAAGATCATAGATACTTCTATCGGCCAGGTGTAATGTGGGTTAGACGAGTGACCTACCTACGCAAGCCCCCTGCCTAAAGGACATGAGAGGACAGAAGATGCTGTGGATGGGCTGGGATCCATGCTGGATGGGGAAGCTCCTCTTCAGCTGCAGAGTACCCTCATTATCCACCACCCTGCTCAGGGGGTCCAGGGAACACACACACACACACACACACACACACACACACACACAGCTTAAAACACAATTGAAACTAATGCCAACCCGACAGTGTATGTACAGTATGGGTTTTTGGACTTGCAGAAGTCTTCTCAACAGCTACTTTCACCTCCAAAAGAAAATCTCTGCTGACCTGTAGAGAAGCAGTTTGTTGACGCATGCGTTAACTAGCAGAGAGGGGTCCCTGGCCTCACGACTGATCCAGGAACGTGCAGAGATGCTGGAGATGGGACTCCCTTCTGTCACCACTAGACGCTTTGCTTTGGTCAGTTTGCCTGGGGAAGATGCAGAAAGCCTGGGTCAATATCCGTCCACAATGCAATCATGGGTTTGAGCTCCTAATTTGCAGGAGTATTATGGAACACTGTGCCACACAGAGGAGTGCTACACACACACAGATAATTATACGATTAGATGTTTACATCAAATGTATGTAGTTTATGGCACGAATAAAACACTTTACAACACTAATGGGTAATCTCAGATTTGACTGAAACCCCCTCCCCCACCAAAATACCAAAATTCTAACTCTTAATAGTTTTGGTGAAAAAGGCAAAAAAAAAAAATGCTGAGAGCTTCTTTGAGGTGTATCTGAAGTCGAGGGTGAAACTCTGGCACCAGTACTAGTAGAATATAGACTTACACATGTGCTTTACTGTAAATTCATTATCTGGGAGCTTGAATTTGCTTGAAAAATAATCTATGCTCTGTGGCAGCATATTTGAAGGACTGTAGGAAGTGCAATGTTAAAGACAGAGGCTTGATACTGCGCATACACTTTTACCATATACTGCATGCGTACTGTGATGAAGGGTCTGAAAGATATTTATACTTATTAGGCAAAAACACTGATGATTGCTGTGGTTGGCCAATGTGATGAAGATTATTTTTTTCGCACCTTTTCCCACTCTATTTTTGTCTAGTTTGTGAATATATAGTAGGACAACACTCCTTTTTCATAACTATTTACAGGATTTTTTATATTAAATAGTTTCATATTCAGGCCAATAGGGTAATCAATTCTGCTATGCTGTGAAGAAAAAACAAACAAAACAAAGAACAAACACTTTTCACTATGATGCAGCAAAACAGAATGATATTTAATCTGAGCTGTGGTATACTAGCCTGGTCCTGCCCATAGTTCCTGTGACGCTGCACTGAATTTCGCGAACTAGTCAGTCTGATGAAGCTTCTGTTTTAGAGCATTTCCATTCCCAAAAAAGTGGGAACCAATGAGAAATTTGCCCCCCAGCACCAGTGAGGCATCTGATAGATGCAGGTTAAGCCCACCTCTCAGAAGGCGGGTAGTAGGTTCGCCAGACCAAGCTCCTAATGAGCTTATTAGTCGCGAAAGCCAGGCTAGTGGTATGCAGCATCATGCATTTTACATATACACATGGTTGAATCACATTCAATGCATTTTTGTGGAACTGAATGTAATTCCAGCTGTTCATTTATGAAAAAGGTTTTAAAAGAAAAGTCATATAAAAAAAATCTACCTATAGCCCTTTTATTCAAATTCACATCCCCTGACCCAAATCAGACCCAATTAGAAATACCCAAATCTTTCCAAAGCCTGAACCAGTTGATTATTTAACAGGTGTTCATGAGAGCACTGTACCCGTGGCCATGTCAAATAAGAAGGAGAATATGCTTCCTCGGTCATCTCCAGCCCACAAAATTCTTCCTGGTGCATCAAAGGATAGGGACATCACTCTGCCCGTCAGTTTGCTAGAGCCTCCCTTCACCTTCTTCCCTGTGGAGATATTCACCACCTGTAACAGGTGCTTACTGTTCCCCACCTAAACACAAACACAGAGAATGAAATTGAATTCAATATACAGTACAAATTGAAATTATGAAGTTGAACACACAATAATAAGATTCCCAACCATAAGAAAACATAACCAAGTATGTGACGTATGCTATAATCAGTGTCCAGACTATTGAGTCTTCTAGTGTAGACAAGCCTTTACTGTGTGGAGCAGACTGACTCACCACGGTGAGGTTGTTGTTCATGGGCTGGAAGGTGCAGCACAGCAGCTCGCTGGCCTCTGGGTCGCTCACTTCCCGAATGCAGCGCCCATTCTCTGTGTTCCAGATCCGCAGCGTGCCATCTTGAGACGTAGACACAATGATGTCATTGCTAAGCGACCAGGCAAAGTCGGTCACTGGCCCTGCATGACCCCGAAGCGTCACCTTGACTGCCGGAGGAGGTGGGGACAGTGTCATGATTGACAAGGTCCCATCCAGTGAACAGCATGCCAGCAGATGCTTATCATCATTGGCAAACTGCAGTCTTGGAACTACATGACAAACATGGACCAGTCAGGCGGGGCAAGTGAAAATAGGAAGGAATAAATAAATAAAAATAGCTATAACAGCGCTATATGTATATATATATATATATATGTATGTGTGTGTGTGTGTGTATTATGCAAGGCCGCTCACTCACCAGCTGAATCGACGTGCTGGTCGAAGATGTGGTGCATGCCAGCAAAGGCATAGTTCTCACTCAGCGTGGTGTCCCCTGCCATGGCACGGCTAGCCTCTGCCACCGAGGTGGGCACAAGGCTGCCAGGGGGCCTAGAAGCAAAGAAGTATTTCACAAAATACCCTGTACTTAAAGGTGCTCTAAGCGATGTGACGCGTTTTTAGGACTAAAACATTTGTTGTTACATACAGCAAACATCTCCTCACAATCTGCTAGCTGCCTGTCCCCTGAACACACTGTAAAAAAACGCGGTCTCTGTAGATAGCCCAGGCTCCACAAACGGCTAAAAAACACAGTGGGCAAACCTAGCATAACAAACGAAATGAAACATAACAAACATTGTTCCAGCCAATAAATGACAAGAAGGATTTGGAGGAGGGGTTGGGTGGGGGTTAGTGCGCGTGAGTCTTTCAGGAGGCATGGGAGGGAGGGGGAGGAGGGAGCTTTCCTCCGTTTTGTTTGACAATACTTCGAACGTCAACAAGAAGTGACATCAAACACAATCGCTTAGAGCGCCTTTAATAATGTCATTTGAAATTTAAGACTTAGAGCTATCCAGCTATAGAGGGTATACACACCAACACACATTTCACAAAGTACCTAATATCTTCCTCAAGTTCTGTCATCAACTGGAACTACCCATCAACAAATACAATGTACAAAGTAGAGTTCTTTAAGACATTTTACAGACTTTTACATAAACTATATATCCAGAAACACTACGTTTAATATTCCACAACTGTTCATCTAAGTTCACCTTGGGCTATTCCTATCCCATTTAGCTGATGTACACCAGTTTCAGGAACTGAATTGAACAACTGCGACCACATACTGTAGGAAGTACCGTTTAACCCGAGTTAGCCAATAAAGACTTTGAAGTAAAGTTCTTGCAATTCTTCCTGCTGTTCAACTGGTCAATTAACTGCTATAGCGAGCTGTCAACACCTAAATCTGGCAGATAAATAAGTGGAAAATTTCTTGCCAAAGTGGTTGGTTCCCATTGTGGGCACCTTACCTCTCATCATAGACAGCGCGGTTCATCTGTGCTTGCAGCTGGTAGGAGCCTCTGCTCACAGACCGTCGGTGGCCCCGAGCTCCCTGTGCCCTGGGGTCCTCCTCAAAGTCCTGGGAAGAGGACAGATGGAGGGACAGAGACACAAGGGGATAACAGAGAGAGAATGAAAATGAGAGGTAGTAAGAAAGAGAGACTATTTCTCATGCAGTAACGCATGCCTCATTGCAGTCTCAGACACATACACAGACAAGGTCTAGCAGTCCCAAGCCATGCAAGGCAAAATTAAAAATTACACAACAATGAACAAAAGAGGCAACTCAATCAACATAAACATGCACTTTTGATAATAAACCTTAGCATTTTCACATGAGGCTGACATCTTTCTTAACCAAAATCATGGAAAGTGCCTCTGCCTCTTAAACTTCTGAATGCTTCCTTTTTACATTATGACCATAACAGCTATTACTGTATGTGTTCTGTTATGGGTGTTAAATATCTCCTATTAATCATGTAATACTGGTTGTTATTAAATTTCATTCCTTGTTCTTAAAAAAAAAATCTGTTTTGGCTTTATGCATCGGAACTATCTTCGGAAATATTTAGGCATATATTTGCATTCACTAATAAGCACCTCCGAGCTTGTTTTTAACGGTTTTGTTATAGCAATGTATTAATACTCTTCAGAACTTCTCCTAATCCTTTTATCTTCACTCTTCCCAATTCATGTCCCAATTCGTTTTCACTCTTCTCCAACATCGTCCTATCCTGCCTCCCTTTCCCCCCTCCACGCCTTTAAACCCACCATCCTTTCAAAACCTTTGAACAACCCATCAAAAATCACCCTTCTTTACATTCTACCAATTTTTTGGTATTTTGTCTCCCTCTCTCATCTTCCCTTCTTTCTCCCTCTTACTGGGCACCCTGTTGCATTATCTTCCCTGCATGCCCCCACCCCTTCTCTCCTAATCACTCTCTCTTTCTCTTTTTCTCTCTGTGTGTGCCTAACCTCCATGCGGTCCAGCGTGGTGCGGGAGCTGCGCACGCTGCTAGCCCTGAAGCTGCTCTGCTCGGACAGAGGCCCATAGCGCAGGGCCAACAGCTGGCTGCGTACACGTAGGTACTGCTTGCGCAGCCCCGGCTCAAAGCCACACTTGGCGTTCTCACGCAGCAGCTGGCTGCGACGGCGGATGTACTGCGTGCGGAACTGGGGGAACGTAGGCGTGCGGTAAGCATTGTACCTGCAGAGACAGTGGCACAAACCATAAAGGGAAAAGGTCAAAATAAAACATATGGGTACACACACAATCATATGCAACACACAATACAGGAGTAAACAGCAACCCAGTGAAATTAAATAATCAAGCAATAAATCCAGAAAATTTAACTTTAAGTGGCATATGTCACAATGGGAAACTTCAGGAATAACATTAGTTGTTACCAGCTATACTGACCAACTATATAATTTCTGAGACTCACCTTGCGTCGACAGCCAAGACCTGCTGCCAAACTGCAGCCATTCCACACAAGGTAGCAGGGTAGCCTAAGGCAGATGTGGCGTCAGGGAACTTGGAAAGAGACGAGAACTGTTGTTGGTTTGTAATCACGACTCCATATTATTATAAATCAATTGGCTAACAAACCTTACAACCACCAATGAGAAGATAAAGTGTAACCCAGAAATAAGCTAACATTGTTGTGCCACTGTTGTTTAGGTTTATTCTAAAAACACGTAACTTAGTTTGCCACAGAAGGCATGAAAAACATCACGACACCGTCCTCGTTCAGACCACTACTCTATAGCTCAGTGGTTAGGACTAATTAGAAGACAGCTAATAGTATCCAAACCGTGTTAGCTAGGATTGTGGTGGCAGGTGTTTTGGCCATTCGTTTGAAATTGATAACAGCTATTCAAACAGGTTACTGAGCTAATAATAACACGACACTATTTTAGTTTAGGTAACACTGACTAGAATAATGCACCGACAACACCAGGTAAACGTTATGCTAGCAAGAATAAATGTTTTGGGGAAAATCCTTAGCAATGCTAGGGAAGACGCTGGATATCGTTAGCCTCTAGCTTATTAGCTAGCAAAGTAGACTGTTTTGATAGCATCAAGACAACAACGTTTACTGGATCTTAAACCACACTGATATAGTTTGTGAACGCAACAAAGATTGTTAAAAGGGTAAAGATTCCTTATCTAACGAACAATGCAAATAAAATGCTTCCCAATATGCGCACCAACCTTTTTCCAATACCTTTTTCACCGATGCATTTTGCTCGGAGCTCCGACAGAACCAAGAGATGGGACATGTGACAGTTTTCCACCCACCCCCTGTGTGCTGTCACCTTTTCGATCCACAAAACAAATGGATTGAAACAGGGAAGACGTCTTGCGAATTTTTACTTATATCAATCAGTGAAATTGCGCAGATGCTGCATTGTTAGGATTTCGTGAACACCCATTAGGTTTGCGGTACCACAGAGTGTTCCTCGCATAAACCGTCTGCTTCCTCTTGAGGGCTACAGATGGAACAGACCATGTTTGATGGTCAACTGTGTTACACCATGAAATATGGTTAACTATGATTGACAATGATCACTTACTATCATACTAAATTCAGGTCCAAAAGACATACCCCTGCCTAAAAACAGAAAATTGTGTAGATTGCAGGCCATGCACAATTTTTATTTGCCCTTTAGTGATGGCTTTATTTTAAGTGTGTTGTGTCAGTTCTGACACACTGACCTCCTAGGATCACACTCACAGCCCCACTAACAGGGCTGTCGGACCTCAGTCTGTCTCCTGTAAAATGCTAGAATACACACTCACACAATAGCTAAAATATTAGGCCTACTTATTTTATTATATTGACAGTAGAAATAGAAATGTTTTTAAGGAAAACAAAAGGTTTTTGAGCGACCATGTCACATTTAACCATTCATAGACCAAGTCATATAGATTACAAACAAGCCGAGTAGCGGCTCTACTTTTCATGGTAAGCTTAAAAAAAGCCCATATACCCTCATCTTGACAATCTTCTTCAAGGGGACTATTAGGAGAATCTTAGTGGCAGTGGTTGGAAAGTGTACTGCTGCAGAACGAAAGGCCCTTTTGTGAGAATTGTGAGGATGGATGAAAAACTTTCTTCCCTCCTTCTCTGGCAGCTACAACACTCACTGTCTGGGCAAAGCTACAAGCCTTGTTAAGGACACAACACACCTATTACACTCTTCTTCTTACTGTCATCTGGTTAAGCTACCACAGTATAACTGCCCAAACCTCCACAATGGCCTCAAGCCTGACTGTTTAAGTCAGACTGTTAAACAACAAAACATGATATTTTGTATTCACTAAACAGACATGCATTCTTGTACTTTCTTTTATGCTGCTAAATGCCATACAGTATGCTCTACTTCCATCTCACTAAACCTAATTTCTAACAATCAGCACTCTATTAAAAGTTTACTTATGCCCTGTCTTTTGTTGTCTGTTTTCTGTCCTAAATGCTCTACTTAAGTAGTGAGTAGCAATCAAAGATCACAGAACAACTGTTCATAATGGGTATGCACTAAATATTTGTCTCAAATGGATATTTTATATTTTAATAGCATTACTTAATATGGTAAAATGTTTTTGCTTTATCCAGGTTGTGTTGAAATGACAAAAAAGCTACTTGACTTGAAATGGCCACGATTTAGACCTCAAAAAGTCTGGTCACTTTATTTTATTTTGTAGGCCTGCCTATAAGACTACTCAGACTTAGTGGAAGACATGAATACAGACACTGTATGTTGGTTGCCTTATGAATATGTTTTCTATTCACTATGTGTAGACTGAGTATTAAATGGAAACTAAATGCCTATACTTCCTATACATCTATACGGATTGCTGTATATGTTTTACGTGGTGGTGGCCTTTCATATCTATAAAGACAATATGGAAACGAAGCATCCACACGTCTGGCGAGACAATGGCGGGATTATCAGATGGGCACAGGCGTCTGGTTTTCACCTGAGCTCAGCAAAGCCTGATGGGATGGCGGGCTCACGGCACAGCTGACAGGGCTCTTTGCTTGTTCGACACACTCTTTCCCGAAGGGGCCCCGATGGCCACCACATCACCAGCGCGAGCCATAAATGTGCGATGGGAACAACGCAGGTCACTGCATTTTCCAAAAGGGTGCAAAGACTTTGGAGCACAGCCAAAATGCCAGGAACAAAAGGTATGCGAGGCAATCTTAATAATTTATTATTAATAATTATTTTTTAATCAAACATTACATTAAACAATGTACTTGTATAGCTTTTGCAATCTATTTGAAATTGCATTGTTTTATTGGTTTATGGCAATGAATGAGGGTGAGAGAATGACTAAAAAAAGTCTTAACATTTTGAGATGTCTAAAATGTTTTAACATTTTCTAGGTAATAAATCGGACAAGAAATCAGCCACCAAGGTGAGACCGTTTCATTTTTAGATTAAGAAAATAGGCATTACAAATAGAATATTACATTGAGATCTTTGATATACTCAGTATTAACGGTCCTCTGACAAAATGCATCTCTTACTTCAAGCAGCAGCCTCAGAGTCCTAAGGAGCAACCGAAGAAAGGTGATCAGAAAGGAGATGACAACAAAAAGCAAGGAGGTAAGCATTGACCACTGAACAGCTATCAGCTGTTGAGGAATGGTTTAGGTTTAGATCTATCATCTACATTGTGTGACAACATGAGGCCCAGTCTTACTGGCTTGAATCGAATCAAGTCCAGAAGATACCATCATGCAAATCACTGCAAAATGGAAGAAAGTTGATCAAAAACGGTTGTTTCAATACTTGTCTAGGCATTGCTACCTATGGAATGGACAGAATCACATGTAGCCAGTTGCCTAAATTATTGCCATTCATCAAGCCACTTCCAGACCATTACTGAAACAGTTTCAGCAGCTTTCTGTAGGGGAGAAAAATCTTTGAATGGTTGAATGGTAATAACAATTTAAGGAGTATGTCAAAGTTGTACAGTTTGTGCAGTAGTCTATCAGGAATTGTGAAATAGCAATGTGTCAGTTTGTATTTAGTTGTGTTTCCAGTTAAGGTATCTGTCTGTGTGCCTTTCCCTCGCAGGACAGCCGAAGGGAGAGAAGCAATAACTTCCAAGCCTTTGTGAAGATGGCACTAGAGACACTTCTGGGCTCCTGTCGCCGTAAACATGGCGGCCCTCGGGGCAGGCAGGGCTAAGGTCACTTCCCCTTTCCTTCCCAACTTTCCTCCTCCAGCCAATCAATGCCACTCATCTTGTTCTGTCGTCATGGAGATGGCCTGAAACCTTCGGTCAGTGTCTACCTTAGTCTCAGCCAGATCCAAACCTCTTCTACCTTCCCCCTCCCACTGTCTTCTTTAATTGGCTGCTCAGGATGTGACACACTACTGAAGGGCTCCTATGATGAACCAATGAGCTGAGATTTTACTCACAACCCTTTTCCTGCCCCACTCCTTCATATCTAACTCCGCCCCTTTTCACTGACCATTTCATGGTCCCTAACTATCTTGTAAATAAAACATAGAGATAAATGAATAAAGATAGTCATACAGTATATTGTACACTTCACAAAAAAATATGTGGTATGTTTTAACATCTGTGTTACATTACAGTGCATATAGAGTAAATGCTTAAATGCACTGAAAAAAATATATATATGAAATTTGTTTATGATTATGATTATGTGATTATGTTAACTTGTTAACAAATCAAGAAACCACTTCCCACATGACCATTGCCTGTCTGACCTAGAGCTGCCCAAACAAACAGAAACAAATCAGTCTAAGATCAGTCTAAAATTTAATAAAAGCATCACACATTTTCATTTTCTCACACACACATTCTTAAATATACAGAATAAAAGTGAAATAAAAGGATAACTTAGGTAAAACAGATGAAAACACATGAAAAGCTGAGGTCAGAGTAACAAAAGTACAAACAGAATAAAGTTAAAAAGACCATAAAAGTATATACATGGCAGGGAGATGACTCAACAACTTCATTATTGTAGTTGGCACATTATTCAACACCATATTCAAGTTTCCATTTTCTTTATAAACTAGCTGTTCTATTAAACAAATCACTGCAAAAGTGTTCCTTTTTTCAAAATGACTCTTACTTTTTTTTTTTAAACCAAGGATAACATAGAGGAGGCAAGAAAGTGTACTAGGCAATAAGGGCCAGAAGAACAAAAACTCATTAACAGCTTGATCTAGGGTAAATGAAAAAACCTACTGTAGCACTGATGCTTAATCTTGGTCCTTCTACTTCTGCTTTGCATGAATCTCTCCATCCCCAGTTCTCACGTCTTTACTATATCTCATCAAAAGGGTCTACCATACAAAGGGTCTACAGTAGTTGTTCAGTTCTCTGGGAAAGAAGCTGAAAACTTGATGATCAATCTAATCAAAAGCAGCATATGTTTTACTGACTCTCTTCAACCACTTATGGTCAATAATACATTCTGACTGTAATCTGAATGTTTGGAACCAGGAACTATGGGAAACATGCAGGACAGAAAGGAAGCTCTACAGATGTGTACTGGGCTGAAGCACTAATGCCAACTAAACAATAATGGCAAGCAATTTTAAAACTATGGAAACACCTGTCAAGCGAACACAAGAGAACAGATACTGCTGCACTGCAAACTATACATTATGATGTACTCCCAAGCTCTGGAAAATGAAATGTTCACACAGACACTCCTCCAGTCCAAGTCCATGTACTGAATGTGGCTCACTGTTTGCCGTCATGCTGACAGTGATTTGATTGCTGTTCGCAGTGCGTGATATGGTTTTGTTTTATAACCAAATGCTAGAACACATGCAGTGCTTAGTAGAATAGATGACAAATTAAAACAGCTGGCTACAACACCAAAATGTGTTTTAGCAAAGGGCAGTGTGCTACCTGTGCCAGCCAGCTAAAATGGCCCAAAACGAAACAACTCAACTTCTATTTTTAACCTCTTCCGCACGGCTGAATGGATGGCCTGGTGCTGTGTGTGTGGATGCCTAAGGCAGGGAAAGACAACTCGGCCTCTCTCTCAAAAGCAGCACTCTGCACACTGCACAGCTCCAATGAAGCGCCACCCTGCTAACTAACCACCAGAACACATTAGGCTAAAGAAGTCCCTCATCACCGATCTGCAGCTTTTTTAGATACAGGTACACTAGCTGTCCAGCTCTGATAACCACCAGGTCAGACATAAAGCTCAGTTCTCTAATAACTTGTCATCTGGATCAGCATCATTTGACGGTAGTTGAAAAACCTGTAAACACAGGAGCTCTCTGACAAGCTGGAACTTTTCAGATAGCACAATGTAATGCCATGTCTTGTTGAGATACTATAAACAGAAGTTGCTTATTTATGCGTATTCATCTGAACGCTGGTTTTCCACCTATGTAAAAAGTTAAGTACAGTTATACTTCATATCTTAATTATGACATCTTACTTTTTTGTGCACACTTTAAACTAGATGATCAGTATTGTTCTTGTAACAAGCATAGTAAATACATGACTGACAGAAATGCAGAATAACTGAATAACTAAATACTGATCCAAGGTCAGTGATAACTGTTTTCAGAGTATTCAAAGGTGATCCCCCTGGTTCAGAGATGTGCAAGAGTGGCATTGGCCATGATTGTTTGAGCAGCATTGGAGTGTATCAGTAGTGGTTGACAGGATGAGTGTGTGTCTATTTGCTCGGTTTGAGTGTCATAACAATAGCCCAGAAGTAGCTCACAGTGCAGTCACAGAGTTCGGTGTCCTAAATAGGGGCCGCCTCTCTGAGACAGGACAGGATTGAAGCAGGCCTTTAGTCCTGATGGAGTTTATTGCTTTCCATTCTCTTCCATTCTCTTCTGTGCTCTGGTCTTCTCTCTAGTTCACTTGCACTTGTCCCAGAAAGCTGTTGTTCTTCCTCAGTCTTTGTGCCTTTAGAGGATCATCCGGTAGAGTACCCAGCTGCCAAAAGTGACCCAGTGACTGGACCAGCTCAGCTCTGTCCACTTTTTGATGGTGTGATTGGCTATGTTGTCCTGCAAGAGACAAGCAAGCAACATGGTCAGAGTCTGTAGCTACACGGGAAGCCACCACGACAGGAAAAACTAGCTGGTCAAATCATGAGAAGTACAGTAGTAGATTTGTGCTTTACACCTTATAAAGAGTAAATCACCGTTAGTGCACAGGTTGCAATTTGTAGGAAGGTTGCCAGACTAGGAGGTCTTAAATGACATTAGTGGCCTACATAACTATTAGCCACTTGACCAATCAAGAGGAACACTGGCTCTGGTGACCTTGATCTCTGCATTACCTCCATTGATTCCATTAGAGTTTCTACAATGAAAACAAGCCATGAACTGCCTGTTTTCCCCAGTCATCAAAGCTGGCCTCAGGCTCATTGCCCAGTCTAGCAGAAATACTCAATGTGCCCAGATGTCATTGGCTATTTGAAAGATACAGTAATGTCATGTTTTTTCTTACCTCATCCTCATCCATGTCATCAGAGTTTGAGTCAAATACTGAACCCAGGTAAACAAGATGCAATAGTGTCAGTCCACTGAAGATCAAATTTATTAGGTGCACCCACAGGGCCTGAGGAGGACAGGGAGTTAACTTTACATGTGAAGCATAATCACCTTTTAGATAAAGATGCACAGTATTTCTCTAAATGTTAAGCATATAGGCCACCTTCTTGTGTGAATGACTGCAATCTGGCTGGCACCGTCTGGACAGGATGCATGCATTTAAAATGGTGGCTAGTCTTTTCCTTAACACTGGAAATGTAAGGCAAACGTATTAGTGGTTTGTCAATGAAATGAACACACTGAAGTTACAAAACACTGCATGCATTCAAGATAAAATAGGACAAAAGGCCTTGTAGTCTGAAATAGAAAAGAGTGAATCATTTCAGCTGAAAGAGCTGCTGCACTGCATCATGTGAAGACAGTGGTCTATGCTCTTGTGTTTAGAACCCATCCACTGAGAGGTATGCACAGCAGGGTCTTACCGTGCTCCACATATGTAATGAAGCCCAGAGATAAGAGTGCAGCCGCAAGATGGAAACTTGGGCCCTGTTAGTGAGATAAAAAAAACAGAGATGCAGAGACTCAACAGAGAGCACTAATGCTTCTACAGCTCAGCTCGAGCTAAAAATAATAGAGCGTAGGATGGCTGGATGTTTCACCAAAGACACAAACCAGCACATATGAAAGATTATTATTTTATTATTATTATTATTATTATTATTATTATTATT
>JAGFZM010000123.1:593659-618983 GCA_017657215.1 Limnothrissa miodon | reverse complement strand
TTATTATTATTATTATTATTATTATTATTATTATTTTGTAAGTCAATCAGAGCAGCACACTGTGTCATCAGTGATTACAAAGTAAAGGATGAAATTTACATTCATCCACTTTCCTGCATTTCATTGATGACCATGGTCTCTTGGATATAGAAAGCTGAAGCAGTGAAAGCATCACTGATGTGCCTTTAATAAGAAATGCGAGATGAAGTCCGTCTTGGCTAATCATGATGAAAGAAGATTACCTCTTGTTTTTACATAAATTATTGAAATGCCAAAGTGAATGCAGAGCAAATATGCAAGATGACCTATAGCAGGGCATTGGACACTGTAGTAAGAGGAATGGACATGAAGCTGTACTCACATGAAGAAGTGCACTGGCTGTGTAGGTTATAAGGATGGCGGTGAAACTGCCAAACTTGAGAGCACTTTTAAAAACATCTACAAATGTAGGTCACAAAGAATAGCATATTCAGAAAAGCAAGTCACAGGAAACTGCCCTATATTACACTCTGTCCTAATAACTCAAACATGATTTGCTGTTCTCACTGATAAACTAATAAGATGTGTAGGAGAAAAAGAGATACTGATGACGGATCACCCTGGTTCACAATCTGACAGCTAAGCCTACACATTGCCTGCTAATCTCATTCCAAACGAGCGATAATGTAATTGAGACGTCAAAAATGTCTTTACAGCTGCCTGAATGAGAATGTCATATGAGACATTGAGTTGTAGGCTGCGGAAACTCCTTAAGACACTTCTATACTGCGAAAGAAAAATAAACTAAATGAATTAAACAGAGACTACAATAAATCGAACAGAGATTAACCCAAGTCAGGTGCACAAGGGAAGATATGTAAAATACAATCAACAAAAATATAAACGCAACACCTTTGTTTCTGCTCTGATTTTTCATGAGATGGACTTAAAGATCTAAAATTCATTCCAGATACACAATATTACCATTTCTCTCAAACATTGTTCACAAATCAGTCTAAATGTGTGATAGTGAGGACTTCTTTTTTTGCTGAGATAATCCATCCCACCTCACACATGTGCCACATCAAGATGCTGATCTGACATCATGAGTGGTGCACAGGTGTACCTTATACTGCCCACTATAAAAGGCCTCCCTGGAATGTGCAGTTTTGTCTTTTGAGACCGACCGTAATGATACTCACAAATATTCAGCCAGCGAGACATAGGCTGGTTCCAAGAGGTCACCACCTCTACCATGGATCTGGGAAACTCCACACTTAGTGGTTTTGACACCGTTAGGTCCCTGAAGGATGAGAGGCCATTGGTGGATGTCAATGAAAAATAAGGTGCAGTCTAACAACAAACAGAAAACTATGAGACTTTACACTGCATGTAAAGAAAACAGGAACACTGACCATTTAAGGTTCTCCTTCTCTTCTGTGAAGCCAGCTCCAGCCAAAGTGGCGGTGGTTTCACTGAGGTAACTGACAAAGAAGTTGCTGAAATGAAGGGAGAGGGTATTCTCATATCCCAACAGCCACCTATAGGGGATGAAAGCAAGCGTGGGTTTAGGAGATGAAGAACAAGCTGAAACAAGCAGCTCTGGGACAGCTGTGCTTAGGTGCACACTTTCTCCTCTTGGACCAAGAAGAGCTTACCTTGCAAGAGTCCCTCTGCCGAGCAGTGAGGCGTAGAGGAAATTAATTATTAAACTAATGCATAATAAATACAAATACATTCCCTCAATCTATGCCCATTTATTGTATGTAAATTTAATACACTGTTCCATATTTCCATATACAATGGATATTACAAATAAGTGTTCCAAGGTTGAAAATGTCAGATTAAGTGTGAAGAACTCTCTGGTAGCTACCTGTTTTTTCGCTTCTTCTTGCTTTGTGGCCAGATCGAACGCAGCAGATTGAGGGAAAAAAATGCAAAGAAGAAAATCAGAATGTATGTAGGCTATACACAATGGCATCTACATACTCTATGCATACAGAAAGCTAGTAAACCTTAAATATGGCTTATTTCATTAAGCAGAGGTGCCATATCCTGCTCCTGAGTCAGCCCTACAATTCACATTTCCTGTTTGCTCTTGTCCCAAGTGCACCTGCTTGAGTCAGTGCAATTTTCATGGTTCAGATCATTAGGAGGACTGCTGATTAATTGGGTTAGATAAACAGAGCAGGTAAAGGAGCATGGGGTGTTGTGCAGCAAAAGGTGAGATTCAGTAACATCAGTAAGAGGAGCCCCTCTTTAGAAGAAGGTTAGGAACCATTTGTGTTTGTTTACCCATAACTTTTTGCAAATAGAATGTAGCTTAACATTGTATGTGATCAGCTCCCAAATCATAAATGTTAATCCTCTGGATGAGACGCACACCACAGAAATACTGAAAGGCTAGTGAAAGATTAAATGTTTGGGAGGTTGCCTGCTTACCGGAGTCTTTCGGTGTTGATGGGAATGAAGTAAGGGAAGAGGTAGGGAGCAACACAGTTGGAGATGAGCAGGCACAACAGACTCTTAGCTGAGCTGGTGAGGGATTTCAGGAACCACCTGAGACTCTGCAGAGAAGGTAAGGCCGGTCCGTACAGGTGGAGATAAAGGACATAGGCACAGAGACTAATGTAACAATGGCCATACGAACATTTTACTAGATATCAATTGATTCAGATATACCACATTAAGACTGATACCTGCACAGCTCTTTGTACAGTGCCGTGTACTGAGAAACTGAACTAGGATCACTTCTGTCTTCCTACAATATTAACACACAGACTCTCATGGCTTCTCCCCTAAACTTTGTTTTAAGCCTGCAGGTGGACTACAGGTGAACTTACCAGCTGATGGCTTTCAACTGCCTCTTTGTAGCTATTGTAGCTGATCCATGGACCAAAGATGACAGTACCCACAAAGTAGATGTAGCCCATAAACTCCACAGGAGAGGGGACACTCTCCACTACTCCCCGGTCTAGATCAAACGCCAATGAGATGGCCTTCATGGCCACCACCATCTGAGACACTGAGGGGATTATCCAAAACAGAGATATGAAAACAGAGATGTGATGTAACACCTTACAGTGCATATTTTAGACCCTTTTGTCATTTTTTCTGATGATCATTCAATAGGACATTCAGATGAATTTCAAAAGGAAAACAGCAAAGGGAATGTCTTCATGGTGACTGACCTCTCATTTTATGCCAGGTGTTTGTATCCATCATGTGTGCTTCACTGTGGACAAACAAACAAATTTACAATTAAAAAACGACTGTATATATATATTAGGGCTGTGTGATTTTGCCAAAAATGAAAATGGCATTTTTTTTCAACCAATATTGCGATTGCTATTTTATTGCGATTTTTCACAATAAAAACCACAAGCACCACATATGTTCCATTAATATGCTTATTTGTACACAATCTCTAATTAAAAATAGAAAATGAACTACTCATTAATCAGCATATATTTATTCAAGAGAATATCTTGTTGCGTTGAACCCCAGTCCTTGTTCAATGTGTAGACTGTGGCTAACAAACAAGTATATGCATTAAGTCTATGCAGTTACACAACAAAAAAAAAAATTGCGCGCCTATGCGATTTCGAAATTGCGCTTTTCAAAATTGCGATTATATTGCAAATGTGATTAATTGTCCAGCCCTAACATATATATATATATATATATATCCATCCCCTAGTATGCCATAAACTATATATATATCCTCTGACTCACAGAAAAGACCACATCTGATCTATGCAATTTGCACAACCTGCTGCTACCTTATTTATCAATGCTGTTACTCTTGATTTTGTTGAATGTGGCTACTCTTTGATTTTGCACTGAAAAAAAACACTACCATAGAGAAACATCTTCAAGCCTTTTTTAAGTACCAGTTATTTAAATACAAGCACAGCATATGCCTTACTCCATTTATTTTTCACTGGTTTACTGACAGTCTTATGGCTGTGTGTTGATGTCCCAGAACCGGAGACTCTTCACAAATTTAAAGAGTAATATGCCTGTGTGTTGGATGTGCCAGACCCGGAGACTCCTCACAAACAGCACATAGGGGTTAGGGCATGTTTTCTGCTGTACCTGTACACTTGTTTTGTCTGTCCTGCCTTGTCTGTCTACTGTATCTCTAGTGGTAAGAATAGTGATTACAGTATAATTCTGTCAAAACATAGTTTATGTTGTTTCTATGCACTTTTATAGTTTGTTCTGTCCTGTATTGTCTAATATACGCAAGGGGCAGTGAGAAACGTAATTTTGATTCCTTTATATCTCATTTGAAGAAATTGACAAAAAAAACTGAGTTTGACTATACAGTAAGTGGTACAAAAAATTATGAACACACTACCATCTAAAATGTTAGTGTGTTAGAGTGAGCAAATCTGTTTAAACAATGAATGTTAGATCTTGTCCAGCGTAGTTTTAACCTGTTACATTGTATGGACCAAGCCACAGATCTTTGGTCAGGTCTCCCAGCAGCTTACCCAAGCAGCAGGTAGATTAGCACAGTGATGCACAGGAACGTCCCCCGGATGGTGGAGTGCCGACAAAGGAAGAGGATGAGGTAGCAGAGCAGACTGAGAAGGACCACCCACACCATGTGCAGCTCGAAGAATAGGTACAGAACATAAAACCCACCACCCACAGTGCTCAGGTGCTTCATATATGATGGAAGACCTGTCCACATGGAAACAGATAAACCAAAAACGTAAACCACAGGACATAATTGAGTACTGAACCTAATAAAGCAACATACTCCAGTAGCGCCTAGCCAAAATGCTGTAACATCATCATTGTCAGTAAATGAAATGTCTTGTAAGGATTTTGAATGTTATTGGTGCAGAAATCAATGAAGCAATGCAAGTGTTTTTCTTTTAGAATGTTTCTCAGATCATTAGGTTAATCAAATGATTTGTGGACTATAGCAGGTCAGGGACTGGTCAATTTCCTGATGTTCCGGGTGCACTGAGAAATTGTGGGTTATGTTTGCCAGGTGAAGTTAATGCAGAGGGTTGGTTCTGTCAGGTAACTTACTTAGTCTCCAGAGTAAGCGGCAGAGCAGGCAGATGAGGAGAAGCTGCCATGTCTGCTGCAGCCCTTGCTGGACCGTTGGGAGCAGGCATCCCCCTAGCAGCTCTGCAAAGAACTCCTGATGGCTGGGTGCTACTGGCATAGTGACTCTGTAAAAGGCCGTGTTGGGAAAGTTACTTTTGAAAAAGGCACTAGTTGCGGTTATCATACATGAAGACAATGAATGATATGTTCATACATGAGCCTTCATGTCAAGGATATGAGGATATATTTTTTTGCTATAGCAAGGTCAAGGCATGTTAATAATTTGGGGGAAATTAGAGACATTGTTGCGTGAAATATCCGCGTGGCGAATACTCCGGCATACATGCTAGTGCCTGGTCTTAAAAAGAAGTTGTAAGGATGGTCACTAGCCTATACAGTAACTAACACGTTAGGCTACTAAAAAAATAATGATGTTGCTGTTGTGGGGACATTTGATTGGGCATGTCTATAAAACAGGATAGCCTATAAAATCATGAATAGGCCTACATTCACTTTCATAATTAAGCCTAATTTGTAAAATAACTCTTAAAAACACTTCAGGAACTATGGTTGCAGCTGGAAGGTCAATATTGAGATCATTCTGTTCTGCTGGATTGTGCTTTAAATTAAATTCCGTGGGCACCACAAATAATAGCCGACATTCTAGCTCACGAAGACTCATAGCTACATCACTCTGCAATGCAGCTAGTAGACTGGAAATGTTGCCATTTCTATCAGTTGTTTGTTTGATTGTGGACGCAAAAAATAAGAAAGACGATTTTGCAAAAATTGCAAAATGTGTGTACAATTTGCAAAGCCAAAACGTGTGTACAATTTGCAAAGCCATTAATCCGATCTGAATGGACCGCCAGCATCCCTACCTCTCCACTGATCAACACTGCCGGCTGATGCCAACCGCAACACATTATCGGGCTCTAATGGAATGTACTTACGCAGCTGAATCCGTGCAGACTATTCCAAATTTTTCGCTGTATGGCTAAACAAATCACTTGAAATGGGAGATTAAATTCTGATTAGTGGGCGTTTGAGCTCTTCTCCGCTTCATGGGCGATTTGTAGGATACAGATGATGCTGAGAATGTCACCGATCCCTATTGTTGCCATCAGCGAAACGACAGCTGACTGCCCGTTACGCAGTCGGCAACTGAATGGAGACCACGTAGCCCAATCAGGTCAGTTCATTCTAAAGAACCACCCAATGATAGCGTATGTATGCTGAAATAGCAAATAAAGAAACAGGACGTCGATTAGCCGCTCAGTGAACGGATGGGTATAGCTGATGGCTTAGTATCATATAAAAATTAGGCTACAGAAATTTTGAAAAACACAGAATCGGGAGGACCATTGTAAAAATGTTTTTAAGCCATTAGGGTGGTTAACAATAGCCACTTTTTATGCTCACCTAGTCCATGCATCATTGAAAGTGAACACCAGTAAGGGTTAAGCAAACTAATTCATTTTATTAGTGAGCTATATAACAAGCATATGAGCAAACAGTTTGTAACCCATAATACAATAAATGATATTCTTCCCAAAATAGGAATAGCTACTGTCTGCTTAAGATATATAAAGTAAAATAGTGTCTGATGGGAGAAAAAAAAATCATAACAAAAACCTTCCCTCCATTAATGAGGACACTTTAATAGCTTGAGGCACACTTTGAGGTAGTTCTCTCAAGAGAGCCCATCAAGTCAGTAGAGAAACCAATTTCACATAGGTCTGTTAATGAGGTGCTAATGTTTTAGAAAAGGAAAGAAATAAATGTCTGACACAAAACAAACAAACTGAATAAAAACTCCACTACAATCATTTGCCTGGCAGAAAAAAGCCTGGAATGATGAGACCATAACATATGACTTGTGCTGTTTAACTACAACAACAACAACAACAATTCCTGATACACAAGTAGCATTTTAAAGTGATATTCAGTGATCTTTTTAAGAAGTAGTCCAGAAGTAGTCCAGAAGAAAGAGAAGCGTGATTAGCCAATCATAAGAAATAGTAGGAGAAGCTTGGAAAAAAGGATCTTTTTTTTTGCCTGACTTTGCAGAAATTCAAAAACAACTAGCATAATTTTTTGGGTGTTGGGATTTCCTCTTTTCCACAGCTCAAAGGCAGGTGAGATTTTAACTGTGGCAGCATTACAGCACTACTTCAATGTCATAAGCCACTCTGGGCATGTTGTTTGCCCTCTTATTTATTCTCTTCCTATAGACATGGAGCGGGTGCTCATAGTACTCTGTAGGTTCCTGTTTCTTTTCTGGGGGGGAGTAGAGAGGGAGGGCGGCAATGTTTCTGCTGACATCAAGCAGTGACTTCTTTTTCATCTTCTTCTTTTTCTTTCTCTCTATGAGTATCTGTTCAATCCTCGTCATTGTGTTGCTGGAGGAAGGTACATCGTCTTCTTCAACCAGGTGCTCCATTTCGACCGGCTGGAGCCTGATAGACATGGGCAAGGCAGAGGGTGTTGGTGGTGGTGGTGGTAGTGTTGGTGTCAGTGAACTTGCCTGGTTGATGCTAGAGACCACAGGGGCGGGCAGTCGAAGTTTGTCAAGGCTGTACTCATGTTCCTGGCAGAAGAGCACGCCACAAATCTGGCAGCGGTACATCTCCTCCTTCTCGTGGATGGTCATGTGGCGCTTGAGATTATGGTGCGTGGTAAAGGAGCGCTCACAGCGTTCGCAAGGGAAGGGTCGCTCACCAGTATGCACACGCTGGTGCTCATGGTGGTGGCTGCGGCTCAGGAATCGCTTCCTACAGATTCTACATTCGTAGGGCCTTTCTCTGTCATGAAACTGCCGGTGCTTAGCCAGTTGCACGATGGAAAAGAAGGTCTCACCACATTCGTCACAGGGGTATTGCCCCCCTAAGCGTGACTGTGGCCCGGAAATTGTTTCATCATGGTCCATGCTGGTCTGCTCACTTGTAATGGCAGCAGCATGGTGCAGGTCCCACAAAGCCTCCTCCCGAGCTTCTTCAATAGCCAGTGCCTCTTCGTCTATGGCATTCATGGTTTCTCAGTGGGAGTGTAGCCTACAAGACAAGTATGACAGGACAAAAACATTTAAATGGGTCTGCTTAATACATCAAGCAAATGACAATGAACAAGTCCACTGCCTATAATTTCATTATCAAACATCACTATTCGTGCATTACATCACATCACCCATACTACATATAGTTACAGTGACCTCACTGCTTTTAATTAGTGTCTTAAATAATGATAGTTTAGTAAGCCTGAAGCATGAGCTAGTCGTTTCATTGCAGTGATGGCTACGGGTGGCGTTCGTTGTTTATCCTTAAACTAGGTGATTTAGAGACCTATCTCCACATCCCTTTAAATCACAACTGGATGGGGAAAAAAAGACACATATTCATCAACTAAAAAAAAAATCAATAGGCTCCTAGCTTATGGACTGAGCAAAAGTAGCATACCTAACGTTAAGCTAATATCTTCAATATAGGGCCAAACACACTTACAAACGTTCACCGAGTTTGAAAGGTTTCCACCAATGCATATACATTAATGATCTAAAGTTATCTTCAGCTAATAGCTAATACAACAGGTCACGTTAGCTCTTTGGATTCCTGACTACTTTCCAGCGCGGGTTTTCTTCTACAAACAGGCCAGTGACGCCTGTCCCAAGCGCCTGCCCCTGCCGCCTGCCCTCATTTACTTACTTGAAGTTTAATCAAAACATAGCTCCTGCAGATGCAAAATAACGGCATAAACAATTCTCACGGTTTTTCTATGAAAACACTATTATTGCCAAGTCACATTTAGAACTAAAAAAATCCAAACTTCCGGGGTCAGGAGTACCAAAAATTGTGCACCTCCTTAAGAAGAACCCCCTGTACCCAGATTCACACGCCCAAGGTTCCCTACTGAACAGAATGGTTCCCCCCCTCAAAAATCAATTGCAATGTTAGCTAATCTATTTTCACATTATGCACTGCCCTTGTCAAGATTTATCTTTTCAACGTTTTTTAGTATGTTCTATAACTTTAGGAAATGTAGAACTTAAAAAGTGCGTCCACTTCTATGCAGCGTCATTTGCAGTAGACAGGTCCAGGCTACCACAAGGTGTCACTCTCTTCCTTCTATGAATTTCTTCCTCCATGGTTCTTCCTCATTCCACAGATATCTGTAATCTATGGTGGCCGACAGGTGCAAACGACGTGCAACTTCGACAGTTATCTTAGGGAAACCTGTGGGTGGGTCATCAGCAGGTCCAATATTCTGTAGAATAGAAGTTGGCACCAAATTTTCAAGTAGCCTAATTGGGTTCTTGTTAGTTTTTTTCATCATTCAAAATGTTATCGGCATAAGCCACCATAGGGCAGGCATGGGCAAACTAAGGCCCGGGGGCCATATACATGTACGGGTCGTTTGGCTTTTTATTACGGCCGCCAAACCTTTAAAAAAAAAATTTAAATAACATTATTAAACCTTTATTTAGTATTTTCCCCGCAATGTCTGTAATCTGCTGTTAATAAATGCATTAAAAGCCTTGCATATCCATGCTTTACTAGCCTACCTATTAAAGGACAAAATTACGAAATATAATGGCCTTTACATGTCATTTAGATTTTTTTCACACAAACACATTCTTCTGCTCCTGGCGCAGCCCCTTTTTCAAATTTTATAACCAATTGCAAATCGGTAGAGTGAAGTCTCTCTCTATTGTGTGGCCCACGAGTCAAAAAAACGAGTTGCCCGTAAACCATATGGTTAGTGTCGCCTTCATCCAACCATCAGGTGTCGCTCTCGCTCTTGAAATAGTAGCCTACCGGTTGTTTCCTCGAAAGCACAATTTCAATCAAAGACTCTTTGAGAGTCTTTTTAAACAACTGTACAACTTTCGCGCAAAATAGATTTGTTGGGAACAAAAGCATTTATTCATGTAGGTTATCCCATGACAGTATTGCATCTCGTGGAAACTAGACCAGCCAAGGACAGATGTTTGGCAATGACCCCAGCCAGCTGTTTGATGTTCTGGACCTGATGCCGCGTAAGCATTCGCAAACAATTGATCTCATTAGGATGATGCAGGGCAGAGCTAGATTGAGGCTCGAAATGGTTTAGGCTAGGTAATGCACAGTATAGGGCTTCTTGCCAGGCTGTAAGCCTAGTTAAAATGTTATGCTTGTTTAGAAACCTGTGTATGAGAAATCCTACTGTGACTGAACCGTCACTGTCCCCACTTCGTTGCAACGATCGCTTCATAAAACGCTGGTTTTATGAAAGAGTGTCAATCCAGTTTGTGATTAGCCAAATCTTTTTTATGGGTCACTCATGTTGTTTTGGTGTGGCTACAGCACTTCAGAATGAAACGTTTATTATGAATAATTAACCTAAGTGTGCAATGGGAATCAGATTCCCATTAGACAGGGAACTGCCCCTGCTTTTGTTTTCTGTTTGGGGAATTGGAGCCACGGACCATTCACACCTTAGTTATTCTGTTAGCCTATAGCCTTATAATAGGCTGAGGTTTGCTGACAAAAACCTCTCATGTCATGCCGCACAACTCATTTCATTTTAATCTCTAAGTCTGAAAACGTGTTTATTAATCTTTCATTTGTGTCCTGATCTGTAAGAGTAATTTGAAGGCTTGATTGACTTTATTGGCATGTAAGTGGCTGTGATGCAGTGACAGAGCAAGGAAGACACCAGGATACACATTATCACACACACACTCCCTCCCTCCCTCCCTCCCTCCCTCTCTCTCTCTCTCTCTCTCTCTCTCTCTTTATTTGCATACACACAGATACCCACATGGTACACATGAGTTTCCTTCCTGATCCTGCCTCCCACAGTCAGAGCGTCACGGTAGACTCATGTCAGGATTAATCCTGCTACTACAGTCCAACTTTTGACAGCCACCTGTGGCTTGGCTCCTATAGAACAATGTGAGACTTATACCTAATACGAGTTGTGTTTCCTGAAAACCATTTGCCCATTTTGGGAGAAAGAAAATCAGCTGCGGCATAGTGGAATTAACCAGAGCACGGACTTGGCGATAGACAGAGGAGCACGACAGCCAAAGACATAGTCAATGTATGACATCAGCTTGTGCTGAATTATTGTTGTCAGTGAAGTTTAACACTAGCACTAACAATATTGAATTGGCAAAGCAGGCGTACAAAGTGCCGTACATGTATATGGAATGTTCAAGACAGTTGCCATTCCTGAAGCAGATGTGGTTTTGATCCACTGCAGGCAAATACCAGCTGGTCTGATCCAGCAGTTTTAGTACCCCGCTCCTTCACAGTCAGGCCCCTAAGCTCACCACGGGTACATATAGTGAACTCCACACATAGCAGACACATGATCAATCAGCCATGCTTGATCTGATCTTCGCATCAATATCTTCAAACCTCAACTTTTGTCAACAAATAAGCAGGCTTATTTTTGCACACAGTTTGAAAGATCCACAGGAAGGGGACACAGTGACAGCTTGAGTCACAAGAATTGAGTTTTCCACTTTCGTAAGGTTGGAGAAACTATAACATGTTGCAACAGAAAAATAAAAATGCCACATCTGAACAGATTCTTTCATTATTTTAATATAATGAATTTATCAAGCACTAAAAGACACCTACCAAGCATATTCATCAAGCTTTGAAAAGAATTTGGTAGGCTTTTTGCATCTAACCAGTCAGGATATTATAGACTTTATTATAATTGCTCAGGGCAAAATGTTTTTTTTTGTGTGTTTTTTTTTTAGCCAAAAAGATAGTAAGTGCATTTCTACGTGCACAATGCCAGTAAATTCTTAGGGTTGTGTCAGCAATTGTGAGATTTAGACTAATGGCCAGAAAAACAAGATAGAGAAAATGAAGCTGAATAATATTAGAATACTTTTTATTCAGTTGGACATTTCAGTGTGTTTTCCATAACAATACAGCACAATGAGACATTGGATGACAAAGCAATTATTGCCTACTTGCATTGGTTGAGTAAATTAATGTAGAATGAATTTGCAACTGTAAATTGCATAGCTATATGTTTATGAATGTGTTAAAGCACAGAATTTGTTTGCAAGTATCTATGAATATATAGTAGGCCGCAATGTGTGTGTGTGTGTGTGTGTGTGTGTGTGTGGCTGCATCTGTGTGTATGAAAAAAACACTTTGGTTCCCTGTTTCCCATCCCCGGGGAAATAAGTTGGCACTGTTGCACTGTTACTGTGCTCTCAAGGTGACACACTTCCATCTGCCCCTTCTCTCATTTGCCTCACTTCTCTCTCTCCTTTACTCTCTACTTCTCTCTCTTCCTCTCCTTCTCCACCCCCTCTTCTCCCATACCACTTCTCCACCAATGTATTCCCCTACAAGTCACCTTGGGTATGCCAGCTGTAGCTTTGATGTAAAAGCAGTTTTAGGAGAATAATGTAATAATCTTATAGTATTTACGAGCTGGTTTCTCTGTATGCAATGCTTCTGGTCTACTCCATGGGTTTTTTAGGCTGTTAGCCTAATCTGTGGCCGGGCTGTTTGTGTAGATGCTGGGATGGGATCCACATCCAGCTGAGCTTGAGACATATGCATGGAGTAGCCTACTCTGGGGTCTCTAAAATACACGGAATGTGATTGCACAGTACAGATAATTTCCTTGAGCCATCTGGATTTAGTGTGTTTGTGTGAGTGTATCAAAAATGTGTATTTGTGTGTGAGTGTGTGAAAGTTTGTCTATGTGTTCATGTCTATGTATGTATGTATGTATGTATGTATGTATGTGTGAATGTCTGTGTTGCATTGGACATGTATAGACAAACACATTTTTAATCCTGCCAGACAGTGGTATAGGTGTCCAGATATGTTGTTTTAAACAACTTTGCCAGTATACAGTGATGGTAAATGCAAATATAGATGACTGCCTCTGTAATGTGGTTTTCATGCTTGCTCCACTCCTCTCCTCTCCTCCCCTCAGTTCTTCCTACAGCATATACAACATCACTCTTTTAATTACCCTCATCCTCCCATCCCCCGTCCTCTCCTGCCTCTCTTGGGGTAGGAAAGAGAGACTGAGAGGGGAAATGAGAGAGATGCAGACAGAAAGAAAAAGCAAGAAAGCGTGGGGCATGGACTTAGGGGAGGAGAGAGTAAATTGCATATCTTTCTCATTTGTGTGTTCATGAGTAAAAACAACTCTAACCGCTTTTCATTTCATACATAGCAAACACATGGCATGCAATGACTGATTAGTCTTGCTGTCATTATTATGCATGAAAGCCTTCCTCTGCTCTCATCTCTAGGTTAGGATGGGTGTGGCATGCACCGCACTGAAAGCTGCAGCCAACTGGATTTGGATGCTTGTGAAGTGTCTGCCACAAAGCAGAGATCATTCCCCTCAGTATTTTAAACTCAGCCTCATTGACTCATCAAGCTTCTGAATCAGTTTGATCAAAATTAGTTTGGTCATTTGGTCACAAATAATCATTTAATTTTATATACAAAAAAAAAACTGAAAAAAATTCTAATTCTCCTTGCGTCATGACCTGACCCAAGGGTCATCTGGTCATTGTAGACTGGACTGTAAGCCACTCTTCCTCTATATGGTGTTTTGTTGGATTAACCCTAAGCTTCTTATCTTCTGAACCTTAAGCTTTCCTTCCATCATATAATGCACTGTGGGCATTAACCAGTAAGCTGTTTACCTTCTCTCTAAATGGTGCTGTGTGTTTTGTTGAATTGGACCTTGCTTATATCTTAAATAGCAAATCCACTATTGAAGGGCTCGTCTCAACCTGGCCATGTAGTTTTTGTGCATGCTGAATCTCAAACCGTATCTCATAGTATCCCGTCTCAATTCTTAGTAACTTGCTCCTTGTTGTTGATTGTCTTGTCCCCTTTGGCTTGTGTATAATTCTAGATTATGTATCTATTCGTTTGTTAACCTTTTCCTATCTCTTGTAGTGGCCGTTGCTGATTGCATGTTAAGCTGCTCTTCCTCCTGTCCATTGTTGCCGTGTATTAGCTATCTGGGCATTAAGCCAGGGCTGCTCTGCTGGCTGAGAGGTGCAGCCGGAGAGTGATAATCAGCAGCATGTCGTCCTCTGAGAGAGGGATAGAGCTCTGGACCCCATCAGTCAGGTGGACAGCACGAGGTTGAGCCTGTACAGCGCAATTACACATTCATTACACCAGTGCTCTCTCTCTCTCTCTCTCTCTTTTACCCCCCACATATATATATGCTGTCCTCTTCCCCTACATTCTTTCTATCTCTTGCTCTCTCTTTCTGCCCATCCTTTTTCATTTCTCTTCTACAATCCTTTAATTGCTCCTCACCCCCACTGTTCATTCTCATTTTTCTTCCCCTATCTTTCTTTCCCTTCTCTCACCTCCCCACTTTCTCATTCTCTCCATCTATCTCGTACAGACCCAGTCACACAGTTGTTTTCTACCCTACAGTATAAAGGCCCACCCAACTTCTGTTTCTTCACTTCCTCTCAGTCATGCTCTCGCTCTCATTTTTTCTTCTTCCTTCTTTACTTTTCTCCTCTCTCTTGCTCTCTCTTGATCTCTCACTCTAAACAAACCATCCCAGCTCTTGTCTGTTTGCCTTTCAATCATCCCCTTGACATATACCATACACCAGACATACAGTGTGTACATAGACTACATACTACATATCATTTTTTTTTTTTTTATCTTGTAGTCATGTCTATACGGGCAAAAAGAAAATATGATCCCATGCATGTACCAAAAAAGAAAACAGGACGTCATCACTGAGAAGTGTGAGACATTAGTGTTGTGTAGAAAGGGAGATTGTTTTTATGTCAGAAGCGAGGTGGAGCAGAGATGGAGGGGAAGAGAAAGCAGAGAGAATGGTACTGCTGAGCTAAGCAGGGGTTCTGTGAATTACAAATGTGTGTGTGGAAATGGTGGCGATGCTATGATGTGTGTGGTGCTGGTGTGTGTGTGTGTGTGTGTGTGTGTGCGTGTGTGCGTACATGAATGGTAAGAGGGACTGGATAATGATCTATTGATCTGACACTGCCTGAGGGTATGCTGCTCTTAGGTTCAGAGGCCTTGTGTGTTTTTGCACACAAGGGCTTTTCATTCAAACCTGAGTGTTCACACTCTATCAGGGAGTCTAATTATGTACATTATGGAAATGTGTCAGCAGGACCATACGTGTGTGTTTTTAGTGTGTGTGTGTGCGTGCGCGCGCGTGTGTGTTCACTGCATGAAGAATAGTGTGGATACATGTGAGTATGAGAAAGACTGAGTGTAGTTATGTGCACACAGATGAATTGCATGAAACAACTGAAGCAAAATAATACTGTATGTGTGCATGAGAGTGTGTGCTTTGTGGGTCTGTGTATCTATGTGTGTTGATGTCTAGACGGATGTGAATCCTGATGTGGAAATGCTTTTGTTTATGCAATCTGGGAGTTACTTTATTTACAGTTCTTGTATCATTGTTACTATATTTCTCATTTGTTGTAGTCTGCTTCATAAGTAATGATTTGACCAGACAAGTTTATCAGAATCAGTATCAGAATCGGATTGTATCGGTGAAGTGTACTAGGATATTACCTTCGGGAAGTGTTACCTCTCTAAACAATAAACAAGACATGTAGTAGTATACATTCAGTGGGCAAGAAGTACTGTAGACATATGATGTGGGATGACAAGACTCCTATAAACCTAATTTACAAGTAATAAACTACAAAATAATCTTTTAGCCAAAAAGTATAAAATAAATAGTGCAAGAATGTGCAGGTTTCATGGAGTGTGCAGAATCCATAAAGTAATAAGACTGTATGATTGAGCTTATGGCCAGATGGAGATGCTTCTACAGTTCAGGACAGGGATGGCAGTGGGAAAGAAGCTGTTCTTGTGTCTGGTAGTTTTTGTTTGCAGGGATCTGTAACGCCGTCCAGAGGGGAGGAGGATGAAGAGAGATTGTGCAGGGTTTGAAGGGTCTTTGATTATGTTGAGCCCACTTCCTGGATCTGCCAGAGCACAAGTCCTGGAGTGAGGACAGGGGGAAACCAACAATATTTTCAGCTGTCCTGACTGTGCACTGTAGTCTGCATTTGACCTGTGTTGTGGATGCCTCAAACCAGACGGTGATGGATTAGCAGAGGATGGAATGAATGGTAGCTGTGTAGGGGATGGTTCTTGTGCTTATGCAGATGCCGTAGAAAATACATCCGCCAACATCCACCAACATGATGGTGTCGATGTTTGTCTCTACGTCAGGTTGTGGGAAATGAAGGATCCCAATAACTTTAATGAGCCCATATTTGACACCGGACAGTAGGATATTTTTAGGGGTGGCAGCACTGTTCACTACCATCTTCACAGTCCTAAGAGTGTTCAGCTCTAAGTTTTGTTGACTGCACCAGAGCACCAGCCTCCCTACCTCCTGCCGATATGCAGATCCATCACCATTAATGAGCCCAGTGACGGTGGTGTCGTCTGCAAATTTAAGGAGTTTGACAGCTGGGTTATCATTTGTATAGAGGGAGAACAGCAGTGGGGATAGGACACACCCCTGCAGTGCACCAGTGCTGATTGCCCTTGTTCTCAGATGCATATTGGCATGCTGACTCCTGTTTGTGATGAAGCTGAAGATCCTCTGACATGTAGCAGGAGATAAAGTAAGCTGAAAGTTTGGCAGTCAGGATTTCAGATTTGATGATTTTGATTGCAGAGCCAAAGTCCACAAACAGCATCCTGAGTCCCTGGCTGGTCAAGATGTTGCAGGATTAAGTGTATGTTTACTGCATCCACTGACGTATTTGCCCTGTTGGCAAAATGTAGGGGTTTCAGTTTGTGGCCTCCAATGCTTTTGTGGGACAGCAAACCAGGCATTCAAAGGACTTCATGTCAACTGAAGTCAAGACCAAAGGTCTGTAGTCGTATAGGTCCCGTGATTGAGGACTTCTTGGGGACTGGAATGATGGTGAAGCTTTTGAAGCATGAAGGAACTTTGCACAGGTCTAGTGATCTGTTGAATCTGTGATCTGTGAAGGTTTGAACCTTGACTTATCCTGGATGCTGATGCTTGAAACTGTGTCTAACATATATGTCTAACATGTCTGAATTTCTAACATCGAACTAAATTCACCATCCATGCCCGTGGCTTGCCATTGCCTTTTCCTGCCAGTGGAATTTAGGCTAAGTTTGTGGCATAAACTCCAGGATCCCTGTACCTATGGGAATTAGATAGATGTGTGTGCTTGTTGTTTGTGTGTGTATGGAATATGCATGTATTGTGTGTGTGTGTGTGTGTGTGTTATTGTAAAGTGAGGGAATAGTTTACTTTAGCTGCTATAACTCATTTGTGAGTGTGATATGTTCTCCCTCCCTCAGTCACTAGCCCAGGCTCAGAGATGCAAGGCCCCTTGGGGGTCTGACAACCTGCTTGAATGGAAATCTATTTATTCAGCCTTGTGCTTCTAACAGTTCTGGTACACACACACACAGACACACTGGCACACACACACACACACTGTCACAAATTCACAAACATCCTTGGAACAAACACACAAACACAAAAACATACACACACACACAGACACACACACACACACACAGTGCCCAACACTCACACTGTCAAACACACACACACATATATACACACACACACACACACACAGATCCCTCTATTTTGCATTCAGTTACAGTCAACAGTTTTTAGTCATCGAGGGGCAGTATCAATCTACTGTCAAAACTGCACAAACTCATCTCATGATTGTGAGCTCATTTGTAGTCAAGAGTCTCGCGGCTGCCCCTCGGAGGCTCCTCTCTTTCATTCACTGTCTCCAGTTTCATCAGTGGCCAAGACGCCTGCACACACCTGCAGACAAGTCCCGCAGTCCCCGCCCGGATGTCCTAGTCTATGCCTGGGGGCCTCTCAAAGCCTGTGATTGTTTAATGGCTGTAATTTTGATTTGTAATATTCCAATTGATTTGGAATAAGAACCGAGACTCGTTCAGTTGCAACAAGGCATTCTCGTGCTGATCCATGGGCTTATGCTATCCACAGTTTAAACATACCTAGACATATGGCGTTTTTGACAGGCCACTGGCACCGTTGGTTCACCCAAAGAAATGTTATACGTAGAATGAGATTATTTTCAAAACACCATGTCTGTATATGTATATGTTGCAGACATCTTGTATGCAAGGTTACATCTGCTTCCTATATAAAACTACGTACTTCACGTATCTTCCTGCAGGACAGATGTTTCTACAATCTTCTTGAATCTTCTTTCAATCTTCTTCAATCTTCTGTGCACACTTGAAAGTTGTGAAAGTCAGACTCCATGCTGAAAGTCAAGGTCATAAATGTATCATAAAAGTCAAGGTCTGCGGCTGGCCTCGGCAGATTGCTGGGCTCACCAGAGACCGCAGGGCCGTTAAACAGAAATGACTCGGCCGTAACACTGCCACTGCTCCCTCGCCTATCGATTGCATATAAATTGGGAATGGAGCTAGCTTAAGCAGTGTGCTACCAGCAGCCCCTGACATTTGTCTTGGGAGCTTCAGCGATGGATTGAATAAAAAAGGATGCAGCCCAGACATCTGCTGTATAGAATTAAAATTAGTGTTAGTAACATGCACACTACGGCTTTGTTCTTCCTCTGATAGGGCTTTAGTATGTGGTTGCTCAGACTGTCCCTCTCTCTCCTTTTTTCTACTTTCCTGTCTCCCTCTCTTTGTCCTTCCTGCTTTTCTCTCTTTCTCTGTCTCACTCGTTCTCCACTCTTTCTTTCTCAAACTAACACACACATTCTTTTTTCTTACCTCAGCAAGTACTTGATGAAAGTGTGTGTGTGTGTGTGTGTGTGTGTCAAAAAAAGAGAGAAAAGCTGTATGATATTCATGTGGTGTATTTAATCAACTGGAAGAAAGATCCTAGAGCTCAGAATATTATATTACCTTCATGGGAAGTGAGTGACTGAGTGACCAAGTGTGTGTGTGTGTGTGTAGTGTGAATTTAAAGTAAAGAAAGGCTGAATTGACAGAATAAAATTATATTATGCAGATAAAATATCATAACTCAAGATAATAGAAACGGCTATTGAAATCTTATTTCATAATGAAAGAGAAATTCACCACCTGAAGAAATCATGCATTATTCAGTTAAGGTATGACAGTGCAGAAGACATAATAACTCACAAATAAATAATATTTTGTGTAAAATATGTTTTAATAACATTGTCATTTCTATCGAACCACTTTCAAATAGTAGTTTAAAACAGCTTATTGTAAATCAACATTTAACACCTAGCACCATTTTAAGTTGGATGGTGGTCTATCTCTCCCTCGGATGACTATCCTCCTTCATCCCACCCATTCTCCATCCATTCACATCCACCCTTCCAACATCACCTCCTTTGCCTCTCTTATTTGCCTCCCTTCATTCTGCCCTTTTTTTGTCTGTCTGTCCATTTCTATTTTTCCATTCCCTCTCTGTGCTTTGGCATATCGGAATTGGGGATGTGTCGGGAATAGGGAATATGGAATAGCCCTGGTACGGGAATTGGGAATATAGGGTAAAGCCTGTTATTATGATCAGAGGGTGGGGGGCTATTTGTGGGGGAGGTGGCTGTTTCTAATGTAATTGCCTCTGTGAGCATGACAGGCTATTAAGTGCTGCCAAAGCAGCAACACAACCCTTTAGCAGACAACAGACACTTTACATCCCAATAACACAGTCAAACAATTCAATTTCAACACCCATCCCCCTTTCATTCAAAACCCCTTCCCCTCTCTCTCTCTCTCTTACTCTCTTATTCCCTCACAGGCTCTCAGTTCATTTTACCACTCTGTAAAAATTTCAGAGTCCTTCAGATAAACACTGCTATCATTGTGTCAACTCCTCCGTGCCTGGTGGTGGATATAAAAAATGAATGAAATAAACTTGTGTCACTTTCTGCCTCATTCCTGTCGGAATGGTACTGTGGCTTTTTCACAGTCTAAAAGCTCTGGGGGTGTAGAACACTAGAATGCCTCTGTACACTGTCACTGAAATAGAAACAGAGCCCCTTACCAGACTTAAAAACTCTTAAAAAAAGGGAGAGAAATTTGCTGGCAGTTTAGCTGTAATTATTGGGTGCCACCCTCTGCTCTATGTATTCCAAGTCAGTTAGATTATATCATTTTAGACCTGTGATTTCTTAACTCAATTTTGGTGGCAAATTCTGTAAAATATTTAATTCAATCCATTTTCTGTGTGTGCTGAACACACCTGAATCATATACACCACCAGCACGTGAGCTGCAAGGTGTTGTTTACTTGTTGATCTGTAAACATCAACAAAGGTATCAGGCCCTAACATTTACAGTCTCAGGGTGCACGCCTGCCTGCCAGCCTTTCACAGTCTTTGTCTCAGTCGAATCATCAAAACTCAGCTAGGATCTGATTGTAAATCACACCACGCATAGCACTATTGCCATGGGCCAGCAGTGTCATTCCAGTATCCCACCTCACCTGCAGGGGCTCACTCTCTCCCTGTCTCTGTCTTATCCCCTCCACTTTGTTCTCTCTATCTCTCTCTCTCTCTCCATTCTTCTCTCCATTTTTGACTGATGCATAGGATAGGTGACAGATTAGTGTTCATGTAGCATGAATGGAATATTAAACATATAATAAATTGCACACACCAGCTGGACTAGAGCTGGGTACGACTTGGTCTTTTTTAATTAGTGTCTAATTTGCTGGCCATGCTTCTACATGCATGGAAATCTTTTTTTAAGAAATGAAAGACCGATAACATAACTTCATTTTAACAAGACAACATTCATGTTCTCTAAACATCTTTTGTTTCCATGTGTCTTTGCTTTGTTATTATAAACTTTTAGCCTATTTTGCCCAGGGTGGTCATTTGCCACCCTTTGAGTGAACACTATGAATGCCTCCAGGAATTCCTAAAACTAAACATCTAGGTCTAAAGCTAAACATCTAGTTTTCTGCCCAGAGACCAGGAACAAGGTGGGTAGAGCTTCTTGGCTACTGAGGCTTGTGTGAGAGAGTGGCTTCCCCTCTGAGAGGGACTTTAATGGTAGCTTTGAAAGCGCCTCCACAGAGAGTGTCACGTTAAACCTGTGGCTAACCTGCGGCTAACCTGCTCAACACCTGTCTTTCATGTATCCTCCCTTGGAGGAGCCAATCAATAAGAGATGCCTGCCGGGCTCCCTGGACTCCTGTGGGCCTCGCTTACATGGCTATCCAGGCTAATTGACTGAAGTAGGTGCTCCACTCTTTGATACTAAAGCCCCCTCATTTTCAATGCCAATTAACCTCCATTTCCAATAGCAGTCAGAGTCTTATCCTAGGTACCTGGTGGACTGGGATCACATGAGGTGGACCACAGAGAGATGAGAAAGAGATGGAGGGGAAAGAGAGGGATGGGGGCATGGGGGCGGACAGGGAGATGTTTTAATTGAACATTTCATTTTAATCTCTAAGTCTGAAAACGTGTTTATTAATTTCTCATTTGTGTCCTGATCTGTAATTTGTAGGCTAGATTGACTTTATTGGCATGTAAGTGGCTGTGATGCAGTGACAGAGCAAGGAAGACACCAGGATACACATTATCACACACACACTCCCTCCCTACCTCCCTCTCTCTCTCTCTCTCTCTCTCTCGTTCAGTTTTGAACCTCCCCCTCTCTCCTCCCTTTTCTTCCGCCAAAAGATTTTCTAGCAATCCATCAGCACCCTTCATCTCCTCCATCTCTCCCCCCGCCCATCCAAAGCTCCCTCTCCCTCTCGCTCACAGAATTTAAACTAGTCAGGAGCAGCGGCTTCACACTGATCACTGCAACCCGGTCCTCTACAACCCCCTCTCTTCCTCTCCATTTCTCTCCATCCTTTCCCTTTCTCTTTCCTGCTCCCCTGCTCTTTCTGTATTTAACCTACTATTCACACACACACACACACACACATACACACACTCACACACACTTTACATACACACACTCTCTCTCTGTCTCTTTTCCCCTCTTCCTGGTGTCTCTCTGCCATGCCTTGTGGCCATGCCCTTTCCCAATGACAAGATCTGGACTTCACCTTGGGCAGAAGGAGAAACTCATGAAATAATCATTTTTGAGTGTTGTGTTGTCCTAAGCGCTGCGGCCTGGGAACAGAAATGAAGTGGTTAATAGCCCAGAGGTCTCCGGAGGCCAACCTAAGCACTGACCTGCACCTTTAAGGTAAATAAGGAAATGTGGCTGCAGGCTATAGACTCACACTAATAAGGATGAATTGCAGTGTACACCATTGACTAATGCATTTGAAAAAAATATATTTTATCAAACTCATTTTTGTGATGATAAGTGCATCCAAATGAAAGGATTATTGTTTTATTCTCTCTTAGTTTTTGATTTCTGGTTACATTTTCTTTGAATCCGATTCTCTGCCCTTCCCCCCTCTTTGACTCATTCACCAGATCTTTTCTCTGTCTTTCTCTCTCCCTTGTCTTTCATCTCCTTCTCTCTCACTCCATCTCTCTCTCTAATAGGCTTCATTAGTTGCTTTTAGGCATGTGCAGTGGTCTCAGGAGACACAGACGCTGGGCTTGCTGGACAGCTGACCGTCCCTCTTGAGAACTCTCTCCTATTGCTATTGACCCACTCAGCTCAACACAACAAAACTGCCCTAATTTCCTGGGTCTGATACACAGGACAGACAGCGGCCAGGAGTGTTGGATAATACAGAACATGAGAAGCACACACACACACACACACACACACACACACACAATAATGTGTGTGTAGAGTACGTGTAAGTTGTCTCTCATTCATCTCTTGTCATATTAATGCAACACTGATACTCAGTTACTTGCCTAAATGCAACATTCATGCAAACACACACACACACACATACACATACACACACACAATGTGAATTGAGCATGTGTCTGTTCTCAGTGAGGTGTACTATTTACCAATGGGCTCTCCCTGTAGGAGTAAATAAATGATGAGAACATTGTTAAAATTCTGCTGGTGTTGTGACTCATCCCCACCCAGGCTTCATGGCCCTGCAAGTATAAGGGCAGATGTTCTACGCTTGCCCAAAGCCCCTGTCTGAAAGCAACTGCTACTCAGACATCAACACTTGTTTTCCTCTGTGTTTACCTTTTGTTATTCTTATTTTTGTTTGTGATATTTATCCTTAACAGGCCTTTTACTCACCCCCTTCTTTGTTCTCTCTCTGTCTGTCTCTGTGGTTCACTCCTCACCACTTGACTCTGTCTTTCCCCCTTTTTGTATCTATCTCTCATGCATTAATCATTGCCCCTCAATTAAGGTTTTACAGAAAAGACAAGGGTCTTACACACTCTAATACAGCTCCACTACCCATTTCTGTTTTAACTCTCTCTCTCTCTCTATCATTTTCTCTCTCTTTTTCAAACTCTCTCTGTCTCTCTTACACATACACATACACACACACACACACACACACAGGGTTGTAGAAAACGCCCTTAATTAGAAAAGGAGGCATACAGAAGGTCTCTCTGTGGTCCTCTCTTGATCAGTCACCTTCTAGCCTGTGTGCCAGTGCTGTGTCTCCTGAGGGGATTATAGAAAGAGCAGTGGTGTGGCTGAAATAACACTTTAGCTAACAATGGCAGAATCTGGTAGCATGTTTTATCATGAACATTCAGGTTCTTCAGCCACATAAAAAACAATATGTTTTTTTATGGTGAATATGTGGTGAACCTGTTCATTTGAATTAAAGATGTATTGAATCTAAGATTTCAGGAGAAAAATGTACATTATCTGTAATAAGGCAAGAGTGAGTGCAAGTGCGAGTTTGACATTGCATGAGACGTTTTCACATTTTTAGCTAAATTGTTCACAAAACTGCAGCCATGGATAGGCCAATAATATTGCTGTAGCAGACATGTATAGAAACGTTACGGATACTAACGTATCCTCGATTCTCTGAGTGAGAAGCCGAAACGTACGAGGGGATGATGCCTATCATTTCCTACTTTTCTGAAGTCAATTTTAACCAACCCTTTGAAAAAAGGGCAGTAAGCGCTCTGACGCGCGCAGGCAACTACTTAGACAGCCCTGGGTGACGTCAGAAAGTCTATATATTGACTGCGCTTACGCTTCAGGTCCTCTTTGCCTCTTTCACCTCGCCTACTGCGTGTGTTTCTGAGTCGTTTTTTCCGTTTGCTTTAGCAAATATTCTAAAAACCAACGGCTTTTTTGAAAGCCCACCACAAAAGCTTTTTTCAAAGCTCTCCGAGGGATTCCGTCTTGCTCCAAGTGCTCACACTGGTCCCTAACTTCTGGTACCTCGAGACGCAAGATGGCTACTCGTCGTTGTACCGACTGTGATCGTCACATGGCGATTTCCGACCGCCATGCTATCTGTTTCATATGTATGGGGAGCGAGCATGCTATGCTCGCCTTTTCGCGACCAGATCTCTGCTCGGCTTGCGAACGCCTCTCCCCTGCGGCTATTGCCAACAGAGCGGCATTTTTCGTGGGTTCCACTGGTAGTCCAGGGGCGGCTTCTACCCCCGTTGGCGTCAGTGCTCTCCCCGTCTGCCAGTCTATCGATTTTCCCCCGGCGTCCTCGCACCCGGATGGGCTAATCGACCGGTCTTCAGTGGCTATTCGGCCATCGGTTAGCTTCTCAGCGGCTAGTCAGCTACCAGCTAGTCAGCTAGCCGCGGCCCACCAGGCTAGCCCTGCTAGCTCCATCGGCGCTGCCTTTGCCCGCGCGGCTACTTCGCCGCCTCAACGGACGCAACTCGTTTCCAGCTTCGAAACGAAAGAGAACTCTAGTTTCAACCTTTACCAATGATCTAACGCTAAATTTGACTTTTCCCTTACTCTGGTCTATGCTATAGTTAATAAATATAGTTGATAAATGAATCAGTGTAAGTTGTTTGCTTTATACTGGCCAAACACAAATCCTTGCTGGATTCTGTCGGATTATACATGGATTCAGCATGCTTACAGTATCACTACAATTGGCCAGTGCCATAATTGCAATATGTACTATGAAATCTACTAGTGCTTTGGCCACATGTTGCCATTTTGACTAGATGGACTGAATTCCCTTGTTGTCTCTGCATTGTGCCTCACCCGCTCACTCGTTCCCAGGTTGGCAGAGGATGCCAGGGTTCCGACTGGCACCAGACTGGCAGTGTGTCACGGAGGGACATCTGGTCATGGAGCTGGTAATTATGCACTCACCATCCACCATGCAGAAACGACGCTTCTCTTTCCAGACTGGACTGAGAAAAATGGTGAGTAGAGACAGGC
>JAGFZM010000123.1:566434-585845 GCA_017657215.1 Limnothrissa miodon | reverse complement strand
TACATATTGTTTGCAGCTCAATTCCTTACCGTACGAATTGGCAAAGCGCTCAGACCGAGAGAAAGTTTTGTCATGAGTCTCCTCATGTCCAATGCGTGACGGTTGAGAGTTCTTCTCCATACTGCTTTATGTTTTGATGACGCATGCGACGCGACACTGGAGGAGGCTACCGTTGCCAAATTGGATCTGCAATGCTCTTGTGCAACAGGGGCGTTTCTACGGGTGGGCTGGGGGGGGCAATGCCCCTCCAGGCCCAAGCCCTGCCCCCCTGAAGAAAATTATCTGGTACAAAAAAAACAAAACAAGACCTGCCACTGCTATGTTTGTGTATTGTTTTCATAGAATCCCTGAAACAGATAGGTAGCAATAACAAAAAAAAAACATTAATCTGGTAATCTTCTGGGGCTCCGTAATCCACCACGGTACAATCGCAAAACCTCATTGCTGTCCAATTGGTTCTTTGACGTTCTACAATTGAGCGCGAATAACGCACTGACAATAAGCTAAACTTTCATTCATTCGAAATGGCTGATGTACCAGAACCCAAAAATGTCGCTAAAAAGCAAAAACGTCAATGCAGGTACCAGGAGGAGTGGGTGGGGAAGTGCCATAGACTGTATGGGAAGTAGCCTACTCGTGGATTGCCAAAGCTGGGTGATGAAAGGAAAGAATTCTGTAAAGTCTGTAGAAATAAGTTTGACATTGCTTACGGAGGGGAGGCAGATGCTAGCAGCAAATTACAGTGCCAACTCTGAAACAGTACAGACCAATCGTCTCATCCTTCTTTAATTATGTAGCCTACGTGTGTATTATTAAGTTGCTGCTGCTTCAAATGACGTTTTCATAAAATCTGCGAATCTAAGATTCTTATTTCGTTTTCTTGGGCTTATTATATAGCTATTTATTGACCATAATTTAGTCATTTTGGCAAGGCTGGTTAGCGTTAGGTAGCCTGAAAAATCTGAAAAAAGTTTGTTTTTCTCTTAGATATTAGTTAATGCAGGACAGTTGTTGCCTCAGAAAATAGCATGAGCTTTAGCTGTCTTGACAATACTTCTGACACTTGTGGAAACTATTGAACATCATAACCTGGATGTGGAGGGCAGTAAGGTAAGAACCGTGCATTCACCTAAACAAGCTTGCACCTGCGGTCAATCTGCCTGACTGTGTAACGTGAGTGAAGTGAACCAGTGTGGTGAAGATAAGCCAGATGCAATTCCCGGTGGAATTTCCGTTTACTTTCTCTTCTGGGCCCTTATGCACCATAAGATAATTGGCACATGCTATCCTCAGCTCTTCTACGGCCGGGGCAGTGTTTGTCCAGTAAACTTTGTTGATGTTTTGTTCAGAGGATGTTAATGTAAACATTGTTTTTTGTGGAACAAGGTGGATTTAAAATAGCCTACTGTGTTTAATGCGTTTTTGCCTGTCGTGTTGCATTCTAACTAATTCTGCACGGTATTCAGAGTTGTGTTACGGCGGGGGTTGGTTGGGTAGCTGGGGGCGGAGAGGTAGGTAGAAAGTTCTTGTTTTTTCGGGTTTTTCTCATGCTTGCCTGGCGATGTCTAGTGCCTCGTGTTAAATTCCCAGTAAGCAACAATCGTTATTTACAGGGCGGACCTTGCCAATCACAGAATATTATTTTTCAAAAAGATATTCCATCACACAGAAAATATTGAATTGAATTGAAAAAAAAAAAGGCCCGGGTTCAAACTCATTTGCCGACCCCTGCCCTATACAATATACACCACTACACCACCCTATACACTATTACACCATCCTGCTATATAGGCTACCTCACATTACCAACCACACTACTATATACATCATTACACCATCCTACTATGCATCACTATTCCTCGTAGCCTATATTAGTAGTATTTATAGGTGGTGGTTTTCCACCTTTTTCGAAGGTATTTTTTTCTGCCCCCCTACATCAGTAAACTGCCCCCCCATACAGGACACTCTAGTCACACCTCTGTTGTGCAATATTGCTCTCGGGCTCCACGCAACTTCGGCGCACACATAACCTTTGACTACAGGACTAAACAGTGTGTTTTTCGCCTGATAGGCTTTATAGAAATGGACACTTAATAACAAACATAAAAAAGAGTGAACGTGCTGTTCACAGACACCAAAATGAACGCGTTCACAGTATCGTTTATCAGGGAGTAATACAGTACGTTCAGTTCAAGTTCATCAAAATTATGAACGAGGTCATGAACTTTCGTTCAATGAACGCGTTCAGGTACAACACTGCTCCAGTGTCAGGGGTGATGGAGCAATATCATCTCACTGAAGACTGTGTTGAAGATCAACACTGTTCAGCTTCCCGAAAATTGGGACGTGGCCCCTTCTTTACTATTGTTGGCATGAAGAGCCTTAATGAGAGCTAGCTCTGTAAACTTTTAATTTATCAGTCTGCACCTCAGTAGCGTGCAGTACCTAACATCTCAACAACTATGCCGAAATTTAAAAATCTGAAATTCATGGTCGAGATCCATGCGAAGCCTGTAAGCTGCCTTGGCATTACTGTTATTGACAGGGCCGGCTCGTCCATTAGGCAATATAGGCAAATGCTAGGGGCGCAATCCATCCAAGGGGCGCCATACAAAACGGAGGGGGAAAAATGCAAACATTCCACTATTCTTAAAACAAGTTAGTAGTAATGTGCCTTATAATGAAAAACAAAACTCATCTCACATGCCTTAATCTATAGTAGGCTAATAATCATAATGATGCATTACTTGATGCATTACTTTCCTGTGGCGCCCCACCTCCCTCCTTCGTCTAATTAGTATTTACCTGCTACATGAGAGAACGCAACGCAACCTACCTCACTTCAATCGCGATTTAAAAGAAATGTCGCTGTTAATAGACTGTTGTCTATCTTAGTGAATGACAACGCATATTCATGCTGGTGTTTAGCATGCAAGATACAGCAAGTTATAACGTAAAGTTAATGGTAAACTGCATTTACAACATACAGCAAATGGTCAGTTATTTTGCCTACATTTGCGACATAATAGTAGTTTACTTTAGGTAACGTGCATCCCGTGGTTGATGGCCGATGAGATTGAATGCGCAGGTTTTTTTGCCTTTACTAAGTCGCCTTGTGACTTAAAGGGATAGTTCGGTTTTTAACACATGAAGCCCCTTTCACAGGTTGTCTGAAAAGCAAGTTCAGTGTTTCTATCCTTAAAACACTGGTTTTAAAAAAGTGCTACTCACCAAGTGGTTAGTGGTGCTCAATAATGTTCCAAAACATGTATCGTAGCGAAATAAAGCTTCCGTCATGTTTTATTTGGCACTTTGTTTATATGAAGGAGCAAATAGATCCCTATGGGACTTACAAAATGGCAAATAAAACATGACAGAAACTGTATTTTGCTACGATACTTGGGTTGGAACATCAGCAAATGCCACTAATCACTCCATGAGTAGCACTTTTTTAAAACCAGTGTTTTAAGGATAGAAACAACACATGCCCATTGCTAGCCATTTTGAAGGCAGGCAGAGGCGATTCTACATTTCCCAAATAGCCGAGACCGAAGCAATCATCAAAATTTCGATGTCAACCACTTTATTGCATTTCAGACAACCTGTGAAAGGGGCTTAATGTGTTAAAAACCGAACTATCCCTTTAAATATAGCCTGCTTCATTGGACTGAAATTTCAGGAGTCAAGCTACTGTTTGCTCCTCGTGTAGTTTGTTGCCATATGCCTTTTTAAATCCATAAATCCAAGTATTTGTGCATCATAAATTCTCTATGACTATATGGAGGATAAGATTTATTATAGCCTAATTTACATGGAACATGCAAGCAAGCATGTATTCATGTCTCCTAGGTCCCCAGACGTCTGTTGAATGTTGTAAGAAGAAGGGGAGATGCCACACAGTGGTGAAAATGGCCTTGTTCCAACTTTTTTGGGATTTGTTGACACCATGAAATTTTGAATCAACATATTTTTCCCTTAAAATTATACATTTTCTCAGTTTAAACTTTTGTTCCGTGATTTATGTTCTATTCTGAATAAAATATTAGAAGTTGGCACCTCCACATCATTGCATTCAGTTTTTATTCACGATTTGTAGTGTTCCAACTTTTTTGGAATCCGGTTTGTAATGTGATTAAAAATGGTTTAGCATTTCCCCCTCAATGTCCGCAAACAACTGTTAATAAATGCATAAATAATAATAAATAAGCCTTGCATGTCCATGCTTTACAACCTGTTTAAGACCAAAACTGAAAGAAAATCGCTTCACACAAACACTACATCCATGTGTTCCTGGCATGGCCCCTTTTTCAAATTTTATAACCAATGTGGCTCACGGGTCAAAAGGTTTGCCCACTCCCTTATTTAGGCTGTAGATGGAAGATCAGTTGCTTTGCAATAATGTGATGCATTCGGTGTGTCTATGGTGCCAAAAAAAAATGTCCACAATGTATGGTCACATTATTACTTACGTTACATATTAACTACAGAGGTTACTCACACCCACCTCTGCAAATCCTCCTGTCACCTACTGCAATGCAAGGGGGCACCACCTAATATCTTGCCTAGGGCTCCAAATTTGTTAGAGCCGGGCCTGGTTATTGATAAGGACATAAAAAACATTTAAAATGTCAAGAGTCTAAATAGCTTTATGTGGCAGTGTTTCTTTGCCATGTTAGTGTTAATAAAGCTCATTTTCATAGTCACCATGTCATTGCCGAATTTGCACATGTAACCCCCACTCTTTTTCAAAAACCTCTGGTCACCCTAGTCTCTGGTCACCCACAACTACAATGTGTACAACAACCTACTTAGCCAGTAGCCAGTGAGTTCAAAATAACTAACATCTTGACATCTCCATACATTTTTTAATATAATGTATAATTTTGATATATAAAATGGATATAACTGAATTGAATTATAAAATGTGATACCCAGATCATTGTAATTTGCCCAGCTATTCAACTTATTTGCTAAATATCCTCACAGTTATGGCAGCCATCTAGCCTCGCCCTCGCCAGCCCCGCCCTGTACTTTCATTTCATTTCGTACAAATGGTCTGGGACTGCTGTATTGAGAATCATTCTCTCATTAGAGATGTGGTTTCTGCTGAAGTTTAAACCGATTGGATTTGCGTTTACCCAATCGCTAACGCCTGGTTGTGACGTATGCAACGTGACGGCTTGTGAAGCTTCCCTATCATTTAGCAAGCTGGAAAATCAAACTTTTCCCGAACCCTGTGGGTAGTAGGGCCATTACATCTTTTCCGCAGATAAAATTAAATAAACATTGTTCTTGTTCCGAAGTGTTCCCACAACGGACTGAATAGCCTCCTGTACGTTCGCTACCGCCATTGTTATTGTGCACAATGCACAGCCAGACAACGTAGCGCACAAAACCGACGTCACCACTCACAATAACACTCCCACTTTTTGCTGATTGGGTAGGCAGAATGCTTGAACGAATCTCAATACAGCAGGCCCAGACCATCTGTACGAAATGAAATGAAAGTACAGGGCAGGGCTGGCGAGGGCGAGGCTAGCAGCCTTCTTGAACAGTGTTTGATTTTGAGGTGACATGCTTTTCTGAAAAAGTAGGTCCTAGTCATTACTCATGCCAAATTTGATGCTTGTGTTGCAACTTCTTGAGTAATCTGCAACAGTATTAGGCTGTACCAACACAAATGGGAGTCTCCTGTAGAGAGCCAGCAGAGAACCCTTCACAGATTCAGGACCTGTGCTTGAACAGATATCATTCCATTCGATTGTGGCTCAATTTATGTAGTGAGAAAGATCATTATCATATGAGGTAGAGAGAGAGAGAGAGAGAGAGAGAGAGAGAGAGAGAGAGAGAGAGATGAGTGTGATGGCAATAGATTCATAAATGGGGTAAGCAAGACAAAAGCAGATGCACCAGAGACATTACATGACGATGGTGAAGCAAGTTAAAAATAGGGAGTAGTTGAAGAGAGAAAGAGAATGAAAGTAAATATATACTGTAGGGTGGGACAGAGGAAAGAGCTGACAAGTGATGCAGCAGGAAACATAAATGAGATGGAGGGAGTGGTAAAATGAGAAGAAAGCACAAGACAGTGACAATCAGAGATAGAATGATCACTGCAAAGAAGGAATGAATGAAAGATACAGGGGAAGTGTGCAGTAGGGAGTGGTAAATAAGATGGTGGTAAACATACTAGGCTGTGTGTGTGTGTGTGTGTGTGTGAGAGAGAGAGGGGGGGGGCTCTAATGCTGTTCACACAATTTCAGAAAGAGGGTGTGAGTGTGAGATAGAGGGAGAGTGGGGAAACAGGGACATGAATGAAAAACCAGTCCAAAGGAAGAGAGTGGACAGTGGGGGTGACAGAACCAGAGACTGGTATAGGACAGTGAGTGGGGGAGAGAGAGAGAGAGAGAGTAAGTAAGGTGAGCGCAGTGGAGGAAAGAAGGGAATGAGGAAGAATAAATAGGAAGGAGAGAAAGGGTGGGTGATGTTGAAGAAAAAGAGAGTGGGTTGGGGAGAGAGAGAGGGGTCAGAGTGGAGAGAGAGAGAGAGAGAGAGCTGTGACTGGGATAAGGGGGGTGGGCTTGTGTTGCATCCTGAAGAGTTCAGCCAGCACACACACACACACACACAGGCTTCCCTGAGCCACACTCGGATCAGCATCTCTCCTCTGTCGGCTCTGTGTGTATGTGTGTGTGTGTGCGTGTGGAAATGCCTTTGTATTTTTCCGCCGCAGTGGGGGGGAGCACATTCAGTGTTGCGCGGGAGGGGAGCACGATTCAGTGTCGCGCTTGAGGTGAGAACAGCCAGGAAGATCCTCCAGTCAGCAGTCGTCAGCGGGCTGATTTCTATCATTTTCTCCTTGGCAGGATGCTGAGCTACCAGTCAGACTGAAATAAGAAGCCACTTTACTCCTCACCCACAAGGAGCTTATTCTGGACACACACACACACACACACACACTTTTGTCCCACAAGACAATCAGCACTGGAGGAATATTGTTCTCTTTTTTTGTTTAAGGAAACAAAACAACTATACAAAGGGATTTATTTCTCAATAGAGCCAATAAGCTCTTCAGGAAGAAGAAAAAGAAGGGGACAGGAGAATAATAGACAAGAAGAGATGGCACATTTCACTTTTACTCTTGTCACTCCTTCTCTTTCTTGGATTTTGGAAATATAAACAACAGAAGCAAAACCTGTGTTTCATAGGTCTTGTTAATGCTTTTTGTCTTCATAAGGACCACGTTTCTCAGAAAGAGAGGGCAAGAGCATGCCAAGGAACGTCTGACACTTACAATTAGGGTTGCTATTGATCTTCTTACTATCGTTATTCATCCAGGGCTGTTTGCATTCACTGCCCCTCCTCCCTTCATCTCCTCTCCTCCTCTCTCTCTCTCTCTCTCTCTTTCTCTCTCCCTCTCCCTCTTTCTCTGTTTTCCTCTGTTGAGATGTGCTGTTAGTGCTTAGGTAACAGTCTCTCACAGGTATTGATTTCTATGCTGTTGGCATCCTGTCTGAAAGTGTGGAGAGGTATATCCCTGCATGCTTGCGTGAGAGTGGAGGCGTAGAAACATTTATCCCGTTTGTGTTTGTTGACTGGCTTTCTGTCTCTCTCTCCTGCGCTCTGCCCTCTGTGTCACCTGCTGTGTCTGTCTGACAGCGTGCACTCTTTTCTTCTCCGGACAGTAAGGATTGTGTCTGTTGTCTCTGAAGTCAGACACAATACACAAGTTCAGTCACTAAAAGGGCCACTGTGTTTTTCTTTGCTTCAAAAGATGTTGTGCAGGGCTTTGAATGAGGATTAAGCCAGCACCTGTTTGCTGAAGTGGTGAGAAGTACAGGGGCTCCATGCTGCTTATGCTAAATTGTTTACACTGCCTGCTTTAACAAAGGGATTAACAGAGAGGGAAGGAGAAAAAAGAAGGAGACAGGGATAGCAAAAAGGAAGGAGAGGAAAAAAAAGACTTAAAACGCTAAGCTTAAAAATACCAAAAATAGAGCTCATTCTGATTCTTGAGATAAATTAAGGCATCGATTCAGGTAAAAGAACGAGAGAAGAGGGGGAGGAGAGAGGAGAGGGAGGGAGAGAGGGTGTGGTAAATGACTGCAGGGTTGAGAGAGGAGTTTGGGTTGGATTGCTGTGCATAGTTTAATGTAGTGAAAGGAAATCCACGACTGAAGGCTACGTACAAACATACTCATCTCAGCACAACAAAAACCATCTGCCTCAGAACTTCAAGGGTACATCATTGTTACTAAGAAGCAGTATGACTCAGAATGAACTCAGCTCCAGATGTACAGCCTTTGCCAAGACAAAAGACACATTTAAGCACAAAATGTTGTTTTTTCACTTTTTTCTCATGATTGAATTTTGTGGATCACTGAGTAACCAAGAGTGTTATTGATGTCCTATTGAAAATGACATTGATTTTTACACCTGACAGAATCTGAAGTATTGCTGGTCTCTGTTCAAGGGGCATGTAATTTCATTAAGATTAATCCATGGTTTACATTTAGCACAAACCACTACAATCAATGAAGCCTCACAGTTTTATTTTTTTGAGGCTAAATCGTAAGGTGCAGTCATATTCTAATGTATGTTTTCTTTTGGTTGTGTCACTCCATTTATTATTCGGGAGCTTGTGTTTTCTGCTGGGCTTACTTTTAAGTCATAGTGATTTACAGGCAGCTGTTTTATGGTTTGTGTGTGTGTGTGTGTATATATGTGTGTGACAATACATATGAAGTTGTAAACATATTTACATGTGCAAACAGAAAGCCATCCGTCTTTTGCATCTCTTCCGGCCAGAATGCTGACAGAAACATATAGGCTGTTAGGGAAGCCATCCAGGCTTATAGGATAAGGGAGAAGAGAGAGGGGGAGTTTTCCTGTCCTCTGAGCAGCCCACTGTGGCTGTACCTGACTTATGCGTGTGCAGGTGTGCATTACGTGCTTTGGTTTTCAGTGCCCCTACATAGACAAACTAATCTGGCTGGGTGAAAAAAGGAACATGCATGGAGCTTTTTCAAGTAGAATCTTTCAAGCACATACATAGAATGGGTAGTACCTCTATGAGAGTTGAGAAGCACAGTGCACACAGTAGACATTCAAAGCTCCAAAAATAAGCATGAGTACTTTTCCTAACAGTGTGCAATTAGACTACAACAAAGGCATATATTTCCTGCCATCGTACACAGAAAATCTCGCCCTAACTCTATGCCGCCCCCATACAAACCTGAAAAGCTGTAAATAAGGAGGAATGTTCCAGAATTCTGTGGGCAAAGGGAACCAGGAACCAAACAGATGAGGGAAAGGAGTCTTTGATATCCACTGCGCTCCCAGCATTGTGGGCCGCACCTTTGAAGATTGCCCGGTGAGTGTGGCTTGCCGGCTGGGTAGATTAGACATAGCAGGGGGAGAGGAGTGGCGTAGCGTGGGCGAGGCGAGAGCTCTTTAGTGATCTGCAAGGAACATGGCCCCTGTTTAGCCTGGAAAAGCCTGGAAATCAGCTCCAGCAGCACAGGCTGTCAAGAGGCAGAAAAAAACAATACAGATACTGTCAAAGAAAAAAAACAAGGCAGACAAGCACCTGAACTACTTCAAGCATTGAGAGAGAGATGAACAAAACTGACTCTAGTACAACTCAAGCTCAAGAACGACAAGCTGTAGAGCAGCTGACTGGGAGAGAGAACACAAGAAACAGCTAGTGTTGGCACTAAAACGCACACAGATGTGCAAGCTAGCACAACCCACACTGAATGAAATAACAGCTTGAAGACAGAAAGGCAAAAATCCTGTTTGTGATACATGAGGATGCCTTGGTGTGAAACTGGTACAAAAGCATGGATTACTTAACAGCCATTTTGTAACTAGCACAAGCTGAAGCTGCGAAAGTACTTTCCTCTAAGCACAACATTCAGTGTTTATTGACTTTGCCATGGAAACAGAAACTGATCATGAACCATTAGCTGTTTCCTCCCAACATGTGCATGGACCATTTAACCCACTGACTCAATGATCCTTGAGCCAGTTTTCTAAACAGAAGTGTTATGGAAGACAGAAATGTTGACTCCGAACCCATCGGTTCTCAATTTAACACAATTTTTTGGAGAAAGAAAATGGCTAACCTTTAGTTTTTAACTGAAGTAGTGCCTAAAAGGACTTACTGTGGACATACTGCACTGGAGTACCTGCAGTTTGACTATTAAACTTTGAGAGGTTGTCAACTGGCCTTTTAAACTGGGCTGCAGTGAATGCCTCATCACTTCTCTTTGTGTTCACTTGTATCTGAACCAAGGCTGGGCGACACTGGGAGAGGAGCGTCAGCTCTCCACGTTCATTTTGGACTTTAAGAGTCTGAAGTGTCGGCACCATGGGGTGCAACATGTGCGTGATGCAGAAACCAGAGGAGCAATATCGGGTCATGTTCCAGGTAAGAGCTGGTCCTCGTCTCTCTCACTCTTACACACACACATACACACACACACACTCACACTTTTTACTCTAACTGCTCTCCAGCTGCGACTGCACTTGTTTCTCTCTGCATTGGCGAGTCTGTGTATTTTTCCTTATTCTCTGTCTCACTTCCCCCTGACACAGGGGGCCCTGACGGGCAAGGCCAAGAGTATTACTGTCAAGCAGCAGTGTATTATTGAGGTTGTTACTGTCTCTGAGTGTTGACTTGTTGTTTTTCCCCAAGTCAAGCCGTGTCAGTGGAGCAGGCAGCTCAGCTCAGCCTTGCTACTCAATTACAGTAAGTCTCCTTTCCAGCAGCTCAGGGGAGTCAAGCTGTGAGTCTGAGGGGCACCAAGGCCACCCACCACAAACCTACCACACAAATACTATGCTCAATGATAACCTTCAGCTATGCTGTCAGTTACAGTGAAATTATGTATTTTATGACACCATAGGTTATACAGTAGATATTGTAATTAGTGATGCTATCTTCATTTCTTTGGTACTGTTAATGGTATTAATAATATTACTAGTAATATTATTCTAGTTTTATGAGATAATTAGTTTTTGTTTTGTTTCACTGCAATTATTCAGTAGTTAGATGACATTTAGGAGGGATCTAAATACAGTTAACAATTATAATTCATTCAATATATAAACAGTTAACTTGTAAACATGTTTATAATGCAAGGAAATTACCAATCACCTGAAGTGTTTTGTTTTAGTATCACCTTTCATCTCATCAGTGAAGTTACTGAGGCCTGGATTTACAACCGTGATTGATTTCTCATCCAGATAAAGAGCAATTGTACAAGTATCAATCATAGTCATTGCATTAATTACCAATCCCATCCAAGCCCTTGCGCTCCACACCCATTAACATGGCACGATCATAAGAGTGTGAACAATGTAATTACCAAGATAATGGTGATGGACTACTAAAACGCTTGTCTGGTGCAGAATTAGTCAAAAATATTTTACTTGTAGCATAGGAAGAGCAAGTGAGCAGAAGGCAGTGGATGCAGACCCATGCATTATTGATTGGGCCAGAATGCTGGCAATCAGTCATACTCATGTGTTTGTGCACAGCGTGTACTTTTTCAGGAGAAGCGATTTGTCACATCAGTCCTAATTGGCTTGCTGATAAGTGCTTTCTAAGAGAAGCTGTATTTTAATAGTCTGACTTCAGTCACCATGTGAAGAACAGGATGTTCTTTTAAAGATATGGCAAGACATGAGAGTACAGGATGCTGTGTTGATTGTGCGTGTGTGTGTGCCAGTTTTCTCTCTAATGGGTGCTGAGATAATAGCAAAATACTGCACTGCTCACACATGGATTTCCTGTTCTGTTACAGAGAGGTTAGAATAGAATAAAGTGAAGAGGTGTGTGTGTGTGTGTGGGTGGGAGGCGGGGTGTCTAAGAGGAAGAAGGGTTTTGTTTTGTGTGTGTGTGTGTGTGTGTGTGTGTGTGTGCTAGTGACATTTTTGCATGGCAACACTTATCAGCCCCATAATTTAGTAATTTACATGCATGATGAGTCGTTCTTCATCACTAGTCCTATATGACTGTGTGCTTAGACATACTGTACCCAGATTTATAATAGTGAGAGTTTGCATGCATGACAGAAACCACTTCTAGTCCTGCCTAACTACATGCTTATAGAAATGAGTGGAGTTTGTGTATAACTCACTGTCAGGGGGGAGGAGGAGGTGGTGAAAAATGTGATGCAGAAGAGTAAAATGAAAGGAAGAGAAGAAGAGAGAGTATGAGAGAGAAGATATTGTCTTAGGGAATGGGGTAAATATAAAGAGGTTTAGAATGAGGACTCAGGAAAGGTGTATTATAGACAGAAAGCAAGAGAGAAGGAATGAGTGGGAGGAAGAGAGAGGCAGAATGGTGGAGGTGGTGGAGAGGAGTGCCACTAAGAGGGAGCGAGACGACAGTTTTTCTGCTGTTTGGCCTTCAATGACAGCCATAATTGATTTCAGCGCTTCACAGAGCAGCGATGAATTGGGGGGTTCGGGTGAGGGCTTGAATGACTTGTATTAGCCTGGAGCAGGCCGTCTAGGGCCGTGCCCGACTGTAAATTCACCTGAGCCCCGTGCCTCTGCGGAGCAGGAACATGAGGGAATGAATAGGGGCTCTGCCTCTGGAACGTTGACCAGCGGCTCTGGTCCTGCACACTGCCGGGCTTTGCTCAGTGGCACTCAGTTCAAAAGACTGAATCAAGTCAACAAAACAGTTTAACCTGGTACTGGTGCTACACCATACAGTTGTGCACTTAAACAATACAGTAAGATGCATCACATTGCTTTTTCATCTTGCTGTTTTAGTCCTAGCAGCAATCTGTAATTAGAAATGGGGGAAACTAATGGTGTCGAATTTGAAGTCTTTAACATTTCTTCCTGTTGCCATGACTAGATTACAAATAGGTTTTCTTTGGGAAGAATCGTTTTTGTTTTACTGTTATCTGATATCCTTGGTGTTTTTCAAGTTTAAACATACTCCCTTGGGAAGTGTTCACTGTTTTTCCAACATAAAAAGTCACTGTAAACTGTGAGAAAAAAAACACATTAGTTCAAGCATCAGACAGAACACAACAGGGCTGTCTAAAGGCATAAAACTGTGTCAGTGCACAGCAGAGAGAGAGAGAGAGAGAGAGAGAGAGAGAGAGCAAGAACGTTACGGATACTAACGTATCCTCGGTTCTCTGAGTGAGAAGCCGAAACGTACAAGTGGATGATGCCTATCATCTCCTGCTTTTCTGAAGTCATTTTAAACCAACCCTTTGAAAAAAGGGCAGTAAGCGCACTGACGCGCTCAGGCAACTACTTAGACAGCCCTGCGTGACGTCAGAAAGTCTATATATTGACTGCGCTTACGCTTCAGGTCCTCTTTGCCAAGCTCGCCAGCGTCGGCGATTGAGGCCCGAAGCATACGTTTCGGCTTCTCACTCAGAGAACCGAGGATACGTTAGTATCCGTAACGTTCTCTTTCGTTTCGAAGCCGAAACGTACGAGTAGATCACTACAACCAAGCCTCAAGAGCCCTACACCGAGGAGCCCGAGGTGGGAGGATCCATGGGACCGCCGCCGGGCCCAGAGAGAACACTCTCTGCTACACCCGGCCTGGTGACGTCCAATGCGTAAAAACGCGCGAAGGTGTTGCCTGAGGCCCACGAAGCGCTCAAGCAGATATCCTTCAGGGGGACGCCCTTCCAGAAGGCCCAAGAAGCCGCCACTCCACGGGTGGAGTGCGCCCTGACATGAACAGGCGGAGGAACACCCGCCGCCTCATATGCCAGACGTATGGCTTCTGTAAGCCAATGCGACATGCGTTGGGTAGACAAGGCCTGACCCTTGGCACGCTCGCCATGGCAGACGAACAACTGGTTAGTCTTCCTGATGCTCTGCGTACGCGTCAAGTAGGCACGAAGCGCTCTGACTAGGCACAGAGTAACGGGCACAGAACTGCCCGTCTCAGGAAGGGCTGCGAGCTCGATGACCCTCGAACGAGGGTCAGTAGACAGCACTTTCGGGCGAGAAAAGGGATTCGGCCGCAGCGTGACCCGCGCGTCACCTTGCGTGAACTCAAGACAGTCAGGACTGACCGACAAGGCAGTCAGATTGCTGACGCGCTTCACCGAGACCAGGGCGAGCAGAAGCGCAGTCTTAAGGGAAAGCATCTTTAGACTGGCACTCGACAGAGGGTCAAAGGGCGTGAGGGCCAGTCCACGTAGGACGGTGGCCAGGTCCCAAGTAGGGACCGAAGGGGAGGCAGAGGGGCGGAGCCGTCTGATGCCCTTCATGAAGCGCGACGCAAGGGGGTGAGCGCCTGGGGAAACGCCAGCATAGCCAACATGGCAAGCTGAGATGGCTGTGAGGTACACCTTCAAAGTAGAGGGTGTACGACCCTGATCAAATAGGTGCTGCAGAAAAGCAAGCACCTCGCCAATAGGGCAGACTAGAGGATCACAGCCTCTGTCTCTGCACCACGTGCTGAATACGCGCCACTTCAGTGTATACAACGACCTAGTGGACATAGCTCTAGCAGCCTGGACGGTCTCTATCACTGCGTCTGACAGGCCGCTCTCTAGGAGACGCGCCCGTTCAGGGGCCAAGCCGTCAGTCTCCACTGCCTGGCCAACACCTGACGCATCAGAGGAAGGGGGGGAAAAGCGTAGAGCAGACCGCGCGGCCACGGGTGTGCCAGCGCGTCTGACCCTAGCGGCGCATCTCGTTCCAGCGAAAACCACGCTGGGCAATGAGCGTTCTCTCTCGAGGCGAACAGATCGACTCGTGCCCGCCCGAAGCGGGACCAAAGGCTGTTCACCACGGCTGGGCAGAGGCGCCAGTCGGTTGCACGCGGAACACCCCTGGAGAGGAGGTCCGCGCCTGTGTTGCGAACACCTGGCAAGTGCGCCGCCCTGATCGACAGGAAGTGGCGAGAGGCCCAGGTGAGCAGCTTGTACGCCAGGCGAAACAGGTCCGGAGAGCGCGTGCCGCCCTGGCGATTGATATACGCCACAACAGTGGTGTTGTCTGTACGCACAAGAACGTGTTCTCCTCTGAGAAGAGGGAGAAACTCCTTCAAAGCGCAGAAGACAGCAAGGAGTTCCAACACATTGATGTGTAATCTCCTGGAGGCTGTGCCCCATATCCCCCTGGCGGGGCGACCGCAGCAAACGGCGCCCCAGCCTGTTTTGGACGCATCGGTGGTCACCGTCATGCGTCTGGCTATAGCACCCAAGGCGCCGCCTCCGGTGAAGGAGGACGGCCTGCGCCAATGCGCGAGGGCTAGCCACATGCGTCTGGACACTAAAATCTGACGGGCGGGGTTCGACCTGGAGGATACACCTAGCTCCGCTAAAGCAAGCTGCAGCGGGCGTAAGTGTAAGAGGCCGAGTGGGACAGCGCCGCCTGCGGCACATAGGAGGCCCGTCAGTCTGAGACACAGCCTGGCCGAAACGCAGGCACCGAGTCTGAAATGGCGTAGACACGCCCTGACGTCCTGAAGCCTCTTTGGTGTGAGCGTCGCTCTCATCGAGCGTGAGTTCAGCCTCACGCCCAAGAACTCGACCTCCTGGGAGGGAGAGAGCATGCACTTGCCTAGGTTCACTAGGAAACCCAGACTGTGCAGGTGACGCAAGACCACGTGGGTCTGTGACGTTAGGAGCTGTCTGGAACCAGCCAGCAGCATCCAGTTGTCCAAGTAATTGAGGAGTCTGATCCCCTGAGCGCGTAGAGGAGCGATCGCCGCCTCCACGCACTTCGTGAAGCACCGAGGTGCTAGAGATAGACCGAAGGGGAGGGCTGCGTACTCGTACGCGCTGCCCTCGAAGGCGAAGCGTAGAAAACGCCTGTGCCTCGGGACTATGCCTATGTGAAAATAGGCGTCCTGAAGGTCTATGGTGACCATGTAGTCCCCCTGGCGGACCGACTCCGCCACCATTCGCCCCGTGAGCATGCGAAAAGTGAGAGGTTTGAGCGAAGCATTGAGCGCTCTGAGGTCTAGGATAGGGCGAAAAGCGCCCGACTTCTTGGGCACCAGGAAGTACGTACTGTAGCGACCTGCGCGTGCCAGCGTCGGATCCACGCGCTGAATAGCGCCCTTTCTCAGGAGATCGCAAAGCTCTTGTCTGAGCGCAGGGGCCCTGGTGGGGGGCACCACTGACTCCATGACACCTCTGTAGGGCGGGGGTGGCCACCTGAACTGCAGTTGATAGCCCCTCAACACTGTTGATTGGACCCAACGCGACGTTGTGCACATCGCCCAATTCTGCCGGAGCAGAGCGGCGGCATGAGGAGGCAGCAAGGACAAACGAAGTGCTATGCTGCCTCCGGGTGGCACTAGGGGGGCCGAGGTCAAGACTGAGGCTGTCCGCGAAGCCGAAGAGCGTCCGACTGACAGACCAGAGACCCGACAGTGTGCGGGGGCTGAGGGCCAGTTAGCCGTGTGTGAGACCGTTGGGCGCTCACGCGTGACTGAGAGGCCGTGCGCAGCACTCGCGACGCCCGGTGGGGCGGCCGACTCAGCGCGCACGTCAGCGAAATCCGATGTCGGTGAGCTGTGCGCTTCGCCTGCGACACCCCATAGGGCGGCCGACCTGGAGCGTGTGTCAGCGACGTAGGTGGTCGATGAGCCGTGCACTGCACCTGCGACACCCCGTAGGGCGGCCGACCTGGAGCGCGTGTCAGCGACGTAGGGGGTCGATGAGCCGCGCACTGCACCTGCGACGCCCCGTGGGGCAGCCGACTCGGAGTGCGTATCGGCGACGACCTCGAAGAAGGGGGAGAAGCTACCCGTCTGGCCAAGGGCAGACGTGTCAGACTGAGCAGACAGTTCTGCGCGTATCTGGGCGAGGAATCGACCGACAGAAGCGGCGAGAGAGGAAGGGGGGGACTTCTCGACTGTGAACGACTCCGAAGCGTCGCATGTCCACTGCCCAGAGGCGAAAGGGACAGCGAACGCGGAGGCGGCGACACTAGTAGAGGCCTCGGAGCCACCTGGGCACCGTAGAGGCGAGTCATCACGCGAGGCGCATAGCGCGGAGCGTGTGTCAGCTGAACGCGCGTCGGAGATTGTGTGGGTGCCCCAGTGCGCGGTAGCGCTGCTCGTGAACGATTCAGAGGCGTCGCATGCCCACTGCCCGAAGGCGAGGGGGACAGAGGACGTGGAGAACGTGGCACAAGTGGAGGCCTCGGCGCCACGTGGGCGCCGTCTAGGTGTGTCGAAACGCGGGGCGCAGAGCGCAGGGCGTGTGTCAGCTGAACGCGCGCCGGAGACCGTACCGGTGCCCCAGTGCGCGATAGCGCTGACAGAACAGAGAGCGTCCTCCGGCCTGGGCCGGGGCTCATTTTCAAACATTGCCCGAGAGGGGCTGTAGCGTGTGTGCGGAGTGCTTGTGAACAAGGCAAACCCAGCGCCCCGTGAGGGGGTGAGATCAGAGAGGACCGCCGAAGCGGGGGAGAACGCTCCGAGCTGGGGACTGCAGAGCGAGGACCCGGGCCTTTGAGAGCACACAGAGGCGTAGCAGTCAATGGATGGCGATCGCATGACATGCTCTGCCGCGCACACGCGACCCCATCAGGGTCGCTGTGGCCTCTTACGCCGCTCCCGGCTAACCGGGCGGTTGGCGGGAGCTGGGCGCCCGCGAGAGCGGGAGCGCTGCCAAGTGGGTTGCGACCCGGCAGCCGGCTGTGGCGCGGCTTTGGGCGCGTCCGCCTTCTTCTTTTGCGTCCTTTGAGGCGTACGAGCACGCGTCTGAGGAGCAGCGGGAGCGGTCTGTTGAGGCGGGGCACGCTTGGGAAGCACGGGTTGCAGGGCCTGAGCCGCCGACTTCGTCTTTTCCAAGCGATCGCGCTGTAGCTCCAGCGCCTGGCCAAACAGTGCATCAGCGGAGATAGGAGCGTTCAGGAGATGCTTCTTCTCCTTCTCCGGCATGGAGGAGAGGTTTAGCCAGAGATGCCTGTCTAAGACGACCAGTGAGCCAAGGGAGCGCCCGTCGGCTTTAATGGGCGCCCGGATAGCCAGTGAGGTGAGGGCGGTAATTCTGCGGAGCTGATGGACGGTCAGCTCTGAGTGCTGCATAGCCAGCTCAGCCACCAGTTCCTCCGCCAAGGAGGAGAGGAGAAAGGCGGTGTTTAGCGCCCTTATCGCCTGGCCTGTGCAAATGAAGGCCTTGGAGGCGAGCTTCTCCGTGCGTTGACACGGCTTGGAGGGGAGCTCGGGAGGCGATGTCCAGGTGGCAGCAGAGGCTGGTGCAAGGCAACCAGCGACCGCATCCTCAACGCGAGGGAGCTGCAAGAGGCCAATGGCGCCCGCCTTGTCCATCGCGTAAAACGCCGTGTGTCCCTGGATAGGGGCAATGGCGGCGTAGGGAGCCTCCCAGGAGCCCTGCGCATCGGCCACAACCGTGGGGTGAGTGGGGAGGGGGAGAGCATCTGGAGAGGGCAGCGCACCGGAGAAGGGGTCGAAACGCCCTTCCGGATAGCGCTGAGGCGGAGGCAGGCCTAGCCTGTTAGCCGCCTGAGTAGCCAGAGAAGCTAGCTCGGAAGCTAGCTGAGCGGCGTGGGTCTTGACAGCCGGAGGCTCGACGGTGGCGCCGTGAGCGGAGAGGAAGGAGGACATCTCCTCCTCATCCACAGCTTCGATAACTAGCTCGTCATCGGTGTCGCCTTGAGGCGGCGTGGTAGCCGCGCGGGCGAAGAGCGCGCCAATGGAGCTAGCAGGACTAGCCTGGTGGGCCTCGGTTAGCTGGCTAGCTGGTAGCAAGCTAGCCGCTGAGAAGCTAACCGACGGTCGATTAGCCACTGAAGCTCGATCGATGAGCCCAACCGGGTGCGGAGACGCCGGGGAAACATCGAGAGACTGGTGGGGAACAATACCCTTAACGCCAGCGGGGGAAGAACCTGCCCCCGAAACGCCAGTGGAACCCACGAAGAATGCCGCTCTGTTGGCGATAGCTGTAGGGGAGAGGCGTTCGCAAGCCGAGCAGAGATCTGGTCGCGAAAAGGCGAGCATAGCATGCTCGCTCCCCATGCAGATGAAACAGATGGCATGGCGGTCGGAGATCGCCATTGCGCGGTCGCAATCGGTGCATCGGCGAGTAGCCATCTTGCGTCTCGTGGTACCAGAAGTCAGGGACCGGCGTGAGCACTTTGAGCAAGACGGGAAATCCCTTGAAGAGCTTTGAAAAAAGCTGTTTTGGTGGGCTTTGACAAAAGCCGTCGGTTTAGAATATTTGCAAAGGCAAACGGAGACAATCAGAAATACACACGCAGTAGCGAGGTGAAAATGGCAAAGAGGGCCTGAAGCGTAAGCGCAGTCAATATATAGACTTTCTGACGTCACGCAGGGCTGTCTAAGTAGTTGCCTGCGCGCGTCAGTGCGCTTACTGCCCTTTTTTCAAAGGGTTGGTTTAAAATGACTTCAGAAAAGCAGGAGATGATAGGC
>JAGFZM010000123.1:553934-563934 GCA_017657215.1 Limnothrissa miodon | reverse complement strand
ATATGGAAATTGCAGTTCAATGAATAACGTCAGATCTGACAAATTATGAAATGTTAAAGGCTTACTTCAGTCATCTGCTTATCTGTGCTGTGGAATAAATGCAGCAGAGGGCTTCTTTTTTGTTGTTGATGATATTGTAAAACCATCCCAGTTCCATACTCTGAGCCAGGGAGATTTTCCCCTGCCATCAAACAGCTGATGGGGATAAGCCTCCAGTCAGTGCTTGATTGATTTTTTAAGAGTTAACGATTACACCCTTCAGAACATGGGAGATCACAGGTCACAGATGAGTTCATCTCAGGCTCTGTCAATTTATTTGGCGGAAAAGGAAAATGTTCCGATTTATAATTGCAAGTCCAGTAGCCGTCTCTGTGATTCAAAACTGGGGTATATATTTTACAAATTGAGTAATGCCTCAGAGAGGTTTTTTTTTTCTTTCTTTCCCCGAGCCAGCGTAATGAATTATTGTTTCATTTTATTGAGAAGAGAGAAGCACTGGCGCTGAGAGCACTGCTTGGCTCGCTTGAGTAAACACAAAGCAAATAAGCTGAGCTAGCTCCACGCTCTCTGCTAGTGCGTTTCATTCCCGAGCTGCTATTTTGTCAATCCCTCTGGGCTGGAGGTGAGTGTCAGGAGGGCTTGGCGTGTGATGCAGGTGGTGTGCCAGAGGTGGACGAGTGATTGACTGGTGCATCAACAAACACAGACCCAGCTAGGGACAAGCCTTGTCACAGGGCTGTGTTAGATAGAAAACTGCTGCAAACAGAACATTCTGATAGGAGCTGCTTGAAAATTGAAACGAACGATTGCAGAGGATTACTTGTTCAATTATTCAAGAGGGCCAAACAGAAATGCTGAGTTACTGTCAAACTGAAAAAGTTTCTGAAAGGTTCGTATAAGTTGGCTTGAATTGCTTAGCAAACATAAATCACAAGATGCAAGATCACACAAGATCAAATATGGTATTTGCAGACCTTCACTCTCAATAACTAATTTACTCCACCTGGAATAACTTAAACTTAACTTAAAATAACAATTTATTTTGGAACACTTTTCTTGTGTAGGTCTATTGTGATCCCAAAAGGTAATGCTGTAACAGTGGATGGAAGGGAAAAAAATAAAGTTGATTTTTGTAAATTTTCTGAAACATACTCTCACTAATGAGTGTAGCTCTAGCATCATGTCTATGCTGAAATTACCAGATCAGCAGGAATAAGATGATGATTGCAGGTTAATTGGGCTGGCTTTCTGGTAATCGGTTGAGTCAACACTGGTTTAAGTGGAGTCGAAAAGAGCAACAGAGATTACATCATGGCATCATACTGTACACACACACATTTTACATACTTTATTTGATTCCACCTTGCAAACAGCTTTCATCAGGAATCAAATCTGTAGAAGAGTCCCAAGTACAAACCATGTGTTTTCCTGGTTACAGTTCGTGGATACAGAAAACATCTCCTTTTCCAAATATGCATACTTCCTATTATTGCTGACACACACACACACACACACACACACACACATCCATATCCAAACATGCAGAATGAGGGATAGAGACAGTCAAGCACTCTTCAAGTTTACACCCATTTGCACACATACACACACGCACATTCACACACCTCAGGTAAAAGCTTGGCTTGATGAGCTTCATTCAGATTCATTACCATGCCTCTCACGATCTGCTCCTGAAATGTGTATGTTTCGCTCTGTGCAGTGGGGGTTGGTTGATCTCTGACCACAACTAGACAGAGACATAGACTACTGAGCACATGGAAAGGCAGAGAGAACATTAAAAGAAATACATTTGCATTGCAATTGCAAATATACAGGAGACATGTTAATCACATATTAGACTCCTATTATTTGTATGTGGGTTTCTGTTCCAGTATTTAAATGCCTTAGACATGGGAACCTAAGCTAGATAGAGCAGAAGAGTGAGTGAGAGAGAGCGAGAGAGAGAGAGATGGAGCAAGTCAGACAAAGCAAGAGAGTGAGACAGGCAGACCTAAAAAGAGATAAAAGAAAGAAGAAGAATGCTGAGAATCAGAAACAGTCTTAGAAAGAGAAAGACAGAGAGACGGTGAGAGAAAGATAGAGTGAGCACATACAGAGAGCACTGGGGGGAGGCTAAGACAGTTTGATTGGAATGCAAGTCACACGCTCTGTGCCTTGCCTCTGTCGACTCTTAAATATATAGTGCTGCTGCTGCCCCTGCTACTGCCACAGGCTGCTGCAGTCGTGGCGCATGTGGGGTGTGGTGCGGTGTGGGGTAGGGTGGGGTAGTGCGGGGTGTGGTGTGGTGTGGTGCTCTGCTGTTCTGAATTGAAGCTGAACTGAGTGGCCTGGAGACGATGGCTTGCTATGCCAGGCCCCAGTAATGGGCTATCAAGCCAGCGGAGCAGAGCAGAGCATAGCAGGTCTGTGTGATGTGGTGTGGCGAGCGGAGAGGGACGAGTGCTTGACACGTGTGGGGAAAGCTGTTATCAGGCTCTCTTTCAGAGGCAGATTACAGATGACGGAGAGGAAGGAGAGCAATGCTGAGGAGACCCACAGGCTTGATTATACACATCCTACTCTTGTCCCAATGCCGCCTCCGGGTCTCTTACTTTACTCTCTCTCACACTTCCTCTCTTCAGTTTTTTTCCTCCTTCTCTCTTTGCTAAGGGTTCCTAGACACTGGTCTCCCACTTTGCTTCTCTTTTTAAGTATTCTTCTATACCTCTCTGTCCTGATCTCTGCTGTCCCTCTCCCTCTCTTACTCATTACCTGTCTCCATTTTTCTCTCTCACTTCTCTCACTAATTATCCTATACTTGACAGATACTTCTCTCCTTTCCCACTCACTACCTTAAAAGTATCCCTCTCATTGTCTGAATCAAAATCTACCTCCTCTAGTCTTCATATTATGCTCTCTCTCTCTATATATATATATCTGTTTCTCTCTATCTATCTCGATATCTCTCTGTCTATCCTCACCCTCTCTCTGTCTCTTACACACACAATATTGTCTCAATCTTTCATGCACACTTTCTGTCTCCATCTTTCTCCACATTTGCACTCTGGCTCTCAGCCTATCCAACCCCCACTCTCCTCATTTCCTCTTTGTCCTCTAGTGCTGGGGATTTTTTTTTGTATCTCTCTGTCCTTTCCTTTCACTACAACCATCGCCTTGCTTTCCTTCATCTCTCACTTCTCCCCCTACCACTCTCCAACTCTCTCTCTCTCCCTCCCTCTCTCTCGCTCTCTTTTTCTCACCCTCTTTGAACTCTCTGCTTTGCTTTCATCTCTCCCCCCTGCGAGGCCCTCGCACCCCCACGCTCCAGTGTGCCACCCCCCGTTTCGTACCCCCTACTGGGGCATTCCCAATATTCTCCACACAACAGGCATATTCCAGTGAGGCCAAATCAATTTACTTCACTCTTCATTCACATCTCTCTCTCTCTCTCGCTCTCTCTCTCTCACTCTTGCACACACTCTCCTGCTCTCTTACACACCCACACACACACACACACAGAGACACCTCCTCACTCTACTAGTCCATGTTTGCATAGACACCTTGATATGCACAGACCCTAACACAGTCATGCCCATAATCACACACACACCTACAGAAACCACTTCGCACTCAGCCGTCTCTTAGCCCCTGAATGATTGTAATCTGCCGTGCTAGCCAGGTCCCTGCCCAGGGGGCAGCTTGGGTCAGAGGCCAGTGTTACATAACCTTGATGCTTGTGGAATAAGGCTCTTGCGGTGTCCTCAATTCCACTGCACACCCCAGATGAGTTAAAGTCTTTGTGGGCCACAGCCTGTTGCCTCGGGTTGGAAAGTCACTCCATGAATGAATCCATTACCAATCACTGATAATTAGAGCTGTTCCCTCTTTCTCATCCCCACTTTTGCACTTTACACTCCTTTTCCTCCTCTTTTTTCTCCGTCTTTCCTCTACCTGCTTTCTAACTGCTAATCTTTTGCTCATGTGTTCTCCTCCTAAGATGTTTGTTTGCAGAGCCATGCTGTGTGCAGCGTGTTAAACAAATGAATGGGTTAAACACTGGAAGCAGTGCCACAGATACCCTCTTTTGTCCTCTGTCACTCTGTTACCGTGGTGACAGCGCAGCAAGACAGGTAAATGGGGGTCCGAGTGTGTGTCACACTCCTCTAAATCTCCTTCCCTCATCCGAGGAGAAAGAAATGCAGTAGAAGAGAGAGTGATTGAAAAGAACGAGAACAAGGACAATAGAAACAATCAGACAAAGAGAAAAGCAAAGCAAAGGTTGTTTGGTTTTGCAAGGATAGGCATACATAATAAATGGGTTTAGATGTGTCTCTGGAGTAACTATGGATTTTAATTTATGTGTTTAATCTCAGGGCCTTACCCATGGTTATAACTTGCCCTACATGATGTAGTTGGTATTCCTGTGTGTGGCCAGGGAACAGAGATAAGATGAGTCATACCCCCTGACCACTGGACACAGTCCAGACGACAAAATCCTCTTCTCTTGTACACACTGAAAACAGTACTGTACTCATAATATCATAATATTTTCATCAACATACCAAGCTCTAACCGCTTAAATATTACTGTAACACTGAAAATTGTAGGATGTACTGCCGGTTTCTGTCCCATGGAAATCCATCTGTCCAAAATCAATGTGTTTTAAGTCTTTACCCCAATGGAGTCTCAATGCATGTGTCAAGCCACATCTAGAAATCTAAAGATAAATATGTGGTTAATTCTGTTTAATCTGTGTACTATGACCCTATTTCACCATCTTTCTATAACCTTAATCCATTCTTCACATATGTGATTTAAGTTGAATTATCCCCTTTTTGCAGAGAATTGATCAAACCTAAGTGAATGCAATTTTATGCTGTTATGCATAGCACGAGTATATTTGTTGACTATGCAGACATTTACGGTGTAAAAGTGAACCAAGACTCTCAACAGCATTCAAATCTGATCAATCAGTTGTCAGGTGGCTACTCTGCTGCTTCCCGGATGCTACACAACAAAGAGTGTTTTTGTTTCGCTTCAAAAAAAAAAAATCATAACTGGTCTAACTAACTAAACCTTGGGGGGCACTCTTAGCTGTAAGAAAAATGGCAGAAAATCTATATTTTCTTGGCTTAAACTTGTCTGACCACAGATAAAAACACAGATGGCTTTCAAGATTGAAAGAAATAAAAGCTGAACTCAGGACATAAAATGGATGATGGGAAATGGTCATGCTATTCACCAGTGGCAACTGGATTTGTGCCAAGCAGGACATTTTTCTTTTGCAAGATATTCAGAGCACTAGTATGCTGAGTAGAGCAAAGTCAAAAAGAGAAGAGTGTCGCCTTCAGGGAGGAACTGAGGCAGAGAAACCGCTGTGCCAGCATTTAGAGAGAGAGAGAGAGGGAGGGATGGAGGGATAAGAGAGAAGTGTAAGTGAGAAGAGTGGTGAGGAAAAGAGGAGGCCATGGAAGCAAATGGGGCCGAGAGAGGGGGAAGAATGGGGAAAATGCAGGAGGTGGGAAAGTTTTTGTGCTTGACTGCACTGAGGAACATCGATTTGAAATGCAATTATAAGATGGGGGTGGGGAGTATGGAGCAAATAGTGTGGGGACAACAGAGTAGTGGGTGGAGGGAAAAGCTTGTGTTGCGTGTGTGTGTGTGTGTTTATGTGTCTGTGTGTCAGTATATGGAGGAGGTGCTGAAAAGACTTCTAGAAATTCCCCAGACATCCCCAAGGTCAGCGTCTGCCGTGTGTACACATGGAGTGGCTGTCTGCCGTCAAAGCTCTTCATGGCTGATAAAAAGCCCAGACAAATGTGTGAGGACATACAGTACACACCTACACACACACACACACACAAACACACACGGACACACACACACACACTATTCACTATTCATTCACTATTGTCTGACTGTTTCATTACTAGCACTGTCTATTTGTACACTGTACACAAATACAGCCATCATAACAGCCCTTTTAATATAGACAGCCTGAGATACAAAGCATATGATCATACACATGGGGTCTTGTCAAGCTGTTGTAATATTAGCCACAGCTGAAGCTTTATGGCTGTCTTTGAAACATGCCATTTCCCCAATGCTGAGCTACTTCACTGAGGATGATTGCATTAGTCATAATAATCCTAATAGGCTAATGGCACATAATTTGGATAAAAGGAGGAGCAGTTGCTCTGGCAACAGTGGTCACACAAGTAAGTTTTAATGTGGAATTGTTTATAGAGCTCCCTATCTTTTTACTTGGTTTCAAATTTGTTAAAATTTGTTACAAATTTGAAAACAAAACAAGCCTTCAGGCTATTTGTCCAGGCATTAGTTTTGTTACTTCTCTTGAAACAGACTCCGTAAGTCTTGTCTAAATTATGTCTGCATGTTTCTGAGAAGGTGTGTTACTGGCTAAACAAGGATCGAGGAACAGAAAGATGATGATAGAAAAGGACAAAGACTTAACGGAAAAACATTGTGGGGAGAAACTGATTCCAGATTTTTTCCAGATTCCAGATTTTTCAGATTCAGAGGTTTGATAGATATGAGCATGAAACAAACAAATGTGCTTTCCTGTGGCTTTATAAGTGTCAACTTCCCTGAAGACAATATTACTTTTCCTTTCTTTTTTTGTTTGGGATAATGATTTCTTTTTTCCGTAACAGAGGATTTATTCTCATTTACTCTCAGCGGGAGGCCACTGTTGCGAAGGCCGTTGACCGGGGTTTGGCTTTCCCTTATGGGTGTACACACCAATATAGTACATACACACAGACACACAGAAACAAACACACACACACACACACACCTCAGTAGCCCACGGAAGTTGACCCTGGCACAAAATCCCTGCTGGCTCAATTACATTGCTCAGGCAGATTAACACACTCCAATCCCCAATTATCTTTGCCTCCCAACTGTGTTCACTGTCATGTTTCTCTCGCTCTTCCTGTGTGTGTGTGTGTGTGTGTGTGTGTGTGTGTGATTTTTTGTACATTCAACAGATGTGGTAAGTGGTGATGTGTAGTGTGTGAATCCTGATTTCAGAGGATGGTGATGAAGCTGGCATCTATGTGGACTGTGAGCTGTACATGAGAAAGACAAAAAAATATTTATAAAGAGAGAAATAAAATGCTAAAAATTGCTTAAAATAATAAATAAAATGCTTTGACATGCTTACACACACACACACACACACTCACACACACACACACACAAACAGACAGACATGCATGCAAACATTGGCTTTTGGGTGCAGATTGTAACCTATGTCTCTTCTGAAATGAGATTGGACTTGTTCAATGCAGAGTGAGATTGGACCAGTTTAATGCGGACAAGGCTTAGAATGAATGACATAAGCAATTGCAATGCCCCAGGTTAAATATCACCAGGGCTGCACTGGATTGAGGTCACAAATTGTGTGCTGGTTGTCAATGCCCAATTACACACTTCAGGGATCAATTTGCCCTCAGTGCTTCCATAGCGTTAACACAGAGCTCACACAGAGCTCACACACCTCTGGGATGTTGCCCCCCTTGGTGCAGACAAGTGGTTTAATACCAGTAAAATCCAGCAATGCCTCTGACCACTAACACCTGCTTGCACGTCTGTGTCTGTTTATATGAAACACAGTCAGTGTACTGCATTTTCAATTTAGGATACTTAAACAATGTATTGTTCTGTCTTGTGTTCACAAACTCAGGTTTATAGTTAATTTTGGATTATATTAATATATTACATTCTGTATTACTGGTATATAAATCTACTGCAGGCAGAATTAATCCAACCTACACTGCTGATAAAAGCCAAATGTTCATCCACAATATACACAAGCACTATAAGTACATTGTATATTGCTAACAGTATCTCTTGTGTTTGGGTCTGCACTGGTCTATGACATTGAGTTTATTAATCAAAAAGACTTTCTTCTGAAGTCATTCAGCGTGTCTGGTAGTGCTACTGCTCAGTCCAATTAGGAAGCTTGATGATTTTTTCATTTTCAGTCTGTCTTTGGTGATTACCCACACTGTTGACAGCGTCTTACGGCTCTTCAGGCTAGACCTAACCTTTTTCTGGGCTCATGTGCTGATTAAACTAATGTACTTAATTATCTTCTCTCTTCCTCTCCTCATTTGCCTGTTTCTCATCATCATGTTTCTTCCTGTCTCACTCTCTCTCTCTCCTTCTTTACAGAGAGGGAACATTAATAACATTCTGCAGTCTTTTGATGTGGACGGTCAACTGAAGGTCTCACTAAAAATGTTTTATATCATGTTTTGTCTAGACTAGTCTAACTTTGTGTGTGCTGTGGACTGGCTCCATCAGTGTCATGCTCTGTAATCCTTTTTGTGTCTCTGTCTGACTGTTAAGAGGTGAAAGAACAAAGAAAACCTCTGCACAGAAATGTCGGAGACATGTTCTCTAATCTTTGCATGTGAGATGTCTCGTTCTGTCTGTTTGTCCCATTCAAATGTAGCAAATAACTGCTGTACTCTGTCTTTAAATTTTACTTTGTAGTATAAAATTCTTCAATTTCAATAGACATCCTTACTCTAGTACACATTCATATTTTCCAAGTATGATCACCTCTATTTTTATTTCTATATTTATTTCTATATTTACTTCAAACAAAAAATTGTTTAATTTTAAAAATTGTTTCTTTATTAAAATGTCAATACTCCTCTGATGTAGTTAAGAGCTGATTGGAATCCAGACAATATCTGGACCTGATCTGACTTGGTCTATGGTCTGTTTTATCATTTGTCTCTGTGATCTTTGTCCTTTTGATTCTTTACTCTGTCTATACCACACAACTTTACTTATTACTTCTACTACTACTACCACGACTATTACTACTTCTGGACACCCATGAATTAGAGTGGTTTGTGGTTATGTCTTGTTATGTCTCTAAAATGTTTTCCTTCTCTTGTCTGCCTTTTGTCTTTCTGCTTTTCCTCATCTTCTCTTCCCCTCTACCTCTTCTCTTGATCTGGCTCTTTCTCTTTATCCTCAACCTGTTTTCTTGCCCTTTTGGCTTCTATTATCTGTCACACTTTCAGTCCTGCCTCTCTATTTCCTCTTTCCTCTTCTTCCTTCTAACTATCTGTCTGTTTCTGTTCATTTCCCTCCATCCAGGTGAACGGTAAGGGTCTGTCTTGCCTGACCCAGGAGCAGGCGCTGGAGACCCTCCACATGGGACGAGGCTTCAGGCATGGCTCCCGGAGGAGACTGGGCGTGGCCGGCTGCAGTGGCGGAGGCATTGGCACCGGGCGTGGGGCTCCGGTGATGGCAGTGGTGGCTGACTGCGTGGACAGCGGCACCCAGACGGACATCAGCTTTCAGCACATGCTCTCTCTGGGGCGAGCCCTGAACCAGCGGGGTGGGGGTGGGGGTGGGGGTGGAGGTTGCGGCCCTCCTCCACCTCCGTACCCACCCTCCCCGCCACTGCCACCCCTACCCGAGCCCTACCTGCTGAACGATCTGTAAGTGTGGGTGAGGCCGAGTGAATGACACAAGGAGTATGTGGGCTGTGTGTTTGGGACCAATACACTATATTCCTAGACAAAGCTATGTCTTAATGCACTTCATCTCTCTCCCTAGACACAGTACTGTATTACCTAAGAGACAAAAAGAATATGTGAGCTGGATATTTGGGTGTTTGTGTATGTTTTTACACATATTGTGTGTTTGGGTGTGTGCGAGTGCTCGTGTGTATGTGTGTCTGTGTCTGTGTGTGTGCGTGCGTGCTTTGATTTATACGTGTGCATGCTAGCTTCTTCCAATTTAAAAAGCGGGCCTTTGAAGTATTCCTTGACAGCCTCCCGTCTCTCTCCCTTCAGGCCGCCAATGGAGCATGACTACTATGATCCCAATGACTATTTTGACATCTCGCAGCATGAGGTGGACAGGCCTGACGAGCTGGAGTACGAGGTACAGATGCCTCCCCCCTCTGACACACACACACACACACACACACACACCACCTCCTCATCATTTT
>JAGFZM010000123.1:518934-548934 GCA_017657215.1 Limnothrissa miodon | reverse complement strand
CAAATGGGTTTGGAGGTTTTGGACAATGCTGTCCACCTTCCTAGCCCTCCGTGTATAATTGCCCAACAGAGGGGCTTCCTGGGCGAGGTGGACAAAGGTCGTTGTGCAGGGGGTTTCAGACCTCCGGGCTCTCGAAGCGGCTCGCGGGACACGCCACCACCACCGCCGTTGTCGCTGTGGCAAACTGTGCTCAGCAACAGCCAGGAGCTAGACAGCGGCGTGGGGCGGACAGACGAGAGCACGCGCAATGAGGAGTCGTCGGAGCATGACCTCCTAGCCGACGATGCCACCAGCGCCTGCACCACCAATGCCACCAACACGCCTGGGAGCCTGCGAAAGTTCCATGCCACCCCTCCGCCTCCGCTGCTCTCCTCCGCCCAAGAGCTGCATTTCAGCAATGACTCCCTGCTCGGACCAGAGGTGGGCGGGGGTGGGGCGGGAGGACTGGGAGGTCACGCTTCCCCTCACATGGATGCTCTTACCTCCGTCCTGCTGCCCGGTCTGTCAGAGGAGGAATGCATGCGCTACCGTGAGCTCCTTGAGATTCGCTGCTATTATGAGAAGAACGGCAATGCATTGTTGCTGCTCGGTGTTGACGGCCCAAGGGCTAATGATGAGGCAAGGGCATTTGTAGGGGAGAGTGGGGCAACCCTGGACATGAACCGCAATGAGAGCCTGATGCGACATGAGCTTGCCTTGCTGGAGGAGGAACTGAGGCACCTGGAGTTCAAATGGCGCAATGTCCTGCGTGCCCAGAAAATGCAACAGCTTCGGGAGCGCTGTTTCAAAGCATGGCCACCCAACGAGGAAGAGGAAGAACAGGCTGAGGCAGGTGTCCGGGGAGCGCAACCTGGGCAGGCCCAGCAGAGCGGGGAGCCATTAAGGCACGAGCTGTCGGACATTAACGAGCTGCCCGAAAGAGAGCGCTCTGACAAGGACAGCACCAGTGCCTACAACACAGGCGGGGAGAGCTGCAGGAGCACGCCGCTAGCCAGCGCTGGTTTCCCCTCACCCTCAGCCTCTGGACACGGTCCTGGAGGTGACGGCGACTCCAGTGCCTCTGCCACCCTACGGCCTGCTCGCACTCCCAACAAGTACCGAACCCGGTCGGACCAGCATGAGCGAGCATGTGGCCAGAACCTCAACCAGACCTGCTCACCCAGTACCCGCAGGAGAGATGAGGAGCAGAGCAACAGTAGGAACTCCAGCCCAGCAGCCTCCAGGTTCCGATCCCTGTCTCGAAGCGCAGGTGGCATGAGCCAAAGGAGGGGCTCTGACGAAGCCAAAAGGCCCCCGAGAGCTAATGAGACACCCATTACCGGAGGCCGCAGTGCAGAGAACAGTCCTTACCTGTCGAGACGCCGCTGTGGGTCTCGACTTCCTCAGCGCTACCAAAGCTGCATGCAGCTTCGCTCCACCTCCACTAATGAGGGTCTGGGGCTGCGGGAGCCTATTGAGGAGCCTTCTTGTACAGTTCTAAACCAGGTTACTGGGGAAATGGAGCTAGCAGACCCCAGTGCAGCTAAAGATAACTCCGTTTGTGCTAAGTCTGCTGGCCATGTTAATATAGCAAACCCCACAGCCTCTGCTAATCCAATGACTTTGCCTTTTGCCTTACCTTCCCCACGCATGGAGTGGAAAGTGAAGATCCGTAGTGACGGGTCGCGCTATGTTGCCAAGCGGCCAGTGCGCGACCGGCTGCTAAAGGCACGTGCCATGAAGATCAGTGAGGAGCGCAGCGGCATGACAACGGATGACGATGCCGTGAGCGAGATGAAGATGGGCCGCTACTGGAGCAAAGAGGAGCGCAAACAGCATCTACTTAGGGCACGCGAATACCGCCGCCGCCGTGAGTTTATGATGCAGAGCCGCCTGGACTTCCTGCGTGATCGCGACGGCAGGGGAACGGAGGTGGACGGGGCTAGCGGAGGAGGGACTGGAGGACAAGACTCCCCTGGCCACACCTCCATCCTGGAACTGAGTCAGAAGAAGAGCATGAAGAGGCGAAACCGTAAAATTCTGGACAACTGGATTACCATCCAGGAGCTGCTGGCCCATGGAAGCCGCTCCGCTGATGGGCAGAAAGTGTACAACCCTCTTCTCTCCGTTACCACGGTCTAAATTAATGACCAACCTGAACAAAAGCACAGAGTGGTGAAAAAGCAGAACTGAAAACAATAGAAACGACCAAGGGTGAAAAGTAATCAAGGAGAGTGATAAGCACAGGTGATACAAAAGTCTGAAGGTGATTTTTTTTTAAAGTGAAAGTCTTATCATGTATTAGCCTGGTTCTAACACTTACTGATCTGCTGTGCATATCTCCAACTGTGTATGATTTGGCAGGTGGAGGAACTCTCACAATTGAGACACGGACTCTGTATAATACTGTCACTGTATGGCTCTAATTTGATTTTGGTCCATTTGGCCTGTACTGCTACTGCTATGCTGGGCTGCTGATGATCTGCTACTCCTGCTAGGCTTACACTGCCACTAAGTTGTTGCTGAGCTGTGCAGTGATGCTGATGCTAGACGATGCACTTGGATGCTTTAGATCCCCTAATAATGGTGAAAATATAGAATTTGATCTTAAATCAGGACAGGTGGGAACTGTAAATGGACTGCATTTATATGGTAAATGGACTGCATTTATATAGCGCTTTTCTACTCCTATGAGCACTCAAAGCGCTTTACAATGTATGCCTCTCATTCACCCATTCACACACATGCATTCATACTCCGGTGGCAGTGGCTGCCATGCAAGGTACCATCCTGCCACCGGGAGCAATCGGGGTTCAGTATCTTGCCCAAGGATACTTTGATGTAGTCAGATGGAGCAGGGCTGTCCAATGGACAGGAACTGTCCATTCACATCACACTAAGTTATATGAAACACTCAAATTTATAGTCAAATTCATTATCCATTAGGCTATTTAGGCTACTTACTTACAATAGGCTATAAGCAAGTCTTTTTTTGCCACGTATATGTGAAAGCAGGACCAGGAGACTCAGGGTATGTTTTTGTTTGCTTTATCTTTATTTTGACAACGCAATGAGGAGAGAAGAAGAGAGCCTGTGTGACATTTAACTGTACACCACCGACTGTTTAAAAACTGTAAACGGCATAACCGCATCGATGGTGATCACTTGAATGTGAATAAATCTATGTATTTAATCATTAATCTGAGGTGCTAGAATGCAGAACCTGTGTGTTGTAGCTCACTTTAACAATTCTTTTTTAATGCACCCCACTCTCCTTTATCTGCAATTTTTGTTGTGATAAAGAGAGGCATTTTGATGTCTATGTAATCCTGCCTGAATGGAAACATGAATGACATGACATGAATGACATGAAATTTGCCAGACTGGTGATGCATTGCAGATCAGTATGTATGAGAACCATGTATTGCATGTTTAACCATGTATTGCTTCTACCTGTGCATTTAAATGCTAGTTCGTATGAACGGTTAGAACGGATAGAGGGGATGACTTTTTTGTTTTAAAAACAAATTCAATAAGGATTATCTGAAAAAAGTAAACCAGATGCTGCTATTCATTCTGTTGGGAATATTAAGTAATGAGAGGAGTCATAAAATACAGCAATTATACAGTACAGCATAAACACATACATTGTAGAATAGTGACATGGTATGGGAACGGTCCTATGGAATGGATGCTGCAGTTCCTAGTCCAGTCATAAGGTAATAAATGAATGTAAATTTTTCATGAAAATAATTCGATGCCTGTAATTTTCTAACCATTTTTTTTAACCATAAGAATGTCTGAGCGGGGGTTCTCATATGACTTTGTATGACATTTTTACCATAAATGCCAAGTCTTTTTATGACTGTGAATGGTGCCATAATAAGCACGAGACTTGAGAAGTGTTGTTGATTATCCAAACAAAGTCCTTGTCCCGTAGTAGAAACACAGTGCACAATACTGCACCCAGAAACATGCCACCCACACAGTGCGCTGAAGCAAGACCAAAAATAAGTTCATCCCTCTAACAGATGCCTTATGGGTTTTCTGTAATCTTGCCTCTCTACCTGATCTGTATACATTCTCTTTAAACTCTCTGTGGGGTTATTGTGTGTGTGTGTGTGTGTGTGTGTGTGTGTTTGTGTGTGTGTTTGTGCATTTCTCGTGTCTAACACCTGTACATAGCTGAGCTGTAGTGGCTCAACAAGGCAGACGGCCTTAAGAGCACAGAGAATAAGGCCATAAAGAAGTACATTTGAGAAATACCCTACAGTTATTGAATTTGAGTTTGTTTTTCCCCTGAGAAAAAGCCTTGAAGCATATGCTGAATGTTTTGTTGTTATGACTGTTGTGTGTGAGTCAGTGATTAACAAGCCAAATTATTCAGACTATTTGGAAATGTGGTTGGGTTTGTGTCAATCATTACAATCATCTTCTTCAAAATTTTGTTGCACTCCCTGAAAAAGTTATCTATAATTTGTTAGGAATAGATATTATATCAGGCTCTTTAAGGGGTGGGCGATATAGTCTAAAATTTATATTGCGATATATTTTGAACCATAGACGGTAGATGATATATATCACGGTATACTTTGGTATGTAACTACAGCATAACAGGTTCTTAATGGTTACCATAGCATAAAGTCAACATGTACAACAGTTGTTTAGTCATCGGAGGTGTTTATATTGGACTCTCAAATTCACACAGAAGTAAACTGTTAAGCTGCTGTTCAATTTATAGGCTCTTACACAGTTTTGATGTAAGAATGAAAAGGTGCTATCAATAAGGTGAAGCTACAGGTCAACATTTTTTCACATGGTTGTGGAGACGTAATGAGCCTATCACGGTATGGCGATATGACCCAAAATCTTTATCATTGGCCAAATGCATATTGCATACGATATATATCGTCTATATTGCCCACCCCTAGCTTTTAAACAACAAAGCACAGAACATAAAATAGGCCTATATAATGTAACATTTTAGGAAGTTATATATTGGAAAAGTCTAGCGCACAAACAAATTTAAATATGAGAATTCCAGCTTTTTATGAGATGTGTGAGCAAATTGTTTTATGATTTGGCCGAGGTTCCTGAGCAAAGACACGGTGTTTGAATTTTCATATACTATTGTAAGTATTCCTTTTGCCAAATTCCTTTGGCAATAAACACAAAATGGCCGTGAAAATATTTTTCTTTAAGTGATCAGTGAGGTAAAAGTTAACTTGATGTTGTGAAAAACAAGGGCAGAAGTTATAAACTCATTATTGTAAAATACAACTGCATTGGAATTATGAAAACTACACAGCACACCCATTTTTTTTTTTTTTTTTTTGGAAATTGACAGTCTGACTTTGATGACAAGACACTGCATGTTGTTGATAGCATTCTCAGTCAGTTTTTTTTTTCAAAGCTGTATCAATAATTGATTAAATATAAAGAACATGTGTGTTAGGTATGTGTGGGTTGGGTCAGGTGTGTATTTTTTTTTATTATATTAGGTAGTATTGTTTCAAATGACTGTGTTGCTTTTACTGTGAATCTGTGGTTCAGTGGTAGGTTTTCTGTAGATATCTATTGTATTGTTATGTTGTAAAATAAAGCTTTTACCAAAACCTTTACTTTGAAACTGTTTCAGAAGCACAGTTAGCTAATGTAATTTGTGATCTGTGCTCTCATACAAAGCTGCATAGGCTGCCCAGCAGAGCAGGGCTTGACAGGGCTTTCCTTTGACAACTGTAAAATACATGAAAGTTCGCGAGTTTACAAAAATAGCCTTCTCCATTTGTTTGACTTGATTGCCGGCATAACATAACATTTGTGGCTTAGGCAGGCCAGCCAAGGCCTTCAAATCTTTATCATCGTTAAATTCAATAGCCCCCTCTGGCGGTACTGTCCAGGGTTCTGATTTAGTTCAGTGATCACGCCACGCTTGACGTTTGGCCAACAGAGCTACGCTAGAGGCTGTCAGACAAGACAATCAAAGTCAGTGGAGCATCGAACAACCGCGGTAGCCCAGATTAGGACGTTACAGGGTGAAAGTTTTTTGACTAGGTTGCATCTCAACCTTGGAAACCCTGAAAACGAAAACATTTTGAAACAACGTGAATATTAGTCGTCAATGCAGATAAGGATAAATACAGTAAGCTTACAACACGAGAGGTGTGTTTACCAGCAGTCACAGGCTATTGGGTTGTGCTACCAAGCTAGCTGGCTAGGTCGAGGTAGCAGGCTAGCTGCATAGCTTAGCGATTTTTGTATTGTTTTTTGTAACGTGTTGTTTTGATTAAAGTATTTGAGACGAATGAGTCAAATTGGAAACTGGCTAGCTGAGAATTATGCACTACCGTCAGCTGTTTCAGGTTTATTACAGGAACGTCACAGAGTTACTCCCATAACGGAACTGATTTTATTGTTCACTCAACATTAACGTAAACGTTACTCCTACCGACTATCTTTTGACGCGAAAACTTCCCCTTCGCAAACCGAGGAGCCCGCCACATCAGGTAATGTTAACTTTGAGTTATATACCAATTTTTTTTACTGCTGTGCTAACGTGTGAACAGATGGAAGCATCTTGGCTAATTTGCTGGCTTTTTGAAACTCGACCTACACCTTTTTAATCACACAGCGAATAGGCAAATGGTTTTAAGGAACCTTGTAACGTTACACAATATTTGTTACAACAAGTTACTCCTGACGTCAGCTTCAGAACATGTTGCCATTCTTTGCATTCAGCAAAGCTGACGTTAAACTGTTACTCAAATGTCTTTGTTATGAGTGAGTTTATTTTAACAGCTTGCCAACAACATTGGTCACATGTGAAATCCTTTATATCAGATAACGCCAGGACCCCGGCGAGCTGATAGTCTCCGAACTTAATGTTAGCTTTCCAACGTAGTTCCAATTTAGTAACTTTCCTTAAGAGGTTATGTGGCGCTTCATTGATTCGTCCGTCTTTATGCTGTAGATCTATGATCCTCCATCGCAGAGAGTAACATTACTTAACTGAATGGCAATGTTTCAGTGTTTGAATCATGAAGTTGCATGCCACAGGTGTCAATAACCGGAAAGGACATTTTTAAATAGAGGATAAATTAAACGCATAGTGGAATGGCTTTCTGTTTGATTACCACATTTAACTATGCCATAGTGAGTGCCATGAAGTTTGTAACTAGATTGTGTAGGCCTAATGTCTTTTCTTCTTTAGCCAAGCCTACTCTGCATGACTCATGTTGTTCCTTAAGCATGCAAAGGGAAGAGTTAGGCTAACCACAGACCTCACATTCACATAACCAGCACAACGGGTTACCGCCTGGACGTGTCTCAACATTCTGCTGAATGGTTGAGGTTTCCAGCCAAGCTAGAGAGAGACTAGGTGAAGCAAACTTGCTTCACACTGATTTTATTAACTCAGAGGTGATGGCCTGTTTGAGGAAAATGTTCATTAAAAACAGAAAACTTGTTGGTTCTATAAGGTCAATCAGACTTGTCTGAGTATGCTATGATTACTATATTGTCACCTCTGTAGTTTCTAATAAGGGATGTTTGGCTAATATTGTGGGGGAATCCTGTTCCTCACAGACAGGCTCCTCCCATCTGGCTTTGTGTTTGTAGTCTGCATCTTTCGAGCTGCAAGCCTACCTGCTAAGCCTCTTGTTAGGATTAGTGAGTCTTTTCTCTCAGCTCCCACTGTCCAACATGAATCTAAACGCTCGGCCACATCTGTTATTGATGCAACCCACCCGTAGCCAAGGACATGACCTCATTCAGCTCTGTCCCCCAGTCCATTGCCCATCCTACCCTCCCCTCCCACCCACATATCTCCCAATGCACAGTGACAGATTTGGTGGTCTCAAATCTGTGGCATACTCACACACTTAACTTTGATCCACCTTCTCTGAACTCCCCTTTAGTGATGCTCCGTAGGCTAGCCAAACGAATCTTACTTTGCCTAGAGGTGAATCGGTACAATCTCTGAGCTGCTGATCACTGTCTTGAAGCAGAAGTGCTAGGCCTACACAGTCTGCTGCGTTAGTCCGGAAACTGCTCATGAAGCTTTTAAATATGCTTCCTAACTGCCATTTCTGTATTGGTATTTTGTGTTAGGTTTGGACCCGAAATGTAAAGATGCATCACTAAGGCATGCTGTCAGGACATGCTCGCCCTTTCTACTTTCAATAGCAAGCTGAATGGAGTGGAAGTCTTCAGGGGTTTTGCCCACGCAGAAGATAATATGAGGCTTGAAGAAGAACAGAGCTTGTGTGTAAACACACTGTTCGCTCTCAAACGGGTGCTTGTTGCAGTCTTTCACTTGGCACATGATTTTTTTTCTCTTGTCAAATGGGCCTACAATATAGGGCACACGATAACTCCACTCCACCCCACCACCCCAACCCCCATGTTGGCCAAAGGGTATAAAAGTGAAACGTTGCCTTTCATTCATGCTGCCTCTTTTGCTCTATATTTGTCAATGAATGGAGCCAAGTCTGAATGCAGGCTGGATTGAAGTCTAAAAGCCAGGAACTGCCAGAACAGACAGTTTATTGTCTCTAAAGCAAACAGTCCAGCACTTTCTTATCAGTGCCTTATCAAAGCTGTATATGTGTGGCATTGGTTGAAGTAGAAAGTATCCCGCCCACCGTCATGAAAACGAATGCCTATGGCTGGTTCTCAGACGCTTTGCACGAAGTGAAACAAAGTGAAAGCGGCTGATCATATCAGGCTAATTAAAGTGGTGAAAGAGGTCAAATTTCTTGGCCTTACTTGTGATAGTAAACTATCCTTCATACTACACATGAAAAGCTTAAAGAAAAGATGTCTTAAAACTTTAGAAGTACTTGCCAAAACAAAGTGGGGAGTAGAGACTACTGTGTTAATACATCTTTACAGAGCTCTTGTGAGGTCCCGTTTGGACTGTGAGAGTTGTTTATGGATCTGCAAGAAAATCATACATTCAAATGTTGGGTACTGTTCATCACCAAGGCATAAGGCTGAGCTTGGGAGCTTTTAGAACTTCTCCAGTTCAGAGTCTTTATGTGGAAGCCAGTGAACCTTCTCTTCAGCTACAGAGTTTGAATCTGGCTTTTCAATATACTAATAAACTTAAAGCAAACAAAGATAACCCTGCCTATTCTACAGTTCTTTCCCCCCAGTTTTGGCAGTTGTATGAAGCAAAGCCAACATGTATCAGACCTTTTGGTTTACAAATAAAACCTTTCCTTGAGGATTTAAATGTTAATTATGACAATTTAAGACCGACACATTTTGCTCTGTTCCCCCTTGGATTTTCAGACAACCTGAAATTATAAAGGATTTAAGTAACAATAAGAAATCGAGCACCCATAACAATGAATATAAGAACTTTTTTTTGATGTGCAACAGCATTTCCTTTGCACACTCCCATCTATACTGATGGTTGACAGATGGATAACTGTGTGTCATCAGCAATAGTAGTGGGATCACATCAGTGTGGATTACATATTCCAGATCCTTGTTCCATTTTTACAGCTGAGGCTTGAGCTTTGATGTTGAATATATAGAAAAGCCCAATCTTCAGTATTCTTAGATTTGTACAGATTCTAGATAATGTCTTCAGGCACTGGATTTTTAAAAAACTAATCATCCTCTGATTGTAAGCTATATATTTTTGAAAAAGTGCACCTTCTTAAGGAAAATAATTTCAACATTGTTTTTTTGTTGGGTCCCAAGTCATGTGGGATTGAGTGGGAATGAGAAGGCAGACAGTGCTGCTAAAAGTGCTTTGAATGAGGAAATTACGGAATGTCCAATCCGTGCCTCTGATATTAAATCTGTTTGGTGTTCTTATATTTCAGATAAATGGCAATCTGAATGGGATGAATGTGTTGATAACAAATTGCATGTATTTTTAACTGCTTTGGCCATAGATAGCCATAGATAAAATGGCAATAAATTTAACAATCAATCACTTCCACTGAGGTTTTCATAATAGGCAGCCAATAAAGTATGCCATCACATTCTTTTCTATTTTATTTTCCAGATTTCCCAAAATTTGAAAAATCTGGACCTTAATCAGCTCTTTATGTGTGATACAGAGAAACAACTGAAATTAGTAAATATCAGCTATGGTCCTGTGTGCACACCGTTTTGGACACTCTACAACCATGGGTTTCTCTAACCATTTGTGTATGACATTGATGAAAGTTATTGATTCCCACACATACAGAAGAAGAATACAAAAGATAGCAAAGCATCAGCTTATAGTGTCTACAGGAAGAAATGTAAAAATAGAGTTCAGTGTAGAAAGGCCAAGAAAAATGGGAGAACTGCTGGTATGCTGGTCAGTCCATTTGACTAAAGATTTAGCAGAAGTGCTACTGCACTGTTTCACTGTGTAGCAATGTTTGTGCAGACAACAACTTCATGGATGCGTCAGCAGAAGAAAACCTTACCAGAGTCCCCATCATAAAATTCAATGTCAGAGTGTGCAACAGAACATCTACAGAAGCCTGTGGACTGATAAAGTTAAAATAGAACCCTCATAATAGAAACCAGCTAAATCAACAATTAAACTTTTGCACAGCACTGTAAATGGACAAGAAATTATTGCAGTTGAAAATAAAATGTAGAAACGGCTTGGATTTGTCCTGTTTAGTCCACAAGTAAACATGGCTAACCTGTAGTTCTCTCATGACTTGCTTCTTTTATGGTTTAGGCTAGTAGGTTAGCTAGAAAGTTATGTTTAGGTGGTGCATGAGGTTGTTGCGGCCATTACTTTCATTCACTTAGTTTATGAATGTCTAGATATTCTATGTTTATATTCCCCCGTGGGGACCCGGGGTAGAATAGGTCCCTAGCACCCCCTTGCTGATCGTAAGAGGCGACAAATGGGGCGACTTGTTTGCCGTGAGTTGCTACCTGTGTCGGTGGAGGAAGAATTCCTGGTACTTGAGGAATGTGTTTTGCCGTGGCTTTCATAGTTCCAACACAGTGCTTTGGCTCCTACTTCATCTAGACAGGAGGTTGGAAGGGTCCGATCCAATCAACCGGCTTGTCAAAGTTTTTCCTGGAATATTTTGAGGGACCATGCTTTTAATTTCCTTGAAGGCTTTGGCTGAGGATCAATCGAGTGATATAGACTTTTTTGTTTAAATTGCTCGAGTATACCATCCCTGTATCCTTGATGCATATCTGGAGGAGAACCACAGCTCTGTGCATCCCCTTGTTGGGCTCCGAGGTGGGTGAGGAGCAGAGATGATGAATTTAAAACTACTAATATGGCTAATAATCAACCCAATAAGAAAAGATTAATTGATCAAGACTTGAATGACTTTTCGGAAATGGCATTGACTTTCTCCGCTAAAACTAATAACTGGCAGAAATTTATAGTCCTTGAATCTGTGTCTCCAGACACACCTCTCACTAAGTTGTCTCCTTTTGCAATACAGAGAGGTATTTCAGGAGTAGCAGGAGCAGTGAAAGATGTAAAAAAATTGAGATCTGGCCAGATTTTGGTGGAATGTTCCAGAAAATCTCATGCAGAAAATATATTGCATTGTAATGCTCTGGCAGGAGTACCAGTGAAGGCGTTCCCTCATCCTCATCTTAATAGCTGCAAAGGTATAATCCGCACAAGAGATCTTCATGATATGGAAGAAGCTGAAATAGCTGCTGAACTGAAAGAACAAGGAGTAACTCATGTGAAGAGAATTACCTTGAAAAGAGAGGATACAATCGTTAAAACTGGCACCTATATCTTGACTTTTAACCTCCATGACTGTCCTGAAAGACTCTTAATTGGATACTTAAGTGTACCAGTGGATAAATACATTCCAAACCCCTTGAGATGTTTTAATTGCCAGAAATTTGGCCATGGTTCTGCTAGTTGTAAAAATAAGCCAGTTTGCTGTAACTGTGGAGAAGATGGACATGAACCTGTCTGTACTAGACCACCCAAATGTTGCAACTGCCATGGGAACCACTCTGCCTCATCAAAGGATTGCCCTGTATGGATTAAAGAAAAAGAAATTCAAAGAATAAGGGCTACTAAGAAAATTAGCTACCCAGAAGCAAGAAAGCAGGTGGAAGGGTCTCCTGTGTTTAAGCTCCAAAAATCTTTTGCCTCTGTTACTAAATCTTCTATGAAGACAACTAATTGCCAAACAGATTTAACTTGGGTGAATAATGATAAACCACAGTTACTTACTGGAACTAAAAATACATTAACTTCCACTAAAAGCAAAATTGTGAGCACCCAGTCTTCTACAAGCCAAACTTTTGTCATGCTTGACCCCTCCCAGCCATCGAAAGAGAAAAAGAAATTAACTAATACTCCTCCTCAATCTAAATCAAACCAAGACAATAAGAACAGAAACTCTAAGGATGTTGAAATGAAGGAATCTTCAACCTCTCGCAGCAGAAGCTCTTCCCCCAAAAGTAAGAGCAAGGGTCCTGTCCCAGTCTTGCCGAGATGACAATAAATAGTCATATTATTCAGTGGAACTGTCGTGGTTTTAAAGCTAACTTTTCTGAACTGCAGCGCCTGGCTGCTATCTTTAATCCTGTTGCCTTTTGTCTCCAAGAGACCCATCTTTCACCAAACATTATTATTTCTCTTAAAAATTATGTCATGATTAATGCCTATGGCCCAAATGTCCAGCGTCCCTCTGGTGGAGCAGCCGTCTTAGTAAGGAGTGACATAATTCATAGTTATTTTGTTATTACTACTCATCTACAAGTGGTAGCAATTCGTCTAACTCTCCATAAAGTAGTAACTTTGTGTTCTGTGTATGTTCCTCCTGATGTGACTGTAACATTGCAAGATTTGGATAATTTAGTTGAACAAATACCTCCCCCCTATATTCTTTTAGGGGATTTTAATGCACATAATCCTATATGGGGAGGGAATTGCTCAAATGCTAAGGGCAAAGTTCTAGAGGACTTTATTACCAAAAATGATCTATGCCTGTGGAATGATGGATCTTTTACCTATTTACATCCAGGTCACGGAACTTACTCAGCAATTGATTTATCCATTTGTGACCCCAATATTTTGATTGACTTTTGCTGGAGAGTCTTGGATGACCTTTGTGGAAGTGATCACTTCCCCTTGATAATATCATCTACAGAAGCAGATATTCAACTAAGACCTCCAAGATGGCAACTTAACAAAGCTAATTGGAATCTTTTTCAGGAACTGTGTGTTGACCAACTTGGTTCAATGCCCCAAAATATTGAAAATCTAGTTGATTATTTCACTAAAACATTGATTGCAATTGCAGAAGAAACTGTCCCAAAAACGAAAGGAAAACCATATCATAGGTCCAACCCATGGTTTGATGAGAATTGTAAAAAGGCCATTGAAGCACGGAAAAAAGCGGAAAAAGTTTTTAACAAGCATCCAACAGTTGAAAATCTTTCTAGATTGAAAATATGCAGAGCCCAAGCACGAAGAACCATCAATGAAACTAAAACACAAAGCTGGAGAAAGTATGTATCAAATCTTACATCTAATGTATCTTCTAAAAAGATTTGGAGTTTGATAAAAAAGATGAAGAGTAGAGGAGGATCTCCACAAGTTCAACATCTGAAATGTCAAGAAGGTTTTTTAACAGCAAAGCAAGATATAGCAAATAAACTTGCAGAATCATTTGAAAAGAACTCATCTGTGGAGAACTGTCGCCCTGAATTTCAAGCTTTGCGCAGAAAGGAGGAGGAAAAACATTTGAATTTCTTGTCAGAAAATACAGAACCATACAATCAGCCTTTTTCAATGGATGAACTTCTCTGTTCAATAAGAAATTCCAATGATACTGCTGTGGGACCTGATAAAATTCATTATCAGTTTTTAAAACACTTACCATCTAGTGTACTAGTCCATCTTTTGGAAATATTTAATACAATCTGGGAATCAGGAAATGTACCAAAATCCTGGCAAAAAGCATTCATTATTCCTATTCCTAAACCAGGAAAAGACCATACTGATCCTAACAACTACCGTCCAATTGCCTTGACAAGTTGTTTATGTAAAACTATGGAAAGAATGGTAAATAATAGACTTGTTTGGATACTTGAATCAGAGGGTCACTTGAATAAGTATCAATGTGGTTTCAGACGAGGAAAGAGTACTTTAGATCACCTTATTAGATTAGAGTCCTACATACGGGATGGTTTTGTACGAAAAGAACATGTGATTGCAGTATTTTTTGATCTTGAAAAGGCCTATGATACAACATGGAAATATGGCATTCTAAAGGACCTTTATTCCATTGGGATTAGAGGTCATCTGCCAATATTTATTTCAAATTTTTTGTCCAGTAGACTTTTTCAAGTACAACTAGGTACTACCCTTTCAACCCCACATGTACAGGAACTAGGAGTTCCTCAGGGCAGTATTCTCTCTGTTACTCTTTTTAGTGTTAAAATCAACAGTATTGTGAAAGTAATTAGTCCAAACCTTTTCTGCAGTCTTTATGTTGATGACCTCTGCATTTGTTATAGAGGGAAATGTATGAGTATTATTGAAAGACAACTCCAGTTATGTATTAATAAGATCAATACATGGTCAATTGAAAATGGTTTTAAGTTTTCTAAATCAAAAACTGTTTGTACTCATTTCTGTCAACTCCGCTCTTTACATCATGATCCCTCACTCTATATGGATGGTGTAGCAATCCAAGTGGTGAAAGAGATTAAATTCCTTGGGCTTACCTTTGATAATAAATTATCTTTTATTCCACATATGAAATATCTTAAGAAGAGATGTTTTAAAACTTTGGATATTATAAAAGTTCTGTCAAAAACCAAGTGGGGAGCAGAGTGCAACGTGTTGTTACGTCTTTACAGAACACTTGTAAGGTCCCGTTTGGATTATGGGAGTATTGTTTATGGATCAGCAAGGAAATCCTACATTCAGATTTTGGATACTGTGCATCACCAAGGCTTAAGATTGATCTTGGGAGCCTTTAGAACCTCCCCAGTTCAGAGTCTCTATGTGGAAGCAAATGAACCCTCCCTTCACTTTCGCCGCTTGAAGTTGGCTTTACAGTACGCGATCAAAGTTAAAGCATACAAAGAAAATATTGCCTATTCTACTGTCTTTCAACCTCAGTTTTTGCAACTTTATGAGGCTAGACCAAAGTGTATAAGACCTTTTGGAGTTCGAATAAAACCTTTCCTAGAGGATTTAAATGTTAATTTGGACAGTTTATCATTTACTCCTTTTTGTTCTATTCCCCCTTGGAAATTGAAACGACCTGAAATTGCAGAAGATCTAAATCATAGAAAGAAATCAAACACCCATCCAAATGAGTATCAGAATTCCTTTTTTGATGTTCGACAGCGTTTTCCTTGTCACATTCCTATTTACACTGATGGTTCCAAAATGGATAATCACGTCTCATCTGCAATAGCAGTTAGTTCAAATCAATATGGCCTGCGTATTCCAGATTTATGCTCTATTTTTACTGCTGAAGCTCAAGCCTTGCTTATAAGCCTTAAATATATAGAACAGACTAATCAGCAATACTCTTTGATATGTACAGATTCTAGATCATGTCTTCAGGCACTGGAGTTTTTAAAGACTGACCATCCTCTTATTGTTAAGATATTTGAAAAAGTGAATCACTTGACGAATTTGAATCTGAATATTGTTTTTTGTTGGGTTCCTGGCCATGTGGGTCTGACTGGCAATGAGAAGGCAGATATTGCTGCAAAAAGAGCCTTGAATGAAGAAATTACTGAATGTCAAATCCCTGTTTCTGATCTTAAACCTGTATTGTCTTCTTACATAAGAGATAAATGGCAAGATGAATGGAATGAATGTGGCGATAACAAATTGCATGAAATATGTTACTCTGTGAAGCAGAGACTTATCTTTTCCTTTCAGTCTAGACATGATCAAGTTGTTTATACAAGATGTAAAATTGGTCATTCTAGACTGACCCATGTTTTTTTATTGACTGGAGGCGAGCCCCCACTTTGTCAGTTTTGCAGTAGGCCTTTATCAGTTAAACATATATTATTATTGTGTCCTTCTCTGAGTACTAAAAGGCAGCAGTTTTTTAAAGAAAATTCTCTTGTAAATATTTTTTATAAGGTCCCACCTTTAAAGCTTTTGAATTTTTTAACATGTATTGATGTTAAAAAACTTATTTAATGTATTCATTTTTTTCTTTTGATTATTGTTTCAAGAAATGTAACATGTATTTATATCTGTTGTTTTAAAGAAATGTAACATTTATTTATATCAGTTTTTGCCATAAAATAGCCATGGTTGCTGAATTGGCAATAAATCAAATAATCAATCAATCTATGTTTATATTTTTAATTGTATTTACATGAATGTCTATAATATCTGGTGTCTTGACCCCACAGAAAGATCATGCGCACTGGATAAAGATGATGATGACAATGATGATGACGTTGAAGAAGCCGACAATGAGCTTTAAGCTCTAGCCGCCTGAGCAGACGTTGGGAGGCCAATGGAGGAGGCGCAGCCCGTTGCCCAGGAGACCCAGCCATCGTTGCTGACCATGGGAGGAGTGGAGCAGTACATGGTGGGGACGCCTCCGCCACAGACATTGTCACAACCAGAGCTCCAAGTCCCTGCTGCCACTATGGTGTCATCACCATCGTCATCGCCCGTTGTAGGGGAAGCTGGCTGGGTGGGACCGGAAGGAGGCGGAGGAGGAAGTGGAGAGGCGGTCTCCTCAGACTGTGGGGGAACCTCGGACCTGCAGGACCTGGGCTCAGAGGAAGAGGGAAGCGATGAGGTGGAAGGCAGTGAGGGCACAGGGGTGTCGCCTGTGGGCAGCAGCAGTGGCTGCGCCTGGGATGCCAGCTTCCAAAACGGACACAGGGGGGATGAGGGCAAGCAGGAGGAGAATAGCAACAGCAACAGCAGTGGTGGCAGCAGTGCCCATGCCAGCCCTGTGCCAATTAGCTCTACCCCCAATTTTACAGGTGAGTGGAGCTTCAGTTTATTAATTATGTACTGCACAGTAATGTTTAATCTAAAAACCAAGGCTGCTAGTTTCACTCACTAGCATGTCAAGTCAAATGTTGGGAGGGAGATTTACCAATGTAGCTACTGTACCGCTATCCACTAGCTGGCTGCTGTTGCACTGGCGTCATTGCATCACAGTGCAGTTTGTCAGTGTAGAGTTAAAGAGGGACTAAGCAACTTTTGGTTACATTCCTCTCACTGTCTTTTCTTTGTCTACACAAACATGGGCTTTCACCGTTTCTTGCTGGCTCAATCTTGCTGAATGCGTATGCATAGTGTTTGCATAGTGATTACCCCCACCTGAGGGTCTGCATTGGGATTGCATTGTAGGTGGGGCGCTGCTGCTGGACATTGCAAATGCGGTTTCTATCGCTGTAGGCACTATCTAAACCTTTCGTTCGTCTTGTAATGACTCATGTTATCACCCTAAACCGTATGAAACGGATTAATTAACTGAAAAAAAGTTGCTTAGTGGGTCTTTTACATATAGTTGTGCCTTGACATGTAGTCTGTGGTTGTATGTGTCTCTAGATATGTCTCAGACACCATCCCTCTCCTTGACGGAGCAACTCCGGTTGGGTCGGGACGACCCCTCTGGGATGGGCATCAGTGTGGAGTGCCGGATCTGTGGGGACAAGGCATCAGGGTTCCACTATGGTGTCCATGCCTGTGAGGGCTGCAAGGTGGGAATGACTCTCTTCATGGATCAAGCTAGCATGCTAGACTGCACACAAGACTGTAATGGTGCCTTTACCAGTAACATGAATAAAGAAGCAAATAACACACACTGTATGTATAGCTGTAAATATTATTTTTGTAAATAATAAAACCATATATTAAAGGTATAAATAATATTAGATGAGCCATTACAAGACGATAATCCCAGCTCATCCGTACAGAAAGCTCTTTTGTGAACTATACAATAACTAACATTTAGAAATGGATAAAAACAACTAAAAAATAGCTAACATAACTGTAAAAAAAATATAATGTACTTGGAGGAACCTAGGAGGGGTGTCTGTGTCATACAATTTGTTTGGGTGCCCAGCTGGTAGGTTGATTGAGATTGATTGTGAAGGTCTCTCATCTCATGTCCTGTGCTCTCTTCAGGGTTTCTTCCGGCGAACGATCCGCATGAAGCTCGAGTATGAACGCTGTGACCGCACCTGCAAGATTCAGAAGAAGAGCCGTAACAAGTGCCAGTACTGTCGCTTCCAGAAGTGCCTCGCACTCGGCATGTCCCACGATGGTGAGCGGCATCACATTCTTATATAATGCATATTAGATAAGTATACATGCAACAAATAATATAATAAAATAAATGGAGGATGATGCCCTATATGTTGCATGTGATGGTAATGGTGGATAAAAGGGTGGACTTACTCTAGAGGGATTGGCTAGTAGCATGTCACCCCTCTGCTAATCGAGCTCCACTGGTTGCCTCTGGCGGCTCGCATCAAATTAAAATCACTGATGCTGACTTACAAAGTGCTTAGAGGATCTGCCCCTTTTTATCTAAGCGCTCTCATAAAAGCTCAGGCTACCCCCCGACAACTCCGGTCCTCCAATGACTGTCGACTGGCAGTCCTGGCACCTCGCCCAAGGCAATCCAGACTCTTCTCATGTGTCATACCACGCTGGTGGAATGACCTACCAAAAACAATCAGAACAGGGCCATCTCTGGAGGCCTTCAAAAAGCTCTTAAAGACCCAGCTATTCAGAGAACATCTTCTATCCTAGCACTAAAATGAACTGAAGCACTATCCCCTAGCACTATGCTCCTCAAGGTTTCTGCTATTTAGCTTGATTGTTATCCTCGTTTTGTAAGTCGCTTTGGATAAAAGCGTCTGCTAAATGCATAAATGTAAATGTAATATATAAGGGCTTTCAACCTTGGATGCATCGCTGATGAAGTGATAATGTGGAGTCTGCTTATGGTTTGTCTTGTGTCCTGAGCCTGTCTGTGATGGTGCCCACAGCAATCCGATATGGGCGGATGCCAGAGGCAGAGAAGAAGAAGCTGGTGGCGGGGCTGCTGGCAGGCGAGCAGAGCCACCAGAGTCCTGGTGGCGCCGACCTCAAGACCCTGGCCAAACACGTCAACACCGCCTACCTGAAAAACCTCAATATGACCAAGAAGAAGGCCCGCAGCATCCTCACCGGCAAAACCAGCTGCACCTCGGTACTCTAGAACTCCCCAGAGAACAGATCAAACATGGTGTCTAACAGAAGTGCTAGGTACCTTTTCAGGTTAAGGACCCCTAGGCTAATCCAGACTGATAGAGATGTGTAAAGAGTTGTGGATGGCTGATGGTACATTTTATTTCTTTTTTTTTTTTTTTATTTAAATAATTGATCTCTAATTTAACAGCCCAGTAGCCAGACAAGTATCAGTAGCCCAGAAAGCGGCAAGCAAAGTACAGGCACCCTGACGTTAGGGCATTGTAAATTAATTTCACTGGTATTGATGTAGTTAACTGTAGCCACTGTATCTGGAAAGTGCTTGTTATGAAGTGACTACCCACGGCTGAGTCCAAAGGCTACATGGATCTAATATGGACTAATGCATTTATTTGCTTTTCTCATATCTTTCATTTTCTCTCTTATTAGGTCAATACTTTAATTCATGCTATTTCACTACATGTCTTACATTAGTATTTTATTGTATGTGAAAAAAAATCCTTGATATAAACATCTGCTATGCGGTGTGGAGAAGGGGAGTTTAATGTTAAAACCATTCCCTATGTGAGTGTGTGTGTGTGTCTCAGTACTGTATTTAAGACTCAATAGGCTGCCCTGCCCTGTCTTCTCTCAACAGCCGTTTGTGATCCATGACATGGACTCGCTGTGGCAGGCTGAGAATGGCCTGGTGTGGAACCAGCTCAATGGTGCCCCACCCAACAAGGAAATCGGCGTCCATGTGTTCTACCGCTGTCAGTGCACCACAGTGGAGACGGTCCGGGAGCTCACAGAATTTGCCAAAAACATCCCAGGTTTTGTGGATCTCTTCCTCAATGACCAGGTAACAGCAAGGTGCATTTACCCAAAGTACTGGAGTAGGGTGTACCCTAATTTTAGTTATAGAAATAGTAGAAAAATATAGCATGTACAGCCAGTAAATCTTATTTCTCCAAGTCATACTTTGTACATAAGTCAGACATGAAGATCGTTTGCTGTCATTGTTCAGGGTCCCACATACTGTAGTAATTGCTTGGCATTTTTTATTACATTGTGTTACAAAATTGTGAAGTTTGAAGTTGATGTTGAGAAATTTAAAATATATAGAAAATATATTAGAATAATATATTAGAAAATATATTAGAATAAACTGGTATTTTAACATGAAATTGAATATTAATATTTAATTGAGTTATGTTGGTAGATATAAGAATGACAGCATTTGACAACTCAAATTCATTAACTGCCACAGAAAAATGAAACTGAAACAATGTGTCCTTGCCCTCATCAGATAGCAGAGGCTACCCTGGGTTAGTCAGCTCACCTCTTAGCAACAGCATGTTTATAGTTTAATAAAATAATTGATTGTTTATATGACAGTATTTTTTTTTAATTATTCCAAATGTCTAATTCTCAGTAAAATCACATGAACGCCCATTCATTTCTATAGTTTCCAAGAAAATGTTGAAATTGAAAACAAGTATCCTTTCTCTGCATGTGTGTGTAGGTGACGCTATTGAAGTATGGTGTTCACGAGGCCATTTTCTCCATGCTGCCATCACTTATGAATAAGGACGGCCTGCTGGTGGCCAACGGGAAGGGCTTTGTGACGCGGGAGTTCCTGCGCAGCCTTCGTAAACCCTTCAGCGAGATTATGGAGCCCAAGTTTGAGTTTGCTGTCAAGTTCAACGCCTTAGAGCTAGACGACAGTGACCTAGCTCTGTTTGTGGCCGCCATTATTCTCTGCGGAGGTAAGCACAGTGAGGCCTTTTTTTATGGTCTGGGTTCCAAGCCTGCTACTGTACACCTGTGTTACTTGTGTGATATGTTAAATACTATTGTATTGTACTTTTAAAGGCATTTTTGATTAAACAAAAACAAACACAGAAAGCCCATTCAACTTGCACAAGGCCATTTTCAGTTAAGATTACCCCTCACAATTCTCGGACTCTTTGTTCAATTTTGTACTGCTTCTAAGTAGTACCCTCCATTCACCTTTGCATCACTACTCTGAGTCTTAGACAGGAGGCCAGATATTTTTTCTAGAAAATCCATCAATACAGCCATTCACACAAACATATGTGGCTTTAATTTATTTAGGAGTGGAAGGTATGAGTTAAAGTTTGGGCCTTTTGGAGAAGTACATTCTTCATACGGGACATCCTGCTTTGGGTGGTTCAAACTGGGCACCATTCTGCACACAGTGTTGCAACAGCGCTTTTTCCAGTCATTGACATTCGCTCTTATCTATGTTATACGCTTAATATTTTTGACCTTGGGAGCTCAAATGTGTGATATTGCGTTGCATGGAAAACGCAAAACGGGAGAAACGCTGCAGGTTTTTTTTTGTCACCTCAAATTCAAAAAACTGCAAACAAACCTGACAGTAGGGCTGCTCAATAACGGAAAAAAATCATTATCACAATAATTGTGGTCAATATTGAAATCACGATTCTTACACGATTCATTTATTCAGCCTTCATTGATGTTTTGCTTGTTGTGGCACCGTCATTATTAATTTTTTTAAATCGTCGTGAGTGACTTTGTACCTATGTTTGAGATGGCTAAATAGACTTCTTGTGTTGCCAAGAGGTGCAGATATAACATCTTCGCAAATCTTGCACATTATGTGCTGCTGCTCTTCATCAAATTCTTCTAAATCGAAATGTCTCCATAATATAGAACTTGTTTTGAAAAGCTTACGAAACACAACAGACCTTCTTACCCCTTCAGCTGAGTGTGTGTTCAGCAGGACCGTGTAGAAGGGAATGTATTACGTATGTGTGACTCTAAGAAATAGTGTACAGAAAAATGGCAGATTGTTTGGAGATTGTTTGACAGAAAAAAAAACTATATTGTGATAAAAATTCAATTAATTGCACAGCCCTACCTGACAGGCATACATAAGCCACTGACACGACCTCACAGACTCACAGACTAAACACTCATTGGCAGTGTTCAGTCATCACAGTGACTATTGGCTTTTTTTATATGCTGGTTACAGAATTTTCTTGGCGGCCTCCATTCGAAAGTAGCCTATTTTATGTGCTTCAAATACAGTTTGCTTTGGTGAGGTCAACATTTTAATAGGTAGGTCTTGTCACTGAGCTTAAAAGGTTGGTGACCTCCGGACTAAACAAATGTCCACACTTTCTGTTTTCTAGACCGTCCAGGCTTGATAAATGTGAAACAGGTGGAGCAGATCCAAGATGGCATCCTGCAGGCCCTGGACCAACACCTGCAGCTGCACCACCCTGACTCCCCCCACCTCTTCCCCAAGCTGCTGCAGAAGATGGCAGACCTACGGCAGCTGGTCACCGAGAATGCCCAGCTGGTACAGATGATCAAAAAGACTGAGTCGGAAACATCGCTCCACCCACTCTTGCAGGAGATCTACAAGGACATGTACTAGCGCTGAGCTCCATGAGAACTGGGGCAGAGACTGAGAGATATGCTGACCTTCAGTTGGGAGTATTTGTTTTATAAATTATCATGGATATTGAATTTACAGTTGTTGATGTAATTTTTTGCTTTGGAATAACTTTTATTCCAGACATTTCTACCTGAAGTTGGTCTCATTTCAGCCCAAACGTCCTTCCTCTCCAGCACCAAGGGAGATAGAGTAGTGCTTTTCTCTCTCTGTGTGTGTGTGTGTGTGTGTGTGTGTGTGTGTGTGTGTGTTTGTATGGGGGTGGTGGTGGGGTTAATGGTCATTTATATATATTTTTCAATGCTAGTGTTTTTAAAATGTTAATCATGTTTTCCATTATGGTTATCAGTGTAGGAAACAAAGTAGATGAGTTGCTAGTAAGTGGTCATGGTTAATCTATTGTAGAGATCAGGGAGTCAAGTGAGATATTGCCAGGATTACAAGTCGTCCTCTCACTCTTTAACCTTCTCCGTTTTAATAATGTAAAAATTGCACACACACGTTTAAAGGATAGACAGCAGACAGGTGGGGAAGATGCATTCCCATGAGAGCATTGGGAGTTTAAGATCACTGCAGATCATTGTGGTGGTGTTCACAATAAGACACACTCCTCACATGCTTATTTCCTTTTATACAAAAGTAACAGTTGCAAAAAAACTAGTTATGAAAATATTGTTTGATTGAGGTTTCCTCAGCCGTAGAGTCTTCAGTCATGCCACACATGACTTGTTGCAACCCAGCAAGTTCATTGGATGTAAAGACAGAATGTCAGTAGACTGGTACACCTATCAAAACTGAGTGTTGTTTGTGCAGTGTAATGACACATGCAAAACTCCAACCAATCAGATTGTGTGGCTGGACCTACTATACCTGTTGTTATGAAAATATTTTTATGATGTTCGCCCTGAGCATGTTTACAAGCAGGAAACTGAAGGGAAGGGAAGAAAACGGGATGCGGAGTGTTACAAGCAGAAAGAGGTGAAGGAGCATCTAATGTGGTTCAAGTAAATCCAGGATGTGGTCTGAATCTGGAGTCCTGGATGAGGCACAACAGAGACTGATGGGAAAGTAATGGATCCAGCTCTCGTAGACATGCTGCTCAATATTTATCACCGTGATCTATGCAGAGTTACAACTGACTTCAGTTGAAAAAATACATGTAAAAAAATAAATGGACATTTGTGTGGTATTCCACTCAACTAGTTTTTGTTTGTTTGTTTTGCTTCCATCACAACAGCACAGATGAAATGCTGTCCTTGACCAGCCTTTTGAACTTTGGTTTCAAAAACAAGTATTGGATTTTATAAAATTTGTGAATAGTCCTCTCTGTATGTGCAATATTAGACTGTTCTTGTCAGTGATTTTTTTTTTTTTTGGTTTGTTTGTTTGTTTTTGAGATTACCGAAGACAATTTGTGGGAAAAAATATTTTTGCTCAGATATTTTGTTTCTTAAATCTGGCAACTGACCACAGTTGTCTCAGGTTTCTCAGCTTGTTTCATTGAAGTTGGTTCTGTTGTCATGTTGAGCCTCCAGAAGTGGGAAATTACCTCTTGGAACAATTATTATGCATATTTTTTAAATAAATAGTAATGACCACAGACTGTATATTAAGGTTGGGCTGAATTATTATTACATAATACAGTTAGAAAAACACTAAGATAAATACATATATCTTGTACTTTTTAGAATATTTTGATTACTTGTTGGACCTAATTTGGACTAGTGGTAGAAATTTAGTAGAAAGACATGCTGACAAACTTTTCACCCGTTTCTGTCAGAAATGCACAGTGTGGGGGATGAGTGGGTGTTTTACCATCCACCTTTTTCCTGATGTGATCTGTCTGATGTGAGTATGTTCCCTAGGAGTTTCTTCTTGCAGGTCTGTGAAGAATACAAATTTTGTTTAGAATGGACTTTGCACTACCAAGGTTACCAAAAGCAAATCCTTTGGCACTTCACTTTGCTTTTCAACAACCTACAGCAACACTCAGTAACCCCAAATGTGCAGCTCTACAGGTTGACCAACTGGGTTGGAGCACCTGACATTGCTGGCCTATTTTCAGCAAAGGTGCTGTGTTCTACTATGTGCCACTAGGTGTCGCCAATGTATAATGTTATGTAGTCACGGCATTTGGTTATTGTCATGTCTACCATTCACTAGTGCAGGGCTATTCAATCAAAATTTAGTTTGGGCCACATTTCAAAACTAAGATATTGATTTGGGGCGCACATTTTCAGCAGTCATTAACAAGTGGTAATGACACGTTTCAAATCGGCATACTATTTTTATTTTTTACCCTTCAAATTGATAACATTGAATACTCAAAAAGATTGAGAATGCATGCAATTTATATGTATTCTATAACTCTGAAAAGAGTTGGGATGGAGGGGGAGGCATTGTCTGGGCCACCTGTAGGCCAAGTCTGGGCCGCAAGTGGCCTGTGGGCAGCCAAATGAATAGGCCTGCGTTAGTGTGTAGCAGAGCAAAACACCATTTCACCATGGATCAAGTGATGTTACATGTATATAAAAAGGCATTCAGAACAGCTACATTTCACATACATGATAAATGCTCTATTTTGAGTTGTAAGTGCACATTTTGTCAGATGGGATAGGACAGGCAACAAAAGACGGTATAAGTAGGCTTGTTGCAATACAGATCTTACTGTTATAAATGACACTGATTACGTTTACAGTGAGGTGATAAAAGAAGATCATTTAGCAGCAATTAAAAATTTCAGTACAGTAGGCTATAAAAAATATTTGTCATGTTCATGTTTTTTTTGTTTAACACTCTGCTTGAGGGAAGAAGCTTTTCCCCATTCTGGATGTTTGGGCAGTTATATTGTGGTACCTTTTACTCGATTGACATGAAGATCAATTCATGGGGCAGGGTGTGTAGTGTCCTTAACAATGCTTGTGGTTTAAAGCAGACTGTGCTTTTTAGTTTTTTTCATTCTCACAATCTGCTCCAGGGTCTTCTATTCTGCCCAACTGCAGTTGCTGGACCACACTATGGTGGGACTGCCATGCCTGCTCCCAGTAGTCCCTCTATAAAGGATGTTCAGGATGGGGAGAGGAGGAGGCATTGCTGTTTTCTAACACATGTGCAGTTCCGTTTCTGTGAACACCCAGAAACTTTGTGCTCTGGACTAACTCAGTTAAAAGATCATTTATGGATAAAGAAGTGTGCCTGAGTGGAGATCGTTTTGAAACCAATTATCGGTTCTTTTGTTTTGTCCATATTAAAGCTCTTACTGTATGAGTCACTGAGCTGTGCCACCTCTTCTTAGTGCTGGCCTCCTGTCTGCTCATCAAGCCCTCCAGTTGTGTCTTTAGTGAATTTGATGGCGGGGTTTGAGCTGTGTGTAGCTGCACAATGATGGGTTAGAAACATGAAGAGCAAGGGGCTGAACACACTCCTCCAGGGACTCCTGTATTGGCATGGTGGTCAGCAAGGTAGTTCATAGTTCTTTTTTGAGGTTAACACAGACTTCAATGAAACACACTACTCCCAGTTTATGGCGATAATCTCAAATGTTTAAGTACAACCTTGTGGTTTAAGTATTGTAAGTTTTCCTTACTTGGATCCTTCAGACTGGTATGCTTATTGAATAGATGGATAGATGAGATGGCAGAACTGGCAGAAGAAGCCATATTCGTGTTGTTCAGGTGAAAATATGAGGTATCTGACTCTTCAAATACTTTGATTTTTTTCAGTATCTGGTGGAGTTTTATCTGGTGGAAGTTAAAATATGTCAGACAGGTTATAACTAATTAGCAAATTTTGGATCCTTAAACCTAATTTCAAAGTGGTGAATTACCATTGGTGAAATGCTATAGGCCTATCTCTGCAACGTTCTGACGTGAGAAATCTGCATAGGAAATCATGGTAATTTGCATTAGCATTTGTAATCAATGTGAATATTCAGGTCAAAAGGAGTAATTTGGGAATATTCATGAGGAACTTTAATCACATTTGCAAACAACTTGTTAACTAGCAACACTTCAACGAGCCAAAGATAACAAGAGCATTGCTAGCCTTCCTTTTTTTTTGATAAAATATGATAACCACTGGAAGTAAATGACAGCTCACATCATGGGATGGTTCGTTTATCAGTCCATCTTGTATGTCGTATTATTGGTTTGACAGGACAGTCTCAACAGATCAGATAACTTGTTGGTACAGGCTGAAAGTTCTCCAATACATCCTTTCACAGTAGATTTTTTGTTTTCAAACATCACCCAAAGCTGAGAAAGATTGGACATTCACAAACAGGGCCTGAGATGGACCCTTAAGGAACACTAAAGTTTGTCCTCTTCCTATTTGATTCCTTTCTTCCATCACTCTGTCTGAAAGTTACAGTATGTTTGCACTAAGTCTGGAATATCAGGAATATTGACATGTTACCAGTTGTTTATTTATGATGAACTCTTTCCCGACCTTCCATAGAGAAATTAGTACGTACTCTGAAAAAAAAGATCCAAACTCATTGCATTTAACAATAAATCTCAGGTGCTAATTGTGATGTGGAACAGTGCAAAATGAGTAGTTCCTGTGTGCTAGTAAGTGGGCAGAAGAGGCTACCTGTGAATCTGCCCTGGCCAGAAAAGCAGAGGTGGGCTGGTTGTCTTTGGAAAGTCCACCCAATAACTTTAATTGAGGGGTCTTGCTGGTCACTTCAACTGCATCATGTTACCGCCGTGATGCAGACATTTTCATACCATATGAGTAACTTTATTATAAACTGAAAAACCTAATCTCAGTGGATGTAGAGAGCTGCCACAAATCACCATCAACAATCTCTCACTACTATTTTTATTTTTACTTTGAAAAAAGCATTGCCAGACTACACATGCCGCAACTCCTTAATGGGTGCTGCTGTATCCCTGGTTAGAGCCGCCACAGGAACAATATGGGCAGTCTTGCCAAAGAATGCCTTCATTCATGTGGAGAGAAACAAGGCCACTTCTTGAAGGCACTAGCTGAGGAAACGTTATACTTCTTACTTCATCTGGCGACTGAATTATACTGTGAAAATCTTTAAAGATTTAACATAAAAATAGTGTAATATTGCCTGAAGCACAAGGTATATCAGGATATACATGGATGGGATTGGAAATGACAGGAGGAATGAAAACTGGTCAAAATAAAATTGTCAAGTGACACACTATAATTAACTAACTAATGGGACAATTTACTGTTTACTGATCATTAAAAGGGTTAAAAAAGGAAAAGGTGCAATTATTATTAATTTCTATTAATACATTTTTCTCTGTTGATGTAGCATCTTCTGTTTTCTTTTAGCCACATATTATTTTCATGTACACGCATACGGCTTTGTCCAATTTGTCTTGTGTCGTTGCTGTTATTTTGTATCAGTTTGTTTCTCCTGCTATTTATGGAATGAAATTAATGCATCTTATTTTGTATGAAAAAGAGCTACTTGTCAGTTTAATTCCCTATGTAGTTTTTGGATGACTTATTAGAAAGATGTAAAACAATGAATAAAACAAGGGTGAGGCACATTCTTTTGAAAAAATAAAAAATAAAAGCCATAATCTTTAAGACAATGACATCAAGATTGTCTATGAATCATCCTTCAGGCTATCAGTAGTCACTTATTAGGAGATGCACTTACATTGTGTGGAGAGACATTTTAATTTATTAACCTTAAATTGATAATTCAACATGGTAATCAGAAAATGTGTTGCTGGTAAATGATACATTATAGTTATATAACTAGTTAAATTATAGTTAAAGTATGTCTGTGTGTCTGAGTTTAAATAATGACATGTTGCCTAGACATCATGATTGGAGAGTTACATCTGTGGGGTTTAAAAGCCCTGTCCTTGCATTTTTATTTAGAATAGCAACATAGCAACTGAGTATCTGGTGCATCGTGAATAAAGCTCTCTGAGATTTCTTCTGATCCCTGACTCTGCCTGGATTTTTTTTAATTAAACTTTTTGTACCACAATTGTCAATAACAAGATCTTGGCAAAATCCAAGAAGATGCAAACATTTTCAAGGACCAAACAGACTAAATCAAGAACCAAGCACCAAACTTTATAGGAACAGACTAAATGTGTGACCTGTGAAGATTAGTTTTATTTTTGATACAATTCAATGTGTTGGAAAATAATTTGTGTCAGGCCCAACTGTATCTAAACTCTCTGTTGGTCCATGTGCCTGTGTCCATGCCCCCTGTGTATTTCCTGGTTTGGTGTTTACTTTCTGGTTGACATGGTGATCTTTTTCCTCCTGTTTGGTTCCCTTGTTCCATGTGCTTTGGTTTGTTCCATTGACTCCCTGCCTCTACAAGGTCATTGTCTAATTTAGGCTCACCTGTGTCTTGTAGTCTCTGTCATGTGGTCTGGGTCCTTTGATTAGTCCAAACATAGTTATATGGCTCTGGTTGAGAAAATTAAATGGAGGCATTTTTCTTGCTGTACTGGCAGATTATTTTGAAATTGGTCTTAGCACTGAGGCAGGGCATGGCAACACTGGGTTGGGTTGGGGAGACTCACAATGGAATTTCCATGGAGTATATCCATTTTTTTTACCAGTACCTAAATTTAAGTTGTTGACTCTATCCATGCAATGGATGTATATATCATTTATTTTATAGGCTAGGTGATGCAACCAGCGAGTTTGACTTTTAGGTATATTTGTTGTTATCTGTATTGTACATATTGCACCTATAACTGATTCAACTCATAGACTGTTTGAAATCTAATCCCACAAAAACTATAAAGACCATTAAAAGAAAAGTGACCAAAAAGGGTGTAATACCTTAAACCAGTGGTTCCCAACCTATGGGTCGCCAAAGATCTACGGAGGGTCGCGAAACCCTCTTGATTTTAAGGGTTTTAATTTTAATATCACTATATTGCCCATGTTGAATAAATGCATAGAAGCAACAAAATGTAAGTGCTACATTAAACATTTATTCTGTTTTCGATATGAGGAATAAAATGAAATGAGACCTCTGTGCAGATGCATTGGAAGTGGCATATTGTGTGTGAGCTTTGCATGCACTGTAATTAAACTGAAAAATCCACCACAGATTTTGCGATGCAGTTCTTACCAGAAGTGTAAATAAATGCATAATGGAGACTCCTTTCCCTTCTTCTGTTGTAGATGGTAGTACTGTAGAACTAACAAGAGCTTTGACATCCTTCTCCATTCAGACTCAGTTTGTATGCTCTCTAGTAGGCCTACCATTTGCATTGGTTTGCATATGGAGTTCCCTGCGTATATTGAACGGAGGTACCAAGGAGGTGGCGATACTTTGGCTATCATGTCGCCCACACTAGGGAAAACTCAGGATAATTGATTTTCAGTTTCTGTGGTCAAATCCCTCATATGTCAGTGTTTTCTGATAACTTCAACACACTTCAATATGTCTTTTTTTTTTTTT
>JAGFZM010000123.1:474931-494625 GCA_017657215.1 Limnothrissa miodon | reverse complement strand
AATTCTGACATCACTCTTGGAATTCCTCTTTTGCATTTTCAGTCTGGTTGTCACAGTGGAATCCCTGTGTGTGTGTGGGTGTGTGTGTGGGCGGGTGTAGTATGTAGATAGACAAGGAAGAAACTGTGTGTGCCAAAACAGCCTCTGTTGACTCAATCCTCCTTGTTAAAATGATTCTTACATCATTACATTATCTTACATACTGTTTGCATATCATAGAGTTCATCAATCGAATTCTTTCTTACAAAGCCATAGCACACATAAAAACAAACAGACAATGAAACGTGCCCATCCACACAACACACGCTCCACAACACACGCTCTCAAAGGTTTTCCCATGCCATGCAGCCTCTAACGATAAATTATTTGATTCCTTTTGAGTAAGTTAGTGGATACACACCTTCAACAAAAAAAATCTCTTTCTGCCATCATGGGACAATCAAGATGTAGCAAAAAAAGATGTGGAAATAGTAGTCTGGCTTATCATCATGCAAGGCAAGACAAGTTTATTTATATAGCACTTTTCATACACAAATGAATTACAGAATAACAGTAATTGAAACTAGAATGCATTTTCCTGGCAGACACCGCAAGGTGGACTTGCCACCAACCACAAGGTGGCAAGTCCACAATAATAAGAAACTTAAGAAGAAAAATAGTGGCCTTGCCATACAAACATGCACAAAAAAAGATGAAAACAATTAGCAAAGGCATAACATGATTAACATAAAAGTTAAAGTGTACTGAATGTAAAAAAGAAAGCTTAGTGTGTTCAGTCTTCTACCTACATCTGAAACTGCCAACAGTAAGATCATTTTTGATGTCTTAGGGATTAGGGTTAGATGCACCCCAAACCAAAGTTGGTTGCAAAACTGAACTGCATAGCAACCAAATGTTGCAGCACTCTTAGTTTTGACAGCAGGTTTTACAGCAACATTTTTTAAGTGTGCTTTGCTGAATCACGTCAGATTGTCAATTAGGTTCTGTCATTTAGTGGTTTAAACACAAGCAATAAAGCGAATTAAAGTGAATTCTGACTTTCCCATGTTTGTGTTTTTTCTAAATCCTTTTTTGACATTAGAACACAAACTTTTTAGGTGACAAAATGCCTTAGTGGTTGAAACACCACAGTTTCTTCGATCTTCGCAACACCAGTATTTTAATCCATGGAATGAAGGATGAATAAATTAACTTTTTTCCTGACAGCTCTTACACCTAAATATATGCTTACTGGCGATCTAGAACTGGGGATGGTGACATTAATTAAATATCCAAATAGTACAGTATTATATTTTCATCCACATTTACTTAGTTTTTCATCAGCCTACCTTTAGTAGTTGATTAGAGAAAACATTCTCATACTCAAAACTTTCCAGTACCCAGATCAGTATCACCTCCTGTGCCTTGAAAATGGTTCATTGCCACTATTATATACTTTCACTTATATATGATATAAATTCATAATTGTTAATGCTATATTCACAGTGGAACAGTGTGTTGCCCAGTGCTTATTTCTGTGCTTTTCAGGTCGTTGTGTTTTGAAATGTATAACAGGTCAGCCAGCATTTTGGGGCAGCAGTGCTACTTGAGTCTCTGGCTTGTGACCAAAGGGTGGTCGGTGAAAGGAACATACCATCGATATCCACAGCTGAATTGCCTACGGTAGCCTATCTAACCCTACCCTCCCTGTGTGCTGTGTGTGTGTCAGTAATTCACAAATTGGAATTGGATTGAAGACCAAATTTCCATCCATCCATCCATCCTTCCATCCATCATATTCCAAATAAAATATGAATGTGGAGCGAGCTCGAAGCTCTGTCATCTGCACATTCAAGTCAATTTACAACTACAGAAACATGGCATATGACCATTTCTATTTGCACTTACTTTACTTTACTTTTTGGCCTATGGTATCGCTCTCGGGCAACAAACCATTTTTTGACCATTGTAGGTGAAATTAAAATCCATTAAATTAATAAGGCACACCCCTATTTTTCCTTTTTTTCAAAACAACGGCATACCCAAATTGAAAGCTTGACAGTTCCTACATAGTTTTAGACTCAGGGATGTGCCTCATACCATTGGAAAGGTGACACCCTCAAGTTTTTTCTAGAGGAATATGTATGTTTCTGTGACATATGGACACAGAGTCATAGAGGTTGGAACTAAGTTTTTTTTTCCGCTCATTTCAAATGTCTATGAACTAACTAAGATATGAAGGTACCATCCATATGATACCCCCAAATAAAAAAGTCCTAACTCCATTTCTCAACCTGTAACACAAATAATTTGAAGTCAAAAGCCCAAAAATATGATTTTTGAATATACATTTTTGAAAAATATGTTTATGCGTTTTGATTGGGACCCCTATGTAAATTCCCATAGAGACTTTTTGTAAACAAGAGGGCCTACTGACATTCAAAAGTTTATAACTTGAAAACCCCTTTACCTAGAAACATAAAATTGGTTTCAAATGAAAGGGGGCGTCCCATATATGGGCCAAATGGGGGGGCGTCCCATATATGGGCGGGTGTGCCTTAAGGGGTTAAATTTGACTTTTTAAATTTGACATTTAACAGATGCCATTCTGTCTCTCTGATAGCATTTTATCCTGATCCATCAGACACTTCTCTTGTAGGGGATGTTGTTTACAGTTCGGCAAGCTCACTATCGACGCATCACATAAACTTCATCAGGACCACACAATAGCAGTTGGGTAAAATCAGAACCAATCGTTCTAAACTTCAACACTTCCAGTGAGCAATTATTTGTCAGTACTGAAGATCCAGACCCTCTGTACAAAATAGGTGTAGTACAAGATAAAGTCAAGGCTAGGCCAGGCAGATTAATTTATGTAATCTGCTGTATATTGTAGCCATGAGACAGACAGCTCAGTGTTCATATCACCTGCCCATAAAACATGAGGTAGTACATTATCATTCTAAACCCCAGTCTTGACAAACAGGCTTAGTTTTACTTTTTGGAATCCTAGTGTATTTGTAATAGTTTTGATTTACTGGAATGTTTTAGTCATATTCTTTTACAGAGCAATTACATTTTCTATTCTATTGTTCTTTCGTTTTTTTTTTTCCAAATATTTTTTTCATGTATTTTTAGGGTTATACTGTAAGGTGCACTTAAAATAATTTCATTTTCTAAAAAATCATCAATGTGGCATAAAATCCGTGGCAAAAAATTACTGTACATGGCTTAAAAAATCTGTCAAAATGTTTTAGTGTGACTGTGGAAAGCTAAAGTAAAAAATGCTTGATTCATTAACATAGCCTACGGATTGGGTTGCCCTTTTTTAGCCAGTGTTGGGGATAACGCGTTACAAAGGAGCGTGTAACTGTAATTTTGTTACATTTTGCAGGAACTAAATAGTTACATTTAAAATACCAGTAATTCGTTACAGTTACTATTTATAGTAACAGACTTTTTCTGCCTTTCTAATGTTTTGTGCAGTAAAACTATTTATGACCTGGTAGCCAGGGCCAGATTAACGCACAAGCTAGATATGGCTTGAGCCTAGGGGCCCCACGTGTGCCAGCCTGCAAGGGGTCCCCCATTGGCCTGTAAAAAAAAAAATTATTTAAATTCGCATACGAGAAAATATCTAAACTGTATTGGCCCACAAAATCGTAAGCGACGCTGATTGGGTAAACATACAGTATTTGGCAACGTTCATAATACACAACATAGGCAGAGTTAGAACAAGACAATTGTAGAAAAACAAAAATATAGTGTCGTGCAGAAACGAAAAACAGAGAGAATTAAAGAACAACGGCACATCTTCTGCGGCAAATCCCAAAATTGACAGGATATTTCCTATATATAACCTGGTGCTGGAATCAACAATCCCCATACCGAAAATCAAGCTGATATTTTCTTCAGTGATGGAGCAATGGTAACTGGAGCTGGAGTTAACGTTTCTGGTTATTAGTTCCCTAATGTTGACATCGTGTTACGGCTTTCTGTGACCAATACCAGTGGCGAGCTGTCTTTTTTGAAGTTGGGACTCATTAAAAATAGACTGAGATCCACAATGAGCCGAAACAAATTGAATCGCCTGACACTAATGTCTCTAGAAATTCTGCAGAAACTGGATTTTAATAGCCTAATCAACGACTTTCGCTAATCTAAAACTCTTTTGTCCATAATTGCAGGCCTGTGTAATGCTTTAGTTTAATTGTTGTATACTATTTTGTGTATTTGGGGGTTCGGTTGCTGACATGTGGCATAATGTAAGTCAGCCTATTTGTCCAGTGAATGTTTAATGTAGGCTACAGGTTAAGGTAGTTAATGGTCCTTGTTCCCAAGAGTCAGCCATCTAGACTAGTGTAGGCCTTCAGTATATGTCAGGAGTAGTGTTATGGTGGTAAATTGACAGTAGTGCAGCATTGAACAATAGCAAAGTGGTGGTAATAGTGGCAATAGTCACTGCTGTGTACAGTCGCCCTTTTGTATTTTTTCTTAAGGGCAGCAAATGTAATGCTGTGTGATGTGTGTGGCCTGTGGGCATATAGCCACAGTTGTTGCTGTTTTTATTTTGAATAAAAGCAAGGCATTATTATATTATATAAGCTGGCCGGGGGAAGGGGGAGATGAGGAGGGCAGGGTTGGGGGGCCCACAGAGTACTGTAGCCTAGGGGCCTCCGTACACCTTAATCCACCTGTGCTGTTAGCCTAATTAACTGATCTGTATGCGTGGTTAACGAAATTGTTCAGTTAGTGGATCATGCCTGCAGCATGTCTAGCTGAAGGAGAGACACTGGCAAAAGCACAAGCATAGACAACGCGACAAAACCACTGAAATGCAAGATCCAATATCCAATGTCGTTTTGTTTGCAGATTCAGTTAGCCCATTCGGATAAAGTTGGTTATGCCTATGGTAAGGTCTGACACTTGCAAATAATTTTGATAGGCTATATTTAGTTCGTAGCCTAATGTTATTCTCCTGAACACATACTGTAAAGCTACTAGTATGACTCACGTCATGTTTATAGCGATTCATTCAGTCTATTTTGCGCACTGATCTATATGTTTGTTGTGAAAAACTCAACACAACACAAAATCCCAAAGTATTGATGTCAGTCATTATGATAATAACAAGTGTAAATTATTGGCTAATCGGAAGCTAGCTTAATTTAGTTACAAATTAAAGCAGTAAATAAAATAAAGTAACAATTAGCTTTTTTTTGAGTAACTTCCCCAACACTGTAGCCTAATGTGCGCATTTGTGAATTGCGACTGCAATAACTGAAAATTAGCCTGGGTACGCCCATACTTACTGTGACGCTACAATGAATTTCGCGAACTAGTCCGTTTTCTGATTGGTTGTAGATTCGCCCAGTATAATACAGAGGCTATGATGGACGTAGGTTAAGCCCGCCTCCCAGAAGGCGTGTAGTAAGGCAGCCTCGCCAGACTAAGCTCCTAAGAGCTTATTCAGTCGCGTGACACAAGCTAACTGAAAATGCCTTTTCGGGCAGAGACTGCTTGTCTAGTTCGGACATAGAAAAGAGGCCCATATAGCACTTCAGTTACGGCTACCTAGTTAGGAGCCTTGTGGAGTAATACAGTATGCACTGTGCTTCAGCAAGAGGAATGGACCAATATAGGTAAGTGAGTGTATTGTTTTGTATTTTATGTGTTCTGAATGAACAAGAGTTATTGTGAGTTGAATGAGGTCAACTTATCTGAGACATGTTTTGTTTTGCATAATGCGCTATAAAGCCGAAATATATGATATGTGTTTTTGTTCAATATATCATTGTAAGACTAACATGCTGTAGTCTTATACTTTCATAATTTATCATCTTTATCAGGGGTGCAACTAACTGTGAAGAGCAATGCATGTAGGCTACAAACATCTGTAAACAACTGACCCACTTGTGTGTCTGCAAACGTCTGGATCCCACCCGTAATGACATCAATTCATTATTTCCACTGGATGAAATCTCCCATTACAAAATGACACTTGTACAGTATGTTGTTGGTATATTAGGCACATTTTATAGAGAATTCAAAGACACTGTGCAATGAGAAAAATGAGTCGGCCTACAATCTGCCCGAAAAGACATTTATAAGCTATATCACATTACAAATTCGTTTGACAAACTTTCTGTTCACTTTTTCACTGCATCACGTACCTCATGTAGAAAAAACTTAACTTGACTTGGCTTGACACTTCTTTGACTTGGCGATGTGTCTTTAAAGCCTACCCCTACTTTTACACGCATTTCATGTTAACGTATGCAGGCAGGCAGTCTGTGAATCCAAACACACCTACAGACAGTCTCACATAATCAAATATCCGATATTGTAGCATTCTGTCAATGGGCAACACACACCAGAATATCGTCATTGTACTGTTATTGTGAGCAGCATCATGTTTTCCCATTATCATGCATCTAATGCTTCTTGAGATGTGTCATTTAACCTGCTGTACGTGAACATAATTGCTAGACAGTGTCCTGAAAAGAAAAAATAAAACGATGTGCATTCTGTCTCTTACATTGAGACATGAGATTTACCCTCAGTTTTTTTTACACAGACAAGTAATGTTATTGTATGTAATAGTGTATGTAGCCTTCAAATACTGAAGCCTTCACACATCTGTCGACTTATTCTATTATATCTGTCGACTATTTCCCCACATTTCCAAAAGGTAGATTTCTTTAGGCATTGAAGAACTAGACACAGTGATAACATGTCAGATTCTTCATTCATTTCAATGCTGAGAACTATATTTTGTCGGACATAGCAACAAGGGGCAGGGCTTGTGGAAGGGTCACTGAGATTGCTCACATCCCTGTTTCATTGGTAATTGAGAAAGAAAGTGTTTTCTGTGCTGTCAGAGGGTTGTGTTGCACAGGTAAGGCTGAAGGTTGAAGTCCATTGTCTGATTGGCCATACCCTCTTACCTGAAAGCTGTGGAAACAGGAGAAGCTCATTGTGGAGAGGAAGGCCTTCCGGTACTTGGCTGAAACCAGGTTATACAGCACTGGATTGATGGCAGAGCTCACATAGAAGAGGACATTCGTCAGCATGTAGAAGTAGTGGTAGAAATCATACAGGCTTCTGTAAACATAGGAGGAAGACTAGTTTCATAAGATCGAGCTTCTTATCTTTGACAGTCTTACATCAGTGATTACATTATAATTGTAAATCAGTGTAATGATTTTTTGAGTTAAAATAATACATTCACACGGTGCACTGCATGAAAAACATAATTATGCATAGTTATTGATTAACTGATGAGAAATAAAAAGAGATAAGTACTAACACATTATTAACAAATTATTAACTGATGCTTAATTGATGCTCAATAGGGAGTAGTTACTATTTTCTTCTTTTTTAGTTGGTGTTCTGCACTTTGGCTTTGTAGGGCAGTATTGTCCACCAATTTTTATGGGAAAACAAGTACCTTTTCATCCTAAAAATTTCTATGAGACAAGAGATCACTTACTCTGTCCATTCCTTAATGTAGCAAAACATGAGACGTCGCATGTGATATGGCAGCCAACACACAACGAATGCAATCACCACCACACCTGGGCAGAGGAGAAGCAAAACAATCATAATTATTTTAAACACAACACAATCAAAAATGTAGTAATCACAGGTTTTAAAAAATGTACAAAATAATCAATGTGGCAGTGCTTAGTCTGTGGCACATGACCTAAGGCCTAGGCATTTATTGACTCACGCAGGACAGTCAAGCCATGGCGCAGTGATCTGTCACGGGACGACTCGGAGGCTTCACCAGACCCTGGGTGGCTGCGGACGTGATGTAATGGCCGTTTGGAAAGTCGCTGCATCTGTCGGCCAATGATCCAGTTAAGGATGGACACCACAGCCATTGGCAGCACAAATGACAGCAGGACATTGACCTTCACAACAACAGAAAAATGGGAAGAAAACAGATGGCTGATCAACATCTGACCTATCTAGTCAGCTCTGTGTGACAATACATGAACTTTTGAAATCTTAATCAGGTTTGCTTTTGCCAGCAGTTGTAGGCAAACTTTGCCAGCAGTTGCAGGCCTTCTTCAACACTGTACACTCTAAGTTTAAGGCAACATTTTAATGTTTTTGTTTATTATTATAAAAGAGTCTGTGATACACTTAATAATTCTCAAAGTAATACAAGAATGAATCTTTTTATCAATCTATTTTGTGCTAGGCAAGAATAATGCTTATAGAATTACTGAAAGGGGTGAGGTTCCTGTTTGGGAAAAAAAAAAATGATCCTATGATCGCGTAAAAAACTAGATTGCATTTTCTTGGCAGAAACCGCAAGGTGGACTCGCCACCAACCCCAGCAAAAGCCCTAGGAGGAGTAGCGGATCCAAAATCCGTCCGGAATAAGAATAAAGTAGAAGAATAATAAAATACTTAAGAAGAACAATAGTGGCAAGTCCACAATTACATTGCCTTGAGATCATATTTTGATCTGCTGAAACAAAGATCTAAAGCACTTTAGATTCATGTCACTAGATCTTTTTTAATTGAATTGAACACTGTATTTTCTACATGTTCAATGTTTAGGTCTGGTCAGTAAATGCAACCCAACCAGTCACAATAGGTCCTTGCCATTTAAAGGATGACAGATGAATCTAATTAAAGTGCCCAGCTTTCATATCAGTTGCCATGGCAAAACATGTCAATGGGACATGTTTACCAGACAGTCATCGGTATGCACATAACTAGGTGCCCAATAATTATTCTGGTTAACTCTCTCTTCAGATTCATTACAGTCCTTTGATCCTAATGAAATGAAAGGTTTATTGTATTGTATTTTAAATGGATACGCCTCCACACTCATTTTTCATCTGCCCCTCTGGTTTTACATTTCCAGTTAATCAAGCAGTTCTCTGAATCACATGTTTAGTTTCAGCCTATAGCATAGATCACTGAATCAGATAAGACTATCCCCTATTAGCATCTTAGCATCAGAAGTGACTTTAAATTTGACTCTGCTGTAGTTGCACAGTGTTCTAAGAACAAAAAAAGTAAAACGTGGCATTTTTTTTAGATTGATTTGATATTAAACTGTACTCTGGTTACAGGTGAATTGGAGGATCAAAATCAATTCATTCAATTTATTGAATGGAAGTATTCACCTAAGCAAAGAGACATGTATGGCAGGAGTCTGTCTTAGTCGCTGGCAAATCCTCATCTCCTAGTGGTACATGTGAAAGAGTCTTCTTATAGCAGGAGAGGTGTCAGCCTTTGCTCATGGCACACAAAGGGTCCTAAGTGGTGGCAAACACAAACCAACTGGGCCAAAGGAAGACTCAACCCCTAAATTCTAACAATGGCCATTGGAGGATTTACAGCAAGTGTGAGCAGAAAAGTTTATGTAGTCTAATATATTAAACTGAACTATATATTGAAAACAAAAGCACCAGCAGCCACCTATTGGGAGACCTCCCTGTTTTAAAAGCATAATTGATTCTTTCATGAAGATGCACAATGCATTTTGTTGCCCACATTCTGCCACTACTGATCTCAGAAAAGCAGCACAGACTTGGAAAAGAATGACCGCCCAAATAATACTTAAGCATGCATTTCATAGATGAGAATAAAAGAGATCAGAACTTAAGCAATTCAGTGATGGTCAAGAGGAATGGCACCTTAAATTATTTTTCATCTACAGCAGGTTACATTTCCTGTGGCAAACTTGGATGGGATGAGATGCTGAATTCTTTCGTGGTAGAGTTGCCTATTTGAAAGCAGAGTGACAGCAGAGCAGCCTCGATAATGTGTAGAATCTGATACTATACAGTTGTAGAGTTGCTTCATTCCATCGGTGTGTATTACAAGCGTGTTCCAAACAAGAAGACATAACTTATTTCCCCACTTTTAAAATTGAAGTGTGAGGGGACACAGGGTTTTAACAAGAATGGAGACCAGACAGATGATAAGAAGTACTTCAAGTCCTTTGTAAATGAATTGAAAGATATGCAGCTTGTATGACTTGTTGATTTGTGTTGTGCTAATCCTTGTTAAAAGGAACACGTTATTTGACCATCAGAAATTGTTCTGCAAGGCTCAATAATAGCTTCCCGCAAAATCATGAAGCAAACGATCTTTGATTGGACCATGCAAATGAAGATATCATAAGATCAATCATAAGATCAATCATATTGATCTTATGTAACTGCGAGTCTCTGTTCAGATTCGCCTGTTTCAGCGCGGTCATCTCTACATGTAGTTTGAAATATACATGCGGGAGACGGCGTTGAAATTTTGGTATGGTCCATTGGATACCTTAAGCTACCTAAATTCAACAATAATGAGGTAAATGTGGTTTGACATTCTATAATCCCTTTAATTCTGTAAAAACAGGCTAACCATCAATCATACCAAGGGCATTTGGGCTTGACTTCCAGTGTCTCACCCTGTCAGTGCGAGCAGCCGCAATATGGCCGTAAAACTTTGGGAGAACTTATTCGATATGTGATGTGTCTGCTCCTACTTCTGTTTCTGTCTGTAGACAGTATTGCCTATAAAAAAAGGACAACCTGATTCAATCAGTGCTAATCTGGCCCAGAAAATATCTGGATGAAACTCGGGAATATATAACTCAAGGTGGGAAAAGAGTGCATTTCCCTAAATAGTGCCATATCCCTTGAATGAAATAGTTTTATCTTTTTTATCTCTAGTCATTCGTTTTTTTTCTGTCACAAGCAAAAGACCCAATTTATGCAGAAGACAGTGTTTCATTGCAAGTGATAGACTTCACATTCACTTTATTTACTAATGGCGAAGTAATTGCAAAATAAGCCTTTATATATAGCCAAGAAATTAAAGGATTGACTTTGAAGTCATCCCTTAAAAATCCTCCGTTTTAGTCGAGTTTTTCTGCAGTATTACTGCACTACAGTACACAGCACTATTTTAGACACAGAAAACTGCATTCATAATAAATTAAGATACATGCAAAAACAGCCCATTGCTTTATTTTGTTTTGCACAATGCAATATAAAAGCATAAGGGAAATATTTAAAGTTAGAGGTAAACTCCTTAATTAATGAATAATTAAATGATGAATAATTATGAATAATGCATAATATATCATATCATGTCCATTATAGTAGGTCACATTACATGTGCAAATAAGGTGTGAGATTTTGGCCCATGAAACTCTTACCTGTATCACAATTTTGACGGCATCGGTAGATACAATAGGGGTGCAGATCAATTCATTTCCTACATTGTGCTGTCCCATGACAAAAAGCATAGAAGAAGCGAGAAGAAGTGACACCACCCATAGTCCACATATTATCTTTCGAGTGCGCCTCCGAGACATGACCCTCTTCGCCTTGAACGGATGGCACAATGCCATGTAACGCTCTATACTGAGACTGGCAATATTTAGTACAGTGGCGTATGAACATCCGTCCCGGACGAAGTAATAACCTCTGCAGACAACGTCCCCGAATGCCCATGGGTGATGGACCCAAATAAAGTTGTATAGCTCGACCGGCATGCACAGAATTAGGATTAGGAGATCCGATGCTGCAAGGCTTGCCATATGATAGTGCACAGTACTCTGGAGATTTTGCAAAGAGTCCCTTTTGCACATAATGTAAAGTGTAAAAGAGTTTCCGACACACCCAACTGTAAAAACCACCACGTAGATAACAGTAACAAGAACTTTTGAGTAGATGTCAGTGTTCACATCCAAATGGTCCTCATCTGTCGGAGAACTGATGCTACTTGTCTGGATCATCTGTAACCAGTTTTTTTTTTTATTCTGAAGAGGCAACGCGAGACGCAAATATTCCGTCAGCAGCGATGCATGCACAGTTAAATCCGACGATAAAGTGAGCGTCTTTTAGCTTACAGTATATATATAACCACAAAGCCTTTCCTTATATAGTGTCTTTCCTGATGGAAAGCTCAGAATTGCAAAAGAGGACAGACATGCGTGTTGACTAATTAACGCTCGTATCATTGTAGGCTACTAGATTTTGCACACGGTCAGCCTGTCAAAATGGCAATGACAACAATGGCAACAGACGAATAAAAACACACTAATTTATTTTTTGCAACTTCAACAAATTTCTACAACGAATTATATGATTGATGTCACTAATAGCCTATTTACTTTTTCAACATTAACACTTTCAGCTCTACTATAGCAGATCATTGAATTAGATTTCGATAATCTCTTCATGCTCCAAAAAGTGAGGATATGAATTCAATATTTGTGTAAGTGTGTGTGTGTGTGTGAGAGAGAGAGAGAGACAGAGAGAGAGAGAGAGAGAGAGAGAGAGTGGCAACTACATTATTTTCTCATAAAGGTGCCATTACATAGAACAACTGGTGAAAAAAGCAGTTTCTTCTGAAAAGTTGTTGTGTGTCATCATACCACTTGAGAATGTCCTGTCCATCTGGGCATGGGCATGAGCATTCAAGATAGATTTGTGAAAAGTGATACACAATTATGAACAGTGAACTGTCGTGGAAAAGTCATATTATCTCTCTCTCTCTCTCTCTCTCTCTCTCATGTACACACACACACACACACACATACACGCGTTCATTTGCAGTAGTTTGTCACTCGGCAGGAGGGGATGATGGGATGAAGGATGAAAGATGAAGGGGGTGCATAGTCAAAGAACAGGACAGAGCATATTTTCAATAAAAATACTGACTGTAGAATTTTAATGTACAAACTCAACTCCATCAGGGTCACACATTAAGGCCTTTCTTGACACCTGTCTCCTTTGTTGCACAAAACAAACTGCCACTCACATTATTTTGGGAGAGTTATGCAGCTGAGACATTCAGTCACCACTGAGATTTCTTTATATAACAAGTTTAATATAAGTTTGTTTAGTTCATATAATAAGTTTAATATAAGTTTGTTTAGTTCATTAATTCAAAATTGTGTCTCGTGGTTATAAATCTGTTGAAAGCCACTCTGGGTATGTTTATTATTTGTGCTCCTCTCATTTCACGGCATGCCTTTTCTACAGCCTCAGTCATATTCAGCCACATCAGCAGAGAGTAAAGAGGGAACAAAGCCATCTGTCACCGCACACCAGCTATACAATACTCTACCCTATACCAGCACCTGGTGAGTCCCCTTTTTAATGCACACGCTCTAGCATGCTTCCTTGCCTTGTGATGGGCTAGTTAAAATAAACAGCAGTGCTTTTTAGGCCTAAAGTGTCACTGTCTCCTGGGAATGCTTCTTGAGCTCCATGAAAGAGTGTTGTGCTTTCACTCAGAGCCTTTTGTGGAGAGGACTTGTGGGGCTCGAATGTAAAGGAGGGCCGGTGTAAATCAATGGTTTGCCTTGGTGTGGTTTGAATGCTGCTGTTAGTGCTGTTTCCATAGCTCTGTAATTAACCACTGCTCTAATTAGGGTGATCAGGCATGGCCAAAATACCCTAAGATGTTGTGTTTTTGTGTTATTGTACTTTTGTTTTTTTTGTTTCCTTGTGTTTGCTTTTTCATTTAGAACTGCAATTTATCTATTCAACCTCTCCTGCACATAAAGAAGGTCTCTTATGTAACTACGTCTGACCAGTATGTACCTTATCTACCTAAAACCCTTATGACCCATAGCCTCTCTCAAAGGTACAGTTTGGTATTTAACACTTTAAGCATCTTTTCTGTGCTGTCTAAAATGCAATGGAGTGATTGACACAGAATTTTTTGACGACTGGTTTTGTCTCGGCTATTTGGCAAATTTATAATCACGTCTACCTGCTTCAGAATGGCAAGCTTTGGGCATTTACTATCTGTTCTTAAAATAACTCTAAAATTTGTTTTAAAATGTGCAACTCACAGGGTGGTTCGCTGATATATCATATACAGTGAATAATAAAAAATTATTGTATAAAAATATAAATATAAACATATAGAAATAGGGCTGTCAAAGCTAACGCATTAATAGTGTGTTAACAGAACCTCACTTGATCGCAAATAAAATAAATGTCTCAGGGTAATGAGAGCCAATCCTAATTCAAACTAACTCAGTTCTGTTGCAATTCATCAATGAATCATCAAATCATCAACTACACATCACTTTGGATTGGCCTTATGCCTTTCCTCCTGATGCTCACTCAAATCATCTGCATCCTCTGACTCTAGCCCCTTGGATAATACATGCATTGCATGCAGTTTGATGGACAGTAGTAAAAGTCCAGCATTGCAGTCACAGGAACCTTACAAAGACCTTACAAAACAATGAAAAAAGTCACAAAAATTAAAAAGTGCCATTTAGTGAACAAGTAGGAGCATTTTTTATTTTCTTCTTAGTTGAACTACTGTACATAGTAGCTAAAGGCTGTTTCGGCACACTATATTTAGCAGATTTTACAAGTAATTTAGCTAGCAATTTTTTTTTCACAGTTATATTGCTGAAAGATTTGGACACAAGCACACTGCTGTAAAGTCAGCTTACTGAAAACCAGTGAAAGACCTTAGAATTGGGGTATTGGGAATGTTTTTTAGTCAAAAATGTGGATTTAGTGCTTTCATGAGTGTCAAAGCTCAGTTCACTGTCAATAAAAAAGGCACCACGATTGTTAAAAGTAACCCTTTATTTAAGCCCCTTTGTGCCAAGAACAGTATAATTATTCAGATAGCATAAAATGGGAAAGAGGACATGGGTGGGTGACAGTCTGACAGAAATGATTAATATAATAGGAGAATGACTGCGACTAAGTTTCCATTTGCACCTGTCATGGTTAGGTATCTGTCACAAGGATCCCAACTTGCCGCTCTGGTTGTGAGGAGAAACCTTTTGCCAGACAAGAAGATATCCCAATTATAATCAAGTCTTCACTTTCAGATACCTTGGTCGGGAAAACTCCTGCAGTCTAACAATAAATGTGAAGTCTGTATTTTTTAAAAAGTGAGCTAGACCCAGCAGACTGTCAAAGAACACTGGGTATCTTATTTAATCAAGTCCACCTCCATGGATGTGACATTTAGTCTCACTGCACTAACGTCACCATGAAATAGAAAACAGTCATTTTAAGGACATCTGTTTGCCCACACAAATGAATAGAAAACGAAAAGATTGGTTCTACACGATGGTAGAGAGACTGTTGAAGGTCTTCACATGCATTATAGGTTGTGTAATCTTTTGTAACAACACAAAAGAGTCACAAGGCCAACACATAAAATATATGAAAAAAAAAAACTGTTTGCTCCAATTACAAGTAGAGCTATATTTTGTGTCAGATGATACAGTTGTCCTCAGGGCTTAAAGTTTAAATGTATGCCCCATGAAAGTCATATGATTACTTGTTCTGACAACATTCTGACCCTCTTTTTCTCATTTGGTAGTTCACCAACAGTTCTTGTCTGAAGTTTCTTGCATTCAACAACAAGTCAACAAGTTGTCAAAAACATAATTTTACATTTTGCACACCATGACACATATCTCATACATAAGCACAGTTTTGAAAAGTATGTTTTGTGACAAATAGTAAATACATTTATATGAATACATACATTTATATGCATACATATAAATACATATATTAAGAAACATGCATTCATATCAATATCAGTTAAAAATATTCTTTTGTGACTGACCTTCAGTCCACCTTACACCATTTACATGTGCCTTTTTTGGCCAGCAGAGGGAGGTAGATGACAGATAAACGTCGCTCTTTCTCAGGCCATCCAATAACTCTGCCTCTCAGCATACTGACACTGATAACAAAACAACACTGCGTGTGAGCAGATGGGTATATTATTTTAGTGATGATAAGTGTGTGGTTTTCCCAGGTTAATAAGCACCTCTTTTCTTAGTATGTAGCACTGCAAAGTAATGTAAAAGTATCCTCATACAGTATATGGAGAACACAGTGAGATCAGGAAATAGCAGATCTCTTAACTAAATCAGACCCATACAGCCTCTGTCATATATGTTATGTGTAGACTGGGGTTAGTTAGACCATGTATATTTTAGAAATGACGGCATATTGTATAGATTCTATACAATGACTGGCACAAAGTCGTGGCAAGCAAACAGAAGTGTTGTCTACTCGCTCGTTGGTTGATGAGCACAAAATAAATTCTAAAAAAGGATACCTATGTGTGTGTGTGTGTGTGTGTGTGTGTGTGTGTGTGTTTGTGTGTGTGAGATTGTGTTTAGGGGTTTCAGAAACAGAGATCTCTAAGCTCACCCACCCAACAACCTCCTAATGGAAGCTATCATTCAGGCATAAATACAAACACATACAGATGCACACACACACACATGCCCCCCCCCCCCACTCTCTCACACACACACACACACACACACAAACCCACACTCTGTCCAGCCCCTGCAATAAATCAATGTGAAGCAGCTGGGACGTGAGTGGAATAGGTAGAAGTGGAGAGGTAGAATCTTCTGTGAGGCCACTGCCATTCAAGAGACAGACTAAAACACAGACATTGTCCTCATCCCAGACTCACAGACAAACACACACACACACACACACACACACACACACACACACGAACACACACATGCATACTGGAAGAGTGTAATACACCTACAAACACACACATGCTAGAGCATGTCATCAGTAAGGGCATAGTCTTGTCAGTGTGGAGCTACTCTGACCTTTATAAAACATGTAAAAATATTAGCTTTTTTACTTTTTAACTTTTTAACTAAATTAGCTATAGCATATTTTTTACATGGAGAACACTATAGTGCTAGCATTCTGAAGTATCATCTGAAAGCACTGTAATTCCAAATGTTTGCCTTGTGGCTTAGCTGAGCTAGTCGCCAAAAGTTGCTTATTATGTTCTTTAAATACACCCAAAGTCCATTTTGTATTGGCAGTATTGTCAGAATGTTGGACACACTTGAACTGTTCTGCTGACTTCAATGCTGAATTGGACTGAACACCACACACTACACTACCTCAGCACTACATTTTAGGATTGGTCCAGCGTAGTTTCATAATAGGAATGCCAAAACTTAACCAAGTGGGATCTTGTATGAAAGCCAAAATACAACCATGACGTAATATTTCTGTACATTTCTGTTACAATGTACAGTACAGTACAGTACAATGTTCTCTAAACTTAAACCCAAGGTTTATTTTTTTTCCAATTTTATTCCAGATCATCCAGTCCCTTGAAGTCATACTCTGACCACAACAGCCATCCTAAAACCCCAACCCTAAAATTTTGATGCATCCTCCTTCACCATTGGTATATACTGTAGAAAGAGAATATTACAGTATAGGGCTGATCATCTATCCCTCTACATTTCGGTGAAAGTCTTGTCCTGTATTTGGACCATTAGAAAACACATTTGATATTTCCAGGAGGCTTTGCCCAATTCTATGCTGATATAATAACTAGCATATAATTTCAATTACTAAGAATGAAAAAAGTCCTATGATGCCTGAAAAAGAAGAAAATTAAGATACACAAAGGGAAAAAATCAGTAGATTGAAGGTATAAGATAGAATGTAAATGTAGGCTATCATAAACTACTCTTTTTTCCCCTAAAACAATTGAACACAATTTTGCTATGTCTATAAATGCTAGTCCAAACAACAAATAGCAATCATGCTCAGAAAGTTTAATGGTTGGAACAAAGGCTTCAGACAGGTAACGGCCCATTGCTGTTGGTGGCATTATACATATATATGTATAAAATTAGTGAGACGTTTCCCATAATAAACATTGATTGTTTGGACATTTATTGAAAATTTATTTCCCCTGCTTGTTTATCATCGAAGGCTCAAGGCAACGTGTCTGACAGTCTGAAATTATGTTTCTGATACTGGGGTTTAACTCTGTAGCAGTCCTATTTGTACTGTTTGACTTTTAAAACCATCTGTTGTGGTGCCTTTTGATTATGTCACTTTTGCTGTTGAGGTGCCTTTTGATTAATTTTTGAGTCACTTAACCCTAAATTGCTCAAGAGGAGACCTGCCCTGAAGTAATTGATAGTTGGCAAAAAAAAGTTGCTTTAGATAAAAGTGTCTGCTAAATGCATGAATGTAAATGCCTGGTAAAAGCATGAACCGACCAAGCAAGCAAAAGAAAAAATGACTGATTTCATTGAAGTTGACCGCCTGACATAAGTCATTGTCTGTGCTTTGTGCGATGCTATCTGAAGGCAGCTATGTAATGGACAGATGTAGCCTTTTTTCATGCTGCAATGGCCTATGATTAGCCTGATTCTTTGTCACGTCCATGAGCTTGAGTGCGGGTCGGCTGCTGAGAGCATCTCCACATTACAGTGCTATTAGAATGTCCTTGAGCCAATGTCAAGCATGTGACTGTGGTGTGAGTTTAGCTCCAAATCAGTTAGATTCAGCTAATGTTTGGTCTTGATTGCAGAAAGATAGGGATGATAGAAAAGGAGGTAGCCTAAGTGGGGGAGACTAGCCCTATGGGCCCTAGGCTATTTGATCTGATAGTTCTTTCTTGTCACTTAGAAAACATATGTTTTATATGTACATTTATATACTTGCATGTCCCTTGGCTATTGGGAATGGTTGGATGTAGGATGTTTTGCATGGTGGTTTGTCAGGGGTTCACATTTTTAGTCCAATCCAATGTGTAAAAGCAAGCTCATAATTCATTACACAATCTAGAATATGTTGTTATGGATGCAGTGGTGGATTTCTGACACGTCATCTTCTTGTATGTAACCAGTTGGTCTTCCATTGTGACTTGATTCAAAGAGAGTGTGGCCATGATGATGAGATGATGGGAATGAACAGTCAGGCCTTGGGTCGCAGCTCAGATGTTTGTTTTTCAGCTTATGTAAATTAGACAGTTCCCAATGAGCTGCATGGCTGTGTCACAGGATTATTCTGATTATTATTATTATCACATTGTCATTCTGATTCATTATTATTCTGTTAGCCTGTGATTTTCTGAGGGGTTGGAATGCTTTGTTCCACACTCTGATCCTGGATGGATATGACTGTCCTGCCATAAGCTGTTGGCAGATTCAGATGTGATAAGGGTCTCAAGATCAACTGCTGATCTTACTTTTAGTGGAAAATGGTATGACCAAAGGGTAGCGCTTTTTCTCTCAGGAGGCAATTTTAACAAAGGGAAGCATAGTGAATGCAGTGCGAGGGTGCTATCAGTTAAATCAGTCAATGGCTGATCCAGTCACTTTAAACTTAAGCACCATCAGCAAGCAATCATGTCTTACTTTTAAATAGCCCTACATGTAGGTCTAGAATAAGGGGCTGGTTTTATAAATTTTCCTATGAGGCATTATGTGTTCTTAAATACCTACAATACAAATTTCCAGTATTTAACTGAAAACAAATATTTTGGTGAGAATTAAATATGTATGGTCTTTACAAAAAATGAGCTGATACATGCATGGCCTTATTCATTTACTAAATGTTGTGACCACAACCCTGCTACTACTCAGCTGGCTTACAAAGACCTGGGCCGTGTCTCAAAACTCACACCTGCCCACTTCACACACTTTGTTTTAGAGGATATTCCATCCACACTGACAACCACGGCAAAACTCAGTGCACAGAAAGTACCCGGAGGACACACTGATAATAACCAGAAAGTTCAGTGTGAAACAGTGGAAACTACACACACTACTGTCTATCACCTCTGCTAAGTGTTATAAATAAACTAGACTGCATTTTCTCGGCAGAAACCGCAAGGTGGACTTGCCACCCCCCCCCCCCCCCCCCCCCCCCCCCCCCCCCCCCCCC